>JAOTQR010000002.1:11569305-11597482 GCA_025774065.1 Solanum ossicruentum
GGGAGCAGAGAGCCTAGATTATGATCACTTGTGCATTCATCCTGATATTGATAAGCTAGTAGGGTACAAGCCTCCTATGTTTGAACTATTTGATGGGAAAGGTGACCCTCATGCACATTTTTGAGGGAATATATTGTGATAAGTTAGTCGGTGTGGGGAGAAATGAGAAGCTAAGGATGAAGTTGTTTACCGAAGTCTGTTCCGAGAAGCCTTGACATGGTACACATCAACCTCCTCGCAAATGGCGTGATTGGTAGTAAATGGCTGAGGACTTCATGAATTACTTTAGATTCAATACCAAAATCACTCTAGACAGATTCTCATTAGATAACATACAAAAGAAACCATCTGAAGACTTCTAGGAATATGCAAGACACTAGAGAACTAAGGCTTCTAGGGTCCAACCACCAGTGGATGAGATTGAGCTCTCCATGAACTTTATTTGAGCTCAAGAGAGAATTTACTTAATAAGATGATGTTGATTGATGGGCCAAAATTTGGCCAAAATTTGTCAAAATGGGAGACTTCATAGAAGAATGCATCAAATCTGGGAAGATTCAAACCATATCTGCATTGCAAGGCACAAGTAAGGCAACACAATCGGGATCCATTAGTGGCGTCAACAAGAAAAAGAAGGATGTCTTAATTGTCACTTACCACCATGGAGGTTCATCCTACAGATATCCCAACAATCCTCAAATTGTTGCACATGTTCCACACATCCCATACCTCGTATAATACCCAACCACACTATAATCCACCCCGAGCACCAACATACCAAAATCCACCAAGATCATATGTCCTTGTCCAAGCACCAATCTACCAAAACAGACCAGTATATGCACCAAGACCCTATCTGAATCTTGAACCCAGAAACACTCATACCTATGTACCCAGTTCCGAACCTTATGCCCAATTATTTAAAAGAATGAGGGTAGTAGGGGTGTTGTAGCTGATTTAAGGAAAACTCCTTGATCCAATTTCATGCAACTTTTATGGAAACAAGTGATGCATTTACCATTCAAGAATCCAAGGGTACTATCTGAATACTCAATTTATCATGTCCATAAAGGCCGCAGGTGCATTTGTCAACCTAAATGACATCATTGAGAAATCAAAGTGAACATATCATGTTCGAAAAGCCATCTTTGGGATGTTACATTCTCTCACTTTCATCAGGTGATAGTCTGATCTGAGGTCTATCTTAGGGAAAATAGTAGAAGTCTGAAGTAGGTCAAATAAGTTGTCCATCCTCAAGAGAGGATACTTATTCTTGACTGTTTCCTTATTCAACTGATGGTAGTCAATAACATCCTAAGGTAACCATCTTTCTTTCACAAGAATAAGATCGGGGCGCCTTATGGAGAGACACTCAGCCTTATGAATCCTTTTCTAGCAAATTCCTCAACTACTCTTTTTAACTCTTTCAACTCCACTGGGGCCATTCTATATGGTGGAATGGAAATAGGTGGGATGTCAGGAAGCACATCAATTCTGAAGTTGATCTCCCTATCAGAAGGGACTCTAGGTAGATCCTCAGGAAATACATTGGGAAACTCCCTCTCGATCAAGACAGACTCAAGAGAAAGGGGCTCAACATCGTCAGACTTGACTCACACAAGGTGGTAGATACATCCTTTATAGATTAGTCTTCGACCCTTGATGTAAGAAATAAGCTGACCCTTCGGCGCAACAAATCTCTCTTCCACTTAATAATAGGCTCATTTAGAAACTAAAATTTGAATGTTCGGGTTCGATAATCAACAGAGGCATAGCAAGTGTGAAGCCACTCCATACCAAGGTTTACGTCGAAATCAACCATATCTAACTCAATAAAATCACCAAGAGTATCCTTATGATAGATGGACACTACACAGTGTCAATAAATTCTCTCAGCTCAAATGAACTACCAATAGGGGTAGAAATAGAAAATGGCTCAAGAAAGTACTCAGGAAGAATCTCGAATTTACCAGCCACATATGCCGTCACAAAAGAACAAGTTACACCCAAATCAAGTAAAGCATAGCAAGGAAAGCTAAAAGGTCAAAGCATACCCGTCATAACATCTGGTACAAGCTCTAGGTCTTGTTGGTTCCCCATTGCATATAGATGGTTTGTCCCACCTCCTGCCCTTAGTGTAGCACCTCTCTGGTTACCCCTCGTTGGTGGTTCTGTGGTGGAGGATTGGGCCTTATTGCCCAGATCAATCACTCTCTCTGAAAATTCTTGATCAGCCACACTTGTAGCTACTATTCCCTCCATCTCAACATTCTCCCAGATGCATCCTATCATATTTCCTGCAACGTAGCTTCCCTTAAGAGCCTAGCGTCATAGTGGCTTGAGACTGTGCACCCTGTGCCCTAAAGTTTGACTGATCTCTGGACTTGTGATCATACATATGACTCTGAATTGGTGCATTGGCCGAAGATGGTGCATAGCTAGAGGGCCTCTTCTAGAAGGAAGACTTATCCCCTGTACTCTACTTAGTCTAGTTTAGCTCAGGCCCTGCTGACTTGGCCTTCGTACTCAGATGCTCTTCTCTATCCTTCTTCTTATCTTCCTTAGTTTGCTAAGCATAAACCTTCATTCTGTAGATATCCATACCAGGGATCAGCAATGCCACCTTTCACTCCTTCTTCACATATCTTCCTAACCCAGATACAAATTTCCTCATCCTCGCTCTCACATCTTAGACTATCTCTGGGGCATACCTGGATAATTAGATAAATTTTAAGCTATACTCTTTAACAATCAGCCCCTATCATTTCATATTCACAAAGGCCTCTACTTTGCCTCTCTCAACTCCAGAGGAAAGAAGTTATTAAGGAAGGCACTCTTGAACTCATCCCAAGAACCGGGCTCAGTATCTTCACCTCGACTCTCTTCCCACTGATTGTACCAAACATTAGCCACATCCTTGAGTTGATAGGCAACAAACTCCACTCCCTCAATGTTGGTCGCATGCATAGTTTTCAGCAACTTCCATATTTCATCAATGAAGTTCTGTGGGTCCTCCTCATCCTTTGACCTAACAAACATCGATGGGTTTATCCTTAGAAAGTCTATCAGTCTAGTGGCAGTTGTTGGCTCTTGAGAGCTAGGACTAAGGGTCTGTAACCCATGCTTCTCACTTGGGGAACTACCAACATTGTGAGCATAGTGATAGCTCCTCTAAATTCAGCATCTGTGGTAGGAGTTGGTGGAGTAATATATATCCCAGGAACACCAGCGATCTTCGTGTTAGAATCAAGAACTCTTGTTTTTCTCCCTTCTCTTAATGTGCTCAAGAAACAATCAAGCATGAACAAGGGTGAAAATAACATAGGGTTCTGTTTTAAGACATTATTTAATTCTAAAATGACTAAGGATTTAATTAAACAGGAAGCGTAATGGACAAAAATACCCCTCTCAAAAACTGTTGTTTGAGTATACGAGGCCCCGTCTATAGGTCGTAGACTATTCTACGAGTCATAGACGACCTCTCGAAAACAAGGGGCCTTAAAGATTGAGTTAATGGAATTTGTCACGAAACCACTCTCTACGGGCCATAAACGTTCTATGGGTCATATGCTAACTCATATTCAAGATACTAAAAAGTTGATATTTTAACCATCAATTTACGAAATAAATCCACGAGCCTTGGATTACTTTACGGGTTGTATACTATCTCGTATATAGGCCTCAAACTTAGAAAATTTCACTAAGTCATCTGGGGGTTTTATGAGACCTATTCTATGAGTCATAGATGTGTCTACAGGTTGTAAACGACCCTCACGAATCCTTTTTCAGCAATTTTTCTCAGTCTTTGTTCAACATCCTTTACGCATCTATTCTAGATTGGGTAGAAGGAATTAGAGGGTGTTATACTAAATTAATATTTTGTTTACTAATTAAATGAATTATCTGGATTTACTCAAAACTAAAGGATAGCAGTTGTTGAATAGTTCAAAATTTTCAATTTAAATTTACAAAAATAATATTTTATAAAAAAAAGTGAAGACTCATTACCAAAAAGACCTAGCAGGTCAGTACATTATCCACCACTAAAAATCATGTCCATCCTTGAACATAAAGAAGGAGAACGAAGATAAGTTCCCCTTTAAGATCATTCCATCAAAATTAATCATTATGAACTAAACTTTTGAATCATACTTTAGCAATTATATAATTCAGGAGAAATTTTCGAATCACAGACCAACCCATGAACTCAAGCTGAATAACAATCCACAAGATCATAACTCAATGATTAGGATGAATCTTTTCTCAGATAAAGATGATGAAATTCTAACTCAATATCGATCATAATCAAAAGCAAATCTAAATCAAGCATTCCACACTCTTAATGCGTAAACAATCATGGGTCTTGTTAAAGTTTCATTCTCACATTCAAATCTTCTCACGAGCTTAAATTATAAAATGTGATCTTTACACATTGAATACTAAGTTCGTAATAATTGAAATAATTAGGTCTGCACAAGCATTCTATCTTACTAAGAGAAAATTGCAGGATCGATTCACCCTATCCACCACTAAGGATCCATCCACAAAAGTGAAGACACAAGTTGCCATAGGTAGAAAATTATACTTTAAATCATGCTCATAACGAAGTATGTAGTCCCATAAGAATGCACAAAACCAAGGTCGAATAACACAAGATACATCTCTCATAATTTCCATATAAAATATTTTCATTTATTTGGCTCCATCTCTTTAGATTTTCAACTAGTCTAGTCCCCATTACAATCATACATATATTCAATTTATCAAATCCCACATACTCCTCACAGTACTCCACTGAAGCCAATACTTTTAACACTAAGAAACATTATAGCCACACCATACATTGACCTTACCCTCAAATCGTAACTAGTATCAAAGTTTTCTTAGCAACATATTGTCACCATTAAATATTTCAAACTATATCTTCCTCTCTTTTCATTTAAACATCAAATGATAGAGACGGATCATATCCAAGACTAATAGCACTAATTTCAAATTTGATAGTTCTTCCTTATCAAGGTAAAGTTATTTAATCATATTCAATGTTACTTCCATGCAATTTTTTACAAATTAAATTTCAATTACTATTCAAATTATCATATACTTGATGCTAAAATTTAAAGATATTCTTGATCATCCTCATAACTTTGTACGCTATAAGCACGTAACGTTTATTTACCATTAAGTATCTATGTAATACATCACAAAAATTTGTATAGTCCCATCAATAGAATATTTTCAATCCCCTCAAAATTCTCAATAATCATGTAGAACTATAGATCCATACCGTAGCGCACCATAAGTCACTTACCGTAACTCGAGCAATCTAAATCACCATAAAAATCTAGAATCTTTTACACATCATTTTCTGTCACTCGAATTAAAATTCTATCTTCATAAAAGTCATTGATAACTCTTAGTCAGTGTGCCAAACTAGTTCACATTGCATAGTCATATATGAACTCAAAGGCGAACATCTATATATCCTCCAAATTCGAAATAAAGATTTGTATGAGATGTCTTATTTATTTGACGTTTTTAGATTTTTGTCATTATACAAATGTCAAATACCTTAAACTCTTCAATATACTAAACTCTTGTTTCTTTCGCTAATTTGTTTACAAATCTTATCCTTTGATCAACATCATATGACATTTTACCTCATCCTTTATAACAAAACTTGAAGTGAAGCCCTCTTTTAGGTCCTTTTACAATTGAAAGTAACCAAATTTATGATCAAAAGCATACACAAATCCTTTCAAATGCTCAATACTCGATGCAGCCAATTATTTCTTATCTTACTAATTCATAATTTAACATAACATGCTACAAAAAATGTAGACATCTTTGAAAAAAAATATTTAAGAGAGAGAATGTCAGATACCATCCAGGCTTGATGATGAATCTTTTATCCTAGAGACATTTATTCGGTATTAGGGATGCCACCTTCGCATCCTCATAGTAGAATTTAGAAGTTTCCCTCAGTTCTAATAATATTTTGTAACTCCTCACCTCCAAAATCTCTACCCCAGTGTATTCCTCCTTCACCCATCTACCTAGCTCGGCAACAACTTATCAATTTTCTTAGTGGGTTGTTCTCGTCTGATGCCAAACAGTATAATTATGATAAGAAAGTAAGTTTATTGAGGTCATAATAATCACTGTACAATACTTTCTAATTCCATCATATAATATACTAGCAACAAACAGGTGGAAACCTTAGATTTAGAGGAACACAATCAGTAACTAAAACTACAATTCCAAGATTCTACTACATTAAACAAGCACATTAGTTGAATTAAAGTATTCAAGAAACTGGAGGAATAATGAGAGTTTAAGTTCTTTGTTACAGATAATAAATTAAAGCTAAATGATGACAGAGCTATCTACAACCTATCTAAAATGACACCTAATTAAGGCCAGGGGACTTTTATATTGGCATGATTAGACAATTTAAAATGCAAGGTGTCATGCGTTCAAGTTTATCTCTTCACAATTGTTTCACCTTAAGCTCAACGACTAAAATAACTATGAAACTAAAGAAGTGGCATCCATAGCTGCATGAGCTAGAATTGCTTATACAAATAATTGACTTCTGTGCGGCCAAAGAGGAAAAGGCATGGTACTTTAAACCCAGTTATATCAACAGAATGCAAAAGTCTAACCCATTTTTATACGTAATCTCCTACTAAAATTCTCCATTGCCTCTCCCAAAATTTACTCATTGAGACTTTCTCTATAATCTTATCATTTCAATACTGATCCATTCACTTGGAGATTATTATGCAAACACAAATTCCCATTTAAAATCTTCGAGATACATTTCACCATCTATGCATTAGTCATACTAAAGATCCACCACTAAAAATTTTTCTTGTGAAAATGCTTAACCCAAGTGTTCATAGTAACAAGTTAGTTGATTTCTCAAATATGTATGCAATTTTAAATCTTATGAAATGAGTCTCTGATACACTAATAACTCCTTAAGTAGTTAGTATTCGCACTTGACAATTGACATATCTGTTTTCATATACCATTAATACTATATCGTAAAAGTCCATTAGATCCACCACTAGAACTCATTATACCTATCAAGGAAGTAGTACTAGACTAGCCTGCATATTTCCACCCATTACATAGTTGTAAAACATTATCCAGTCTATCATGACTCTAGCCTAAGTAATATACATTTTTTTGTAACTTTAGTCACTAGCTAAAGTAACACACTGCATAATTCTAACCAAGTAAGTATCAATATCATTGTGATAGTTGTATCATGATCCTCTTTAGTATTCACTCAATCTATTATACTATAACACAGATTCTGACCTCCCTTGGCATAAACTCATTCTTATGATTATCTAAGTAATCCATACATCTTATGACACTTTAGTAATCATCGAGTCATCACCTTACTCGATCTTTTCTAATCATAGAAAATTTTAATTTTTATAAGTACATCACTTACACTTTAATACCAATCTAACATTCAAGATACATACAACCCACTAACTACTCACATAAATAACCAAGCACTAATCATCTCTATAAGTGAGAAGGAATGAAATAAAGTGATAAGAATCACACTGAATCAAGGACGCACGATGGAGAAAGAATAAACAAAAGGAAGTTTCCTAACAGTCCTCATAGCCTCTCAAAGATAACTAAAGAAATCTCCATGCTGATCCTCGATACTCTACTAGACTCGGCTTTTACAAACGTTAGACCTATGAACCTGGGGTTCTGATAGCATCTGTCATGGCCCAAAAATAGACGTGATGGCACTCGTGTTATCCCACCAACACAAGTCAACCAACAATTAAATTATAACAATAAAATATGGAAAGATAATAAAAATAAAAGTTTAACTGCAGATACAAGTCAACTTAATTGGAAATTCTCCCAAAATTTAGTTGTCATGTTCACAAGCCTCTAATGTGTTACAATAGCTTTGAAAGAAAAATACAAGTCTCAAATGATTTTGTCTCTAAAGTAAAACAAGATCAGAAATAGGAGAATGAGACTCGCTGAGATGACAAATAACTACCACACTAATCTCCACAAAAAGCCTCGGATAAAAAGAGAAGAGAGAGTATCATAATGGTCCGAGTGTATAACCCACAAAAAATGTAGAAGCAAAGGGCGAGTACCAAACACACGGTACCCAATAAGTGAACTATTAAATACAAAATCAAGAATTATAGAATATGGGTATGCCTAATTCTTCAATCAAACCTCTACGACTACAACCTGCGTAAAAACTAGCCCAACCTAATAGTTCATAATTCATATATCATATAGTTTAAAAATATCACACCAACAATTATAGATCAACAACGCAGGAGATTAAATACATCCATTATAAGTTTCACAAAAAGGCACTCCTAAGTTCAAAAATGATGAAGATATCCATTGCGGCGTGTGACACGTCCCTCGAAATGGTACATTTTCTTTAATTCTTACTCTTTTTTTTAGTTCACATAATACTTGCCACAAAAATCACTGCAAATAGGTATGTTTACACAATAATAGGGAGATGACTAATTTTAATACAATGCACAATTCATAATAACATAGTCTTGATACCACATCAACATTAACTAAATAATTCAGAATCATAATCAACACCTCACGCAAGGAAGAACAAAATTCTTTATGTTTAATAAAGGTTGAAAAATTCGCTTGCCTTAGTAATTAAGTGCTCATTGCAGGACTTTAGCCTTCCCTTTTTGAGTAGAATTCATAGCACCACGATCTAATCAAATAAATCATCACAATGAGATTTCAAAACTAACAATACTCATATTACTATATGTGTAGCCTAGACCCAAAAACTAACCAATTCTATAGTAAATTCCCAAAATTGAAAGTGTACGGTTAAGTATTAATATCTTTAGTATTTAAAATCTAATGATGTTCCTATAATACAAACCCCCAATATTAATACAAACACATAAACATATATATACACATCCGAAGATGCACATTATAGAATTACGTTCGAATAATGAAGAACCAAAGGCAGTGGGCAGAAGAGGGCCGATGAAGGAGGAGCAAACCTATTTTCCCCTATATTCAAATATGATACTACATAATTAGACGCCTACAGTTTCTATTGTATATATATTACTTACAAAAATGCATTTACGCTATAAAGTAATAGAACCCTATTAACACCAAAGAATCTCAACCAAATGCATACATAATTAGGAATAAAAACATAATGCTGCATTGCAGCAATCCTAATAGTCACCCATCAATAGAAACATTACCTCTCTTCCATCTTATCTCTAATAATATTTAATATAGGTATATATGTTTCACTCACATGTTATCATAACAAAAAAAGAAGAATCCACTCACAATTACTATAATCATTGTTTCATTTTAAATCACCAAAATACATTAAAAAATGTTAATAATAATAAAAAAAGGACAAAGAATGGTTATTACATCGCAGTAACCAATTGCATCTCTAATTTCTCACTCTACTTTATCTTATACAATATATGTTTATTACTTAAACAATAAGGATAGGACAAAGGAAGTTTAGAAAGTATGATTACAGAAATCAAAGAGCAACGGATATGCAGTGATCAAACCTTCATGCTAGCATCAACGTTGTTGCTTCCCTCTTTTTCTCTGATCTTATTTTCTAATATACCCAACATACTAAAAGGGACATAAATTACACTAATTTATTTTAGTATATATGAGATACGTGGTATGAAATTTTAACTAAATTAATAGTTAGTATACTAATTACATCAATTATCTGGATTTACCCATAACTATAAGACCGTAGTTATTGAATAGTCCAAAATTTTCAATTTAAATTTACGAAAAGTATATTTTACAAAATAGTGAAGACTCGATCTAAAAATGACCTAGCGGGTCATTACAAATTAGAAGTTGTTTCACTCTGTAACATTTTTTGCATTTTATATATGAGAATTGTTGTCATCTTTACCCTTAAATTCATATAACTTTTTATTTTTTTAATCCTTGTACATATAAATCTGACTCTAACCTTTTTTCTTTAATTATGTTTCATGAATTCCCTCAGGTCCCCAGAGTGGAGGACTCACCAACTAGTTTGAGTAGTATCGAACTAGCAACATGGTGGAGCAGGATGATCAACTTGGGTACCAGTTCCTACATGATGACATCATGTAGGAAAGAGTATGCTTAGTACGTTTGAATGTAATAAGCTTATAGGATGCAATGCAACAAAAATTAGGAATCACAATAAAAATGCGTAACAATAGGCAATAGGCATAATATAACAATATGGCATGTTTGATCAATGCATAAGTAAAATATGCTTAAGTAACTCATGCTCATATAGAATATCATATATGTAGAGGAGACCAAGCATGATTTCTAAAGTATAAACCCCTTGGTTGGTTTTCTGGTGGTGTGGTACAAACACCTCACATAGTTGATGATAATCACACCTTATCACCATGGTGGCAAAGTACAAACCCCTGACATGGTTGATGAGTACAAACCCCTACCTGGTTACCCGGGCTCTTGTCCCCCCGGATCGAGCATAGTTTTAATGCAGCACATTATATAGAGTATATCATATACATAAGCTCATTTCATCATCATGTAGTCAATCATATCATATCTCATGGTTTGTACCTTCAACTACTTAAAAAACCACATCCGAACATTTTATCAACGCTTATAGGGTGTATAATGCTAGTATAAATTTGTTCATTCTAGCCCTTATTCAGCAACCCATTGTGGAGCATATTTCGAGAGTAGATTGAACTTGAGGGCATACTCCCTCGCACTCATTGACCCTTGCTTTAGATTAATGAATTCCATCATTTTGGCCTCCCTTAGCTCAAGAGGGAAGAGCCAGCTGAGACACGTCGCCTTAAACTCCTCCCAAAGGATCAGATTGTTTTTCCCCTTCTCCTCTTTCCATTAGGTAAACCATATTTGGGACACCCCCATGAGTTGGTAGGTCGCCATCTCCGCTTTCTCCTCCAATCTAACACCCATCATAGACAATATTTTTTATACCTCATCAAAAAATTCATGAGGCTCCTCATCCACTTTAGACCCATCGCACTCCAGTGGGTTCATCCTAATGAAATCCCTCACTCTAGATGCCGAAATAGGAGCATGATGGACTTGGTTCCCTAGGTTGATTTGATTGGTCATGGCGTGAGCTAACATGGCAATAGCATCCTGGAACTCTTCATGAGTCGGTTGTTCTTCGAGTGTACGAGCTCTTCTTCCTCTCAGGATAGGCATGATCTAAAATAGCAAAGAACATTCATTAGGGGAAGGCCTTACCTTAACTTCTATAGGACGACATTGATCAAGAAGAAGGGAAACATTTCCTTAAATGCCTTAAGTCTCTTACTCATAGTTGTGGTGTACTTCACAATCTTGAATAAGACTCTGATTGGCTCGATATGTTGGAGCCAAGGACCATTAACAACCTAGTGCTCTGATACCAAATTTTTCATGACCTCGACCTAGGGCCTATACGTGACATGACGAATGGGGAACCTGAAGGGACACCAAACTAACTTTTTAGCATATCATTACACATCTTTGGTCGCAGAAGTAAGTTAACACCACAAGAGAATATAAAATAAGGATAAAGGGGCTAAGAGAGTCTTTCATAGCTTAAAAATATACAAGAGTGTAGAGAGTCAAAGCTCAAAGCATCAATATCTAGACTTAGAGTTTAGCGGTAGCCATGAAAACTTTCAGGCTCACCCTCATAATCAAAAGAGTATATCAAAGGAAAGAAAGTACTTTCATAGAATAAGATCAAAGACATCATCATCGGATTTGAGGACTCACCAAACTTTGCTTTGAAGATATTCCTAGCCATGTGGAGGAGTAGCACGATCAAGTGGAGCTCCAGTTCCTACATAGTAACATAATGTACCCATAGAGTATGCATTAGTATGTTTGAATATACTAAGTATCTTGGATGCAATGCAACAAAAGATAGGAAACATAATCGAAATGCATAATTAGGCAATGGATGAGCATATAGCAATTTGGCATGCATGAGTGATGCTTGAAGTAAACATGCTAATATAGAACATATTATATGTGTAGTAATATATCATCATTATAAAATCCAAGGCCTACAAGCCCCTTGGAAAGGTGATTGAGGAATCAACTGCTCAATTAGTTGATGGTTGTCACACCCCTCCCCCCTCCCATCCATGGTGATTGAGGTATCAACCCCTAAATTAGTTGATGGTTGTCACACCCTTCCATCCATGGTGATTGAGGTATCAACCCCTTTATTAGTTGATGGTTGTCAAACCCTCCCATCCATGGTGATTGAGGTATCAATCCCTCAATTGGTTGATGGTTGTCAAACCCTCCCATCCAAGGTGATTGAGGTATCAACCCCTCAATTGGTTGATGGGCAACTTGCAACACTAAAGGTACGTTTCATGAAACCAACACATATATACCTTTCTTTAATCATCATTAGGTCATTCAAATCATAGGTCATGCAATTGATCATCAATAACTCAAGAATCCAAAACAGAACATTTTGTCAAACACTTGGTGGGTGTGTAATACTAGTGTAAATCATACAATTCAAGAGGGAAATTATGTCAGTAAAATCAATGTAAATCAACCTACCAATACTTGGTAATACCCTCATCCAAGTTACATCAACACCCTTCCTCAAATCACATAATGGTTCTTTGATTCATAGCTCAAAACATGTTTAAACAATCACATTTTATGAAACCCCAACATGGTTTTTAATCAAATTTCATAATAAGTAATACCTATAGGTAAATCAACTTAGAATGAAAGTATAGGCACCATGGGTGAAAAGACGTAATGGTTGAAACCCACATACTTTAGATCTTGAATTTGTTGAATTAGGTTGAGAAAGGCTTGAAACTTGGAATAGGGTCTTGAAATCCAAAACTTGTTCTAGAGTTTTCTTGAATTTGTATTGAGGTTTTTGTAGAGGCTCTTGAGAGAATTTAAGAGTGTATTCAAATGGAGAGGAGTGTATTTGATAGATACGAATGGGGTTTAGGTCTTTAGGAAGGATTAATATAGCATAGGAAGCCCCTCAAAAGTCTTTAGAATAAATTAAATTTACTAACACACTATGAATGAAATGGAAAGAAAAACTGATAAAGTTTCGCCTTACTTGATGTTACACGGGTTATGTGGCACTCCATGATTCGTGTGGAGTGCCCACGAACCAACACTTAGACAATTTCAGGAAATTGGAAACTTGGCCAACACTTGAAACTTTTTATTTAGTGTCACCTCAAGGACTGGTTCACAGGCCGTGTGAAGTCACATGGTCCATTTACTGGCCCGTCAAACCATACATAGAAAATTTTGCGAAAGTTACGAAATGGTAATTTTACACTTTGAAAGGTTTTCGCTCTAGAAGCCTCACGGAGGACCTAACAGACAGTGCCACACCACATGGCTCGTGTGGCCTATCATGACACATGTCTTGGACAAAAAGTGGCCATTTTAGGCCCCATTCTAGTCACATGGCTCGTGAGATGCCACACGGCCCTTGTGGATGCCCATGTGGCATCAATGCGCAGGTGGGTTGTACAGAAATGGTCATAACTCCTTCGTCCAAACACAGAATGAGGTGAAACTAAGTACATTGGAAAGCTAACTCAAATGGATTTCATTTGGTATGTTATGCATCATACTATTCTTTGTGTGCTAAAATTTATGTTCGTTCAAAATTGACCCTTGCATAAACCAACACATAAAGCTTAATTTATAGGGGAGTCTTGAACTCGTCAAAGTGCTAGAAATCTGCCATGACCCTAATCCTCTCCCCCCTAGAAAAATGAGGTTTGAAACATGGTTATATAAGATCATGGCATTACGGGGTATAATAATGAGATAATTGCTAAATTGCATGAAGATTAACATGGGATTTAACATGTGTTTCATACTGGAGAGCATGAACCCTAAATCGTGTGATTTTATGAATACTCATCTCATTGAATTAACAAAACTAGAATTTATTTTAAAAAGATAATCTTAACTAGAATTTCTTAATTCTCGTTTAGTTTATTTAGGAATCTTCTTTCTTAACTAGAATTTCTTAATTCTGGTTTTGTTATTTAGTTCTTAACTGGAATTTCCTAATTCTAGTTTAGTTTATTTAGAAATATTCTTTCTTAACTAGAATTAGTAAAGTCCTCTCTATGGTATAGTCCCCTCTATAGTCTAGTCCCCATATGAGGCTAAGAAATTTTCGTGGGTGTTATCCTACGGATTCTGGTGCTGTATGGGGTTCAGGGCAAAGATCCCCAAAAAATCATATGGGTGGATTGGTAACGAGCCTGGCAAATGCCCCAGGTGGCCCGGCGGCGTTGGCTGGGGCCTGGTAGGATTTTATGGCCCATGGAAGGCAAAATAGGTGATTTCGGCCTGATGTAAATTGAACATTTAGAGTTGAGTAATTTGACCATGATTGAATATGAAAAACATATTGCATTGAGTCATATATATTGCTACACATGACTATCTTTCTTGCATTACATAATAAGTAAATTAAGTGAGTCTAAATGACCTTTTGAGTCTGAGTTAGACATGATGACTTGTATTGATTGAATAAGTTGATGAATGATTGAGATGAGTTGAGATTAGATACCTCAAAGGGGCTGTATTTTGAGTTGATTGAGGAGTCGAGCAATATTTTAGTCTTGGGAGCGGTATTGAGCATTGAGCAGTGAGCGAGTACACTTCTATTTTAACACACAGAACTACATTGCCAACATAGGATAATTAGTACAACTTGTCTAGCAACTCTAGTCCCGTAAGTGGACATTTACCCTGGATCCAAGAGAGAGTCGATCGCCCTTTTCCGTGGCAAGTTAAGGACGGGCGTGGAAATGATGCTGATTCATTGTGCATCACCTAATTAAAGGTTGTGGGATGAAGATGTGACTTAAGAGAATCTCCCAAGCAACATTGATTGAGCATGATGTTTTACAATGAGTCTATTCCTATTGAACATACTTTTAAAAGCATGATTTATACTAAACTTGCATAACTTGATTTGAGCATGAGTTGTGGAGTCGAGGTAAGTGAGTTGATCTTTGCTTTTCTTGAGCTATTTTACATACTAGTATATTTCATGCACTTGCATCCATTTGGGCCTGCACCATTTCTGATGCAGATACAGGTGATAGAGGACTTCAGCCCGTGCATTGTTGAGGTCTAGATCAGTACACTCCAGAGTTGGTGAAGCCTCTCTTCTATCCGAAGGCGCTCTTTTATTTTATTTTATAAGTTGATTTGGTATATTTTCTTTCTTTGATTTTAAGGTATCTATAGCCAATCATGGCACCATCCTAGACTGTTGAGTAGAGGCTTCATAGAAAGTTAGGCAGAGGATTTTGATGAGTCTTTTGTATCTAAACTATTTTACTTAAACTATGATACAGTGGAGTTATGCAATTTATTTATTTTCATGCATATGACATCTTATCAATTGAGTTATTCTTCTGCTGTCGAGTAAATGTGATGATGAGGCCAAGTGGTTCGCTCGGGGGCTAGTAATAGTCTCTGAGTGCTGGCCACCCCAAGGGTACCCTTCCGAGGCATGACAAACTTAGTCGCAGAGCATAGAGTCTAAGAGTCCTAGAGAGTCTATGAAACCGTGTCTAGTAGAGTCTTGTTTAAGAGTGTGTTGTGTACCCCACTTCATTAGTAGGAGGCTACAAGTCATTTGGAACTGTTACCTTTTCTTGTGATATGAGATTGTGCAATAGAGTTGAAAACTCTATAAAACACTTTTCTAACTCATGCGCTATGCGATTGCATATTATGCATCCTAGATGTACCTGACCCAGAGGAATGCTTTTGCTAGCACTTCTTAGAACCCTACTTTTAGAGGTACCTCCTAAAATAGAAACGAGGGGCCAAGGTTGACCCCAGGACTACCGGAGTTCCTGTGACACCTACTGTTCCACCTTCTCCTACTTTAAAGGCTAACTTTCGAGGAGCCATTGCTATGCTCACATAGTTGGTAGTTGCCTAGATTAGGAATCATGGTTGACAAACCCCTAGTTCTAGCTCTCATAAGCCAATGGCTTCCTCTAGACTGAGAGAATCTCTAAGGTTGAATCCACATATCTACATTGGGTTCTAAGGTTGAGGAGGACCCTTAAGACTTCACTGATGAGATGTGGAAGGTGCTAAAGACTATGCATACCGCTGAGACTAAGGTAGTTCAGCTTGTTGCCTATCAGCTCAAAGATGTGGCCAATGTTTGGTATAATCAGTCAAATGAGAGTCGAGGTGAGGATATTGAGTATGCTACTTGGGATGTGTTCAAGAGTGCTTTCCTCGATCACTTATTCCCTCAGAAGTTGAGAGAGGCGAAGGTCGAGGAGTTTGTGAATCTGAAATTAGAGAGCATGACTATTAAAGATTATAGCCTAAAGGTCGAGGAGTTTGTGAATCTGAAATAAGAGAGCATGAATGTTAAAGATTATAGCCTAAAATTTATCTAGCTTTCTATGTATGCCCCAGAGATGGTCCCGGATATAAGGGCGAGGATTAGGAAATTTGTATCCGGTTTGGGTAGAGAGGGGAAAAGAGAGTGCAAGGCGGCATTGTTGATTCCTGGCATGGATATCTCCAGAATGATGGTCTATGCCTAGTTACCAAAGGAAGACAAGAAAAGAGGCAGAGAGGAGCATTTGAGTAAGAAGGCTAGATCAATAGAGCCTGAGCCTAGTCAAAGCAAGCAGAGTAAGGGAGATAAGTCCTCTTTCTAGAAGAGGTCTCGTTTCATAGGTAGCAAGGATAGGAAGAAGGGGTTCAATGAAGGCTACTATTGAGGTTTTTATTCCAACTAGCAAGGAAATACCTCGTTTTTGTCCTGTAAAATGAATGTGAAAAGCAAAATCCTCAGAATCCAATGATTCAGATACCTGACAAAATGAACAGATAAAAGATTGGGATAGCCGAGATGACCTATTTCAAGATCAGATGATCCACCTCTTTGTCCGCTTGGGAGGGCTAACTCGAATAGGTCAGATACGAGGGAAAGAGCCCATAAAAGAGAGATCAAATGCCCTTTCTGATGTAGTTCACGATGCGGAGCTACCAACTAGCTAAGCTAGGTGGTTTGTTGTTAGAATATTATCCTAGTAGGAAGATGGAAAGAACATACTATACACTATAGGAGAGTCAAAGAATTGGCCTGTTGGAACTATATTAAGATTAGAATGACAAGGAATATCCATATCCGTATATAATAAGTTGGGCTCTATCCTTCCTGCCCACCTCAAACATATTTGGATGGAAGAATCTGAGGGTAGACTGATGATTAAGGGACCGGGACCCTGTCAACAGGGTATGGTTCTTTTTTATCACTTGGGATGATGCACACTACTTTAAATAAAGCGTAGTGAGTAATGCGCTAGACCGCCTAACCAGTTAAACCATTCTCTTATAGAATGGGTAAGTCGCAAAAGAATGTTCCTTGCTTCCAGTTATCCTCATGAGTCATTGTTGTTGTAATCTATCTCTCGATATGAAGCTTTATTTTGATCTGGGTTAATCTTATCTTCTTGAAGAATTAATGGATTCCTAAACCTAGTAAGGGATATGGAGTCCTAGGTCCTTCCTATAGAATCAGTTTCGATTGTAAATGAGTTCCTTGATGTCTTTCTGAACGACCTTCCTGGTGTTCTTCCTGAAAGGAAAATAGATTTTGGTATATACCTCCTTCCCGATACTCAACACATTTCTATTCCCTCTTATTGTATGGCCCCGATGAAGTTAAAAGAGTTGAAGGAGCAATTGCGTGACTTGTTGGAGAATGGTTTCATTAGCCCTAGTCGATCACCTTGGGGTGCGTTGGTGTTGTTTGTGAAGATGAAGGATGGGTCCGTTAGAATGTGTACTGACTACCGACAACTTAATAGGGTCACTATAAAGAATAAGCATGCTTTTCCGAGGATTAATAATTTGTTTGACCAATTGCAAGGGGCTACCCACTTCTCTAAGATTGATCTTCGGTCCGGGTACCATCAAGTGAAGGTACAAGAGTGTGATATTCCAAGACAACCTTCTGGACTAAGTATGGGCATTATGAGTTTGTTATGATGTTTTTTGGATTGGCTAATGCACCGAGACTATCTTCATGGATCTTATGAATAGGTTCTTAAAACTGTACCTTGATTTGTTTGTTGTGGTCTTCATTGATGATATTTTGAGCTATTCACATAGTGAGGAGGAGCATATGGGTCATTTGAGAGTAGTGCAAGAAAGATTGAGGGAAGAGAAGTTGTATGCTAATTATGGGAAGTGTCAAATTTGGTTGAAAGAGGTTTCCTTTCTAGGTCATGTGGTGTCGAGGGATGGTATTAAGATAGATCCTAAAATGATGGATGTGATTAGAAATTGGCCTAGACCATTGACCCCGTCTGATATTAGGAGCTTCTTGGGCTTAGCGGGCTACTAATGGAGGTTCGTGAATGGGTTCTCTTATGTTGCTTCCCCTATGACAAAGATGACTCAAAAGTAGGACAAATTTGTGTAGATTGATGAGTTTGAAAAGTGTTTCCAAACATTGGAGGATAATCTTACGTCTGCTCCTATTTTATCACTACAGGAAGGGCTAGAAAGGTTTGTTGTGCATTGTGATCCTTCAAGAGTCAGTTTGGATTTTATGTTGATGCAAAATGGGAAGGTGATAGCCTATGCTTCTAGGAAACTCAAAGTACATGAAAATAATTATACTACTCATGATCTTGAATTCACCGTCATGGTCTTTTCTTTGAAAATTTGGCATCACTATCTGTTTGGGGTGCATGTTGATGTGTTTACCAATCATAAGAGCCTCCAATATGTCTTTACTCAAAAATATCTCAACTTGAGACAAAAAAGGTGGCTAGAACTACTTAAGGACTATGACATGAGTGTGTATTATCATCACGATAAGGATAATATGGTGGCTGATGTTTTGAGTAGAGTGTCTATGGGTAGCCTAGCTCATGTTGATGATGATGGCAATATCAGTTGGCTAGATTGGGAGTTAGGTTGGAAGAGGTGGATAATGGGGTGTTGTGGTAATCGATAGCTCTAAATCTTCATTGGTGGAGAAAGTGAAAGCTAATCAAGATTTTGACCCCGTCTTGTTAGAATTCACAGCATTGGTGAAAGATGGTAAGGTGGAGGTTTTCTCCCAAGGGGGAGATGGTCCCCTTAGATACCAAGGTAGGTTATGTGTTCCTTGTGTTGATGGCTTAAGAGAAAAGATTCATGATGAGGCTTATGGTTCTTCCTAATAGCTGGTTCTACCAAGATGTATAGAGATTTGAGGGATGTGTTTTAGTAGGGAGGTACGAAGAAAGACATTGCCCAATATGTTTTCGGTTGTCATAGTTGTCAACAAGTCAAAGTCGAGCACCAAAAGGTTGTATGGCTTGATGCAAGACATAAAGATTCCTACTTGGAATTGGGAGGAGATTAATATGTATTTTGTGGTTGGGTTACCCAAAACTAGAAAGAGATTTAATTCTATTTAGGTTGTGGCTAATAGGATGACAAAATCGGCGCACTTTCTACCGATTAAGACCACATATGAGGCTGAAGATTATACTAGGTTGTATATACATGAGCTAGTGATATTTTATGGGATGCCCTTGTCTATCATGCCGAATCGTGATGCTCAATTCACTTCACACTTTTTGAGGTCATTTCAAAGGGGTCTTGGTACATGAGTTAAACTTAGTACGGCCTTTCACCCTCAAACGGATGGCCAAACCGAAAGAACTATCCAAGAACATGAGGATATGCTTAGGGCTTATGTATTGGAACTTAAGATTAGTTGGGATGATCATCTTCCATTTATTGAGTTTTCTTATAACAATAGCTATCATTCTAGCATTGGTATGGCCCCTTTTAAGTCTCTCTATGGTAGACGTTATAGATCACCTAGTTTTGTTGGGACCATATCTGGTTATGGAGGCTCCTGAGAAGGTTAGCATGATTATAGAAAGGTTGAAGATGGCCCAAAGTCGCCCAAAGTCCTATGCCGATGTGAGGAGAAGAGAGATTGAATTTAAAGCTGGAGATTGGGTCTATCTGAAGGTGTCACTCATGAAAGGCGTGGTTCATTTTGGTAAGAAAGGCAAGTTGAGCCCATGATATGTGGGTCCTTATAGGGAAATGAGGAGGATTGGAAAGGTAGCTTATGAGTTGGAGTTGCCTAGCGAGATGGATTTGGTTCATCCGGTGTTTCTTGTGTCCATGTTGAGGAAATGTATGGGTGATCCGAATGCTATTATTCCGTTAGATGTTGTGCATGTATTTTAAGATAATTTGACTTATGAAGAAGTTCCAGTGGAGATCTTATATAGGCAAGTGAAAAGGCTAGGGAACAAGGATGTTGCTTCAGTTAAGGTCCTTTGGAGGAATCAACAAGTCAAAAGTGCTCGTGCGAGGTCGAAGTGGATATGCAAAAATGATATCCTTAACTTTTCCATTCCACTCAAGCCTAAGGTACTAATTCTCATTCCCCTATGTGATTTTAAGTCTAAGTTCAACCCATGACATTTGCATGCATTCATGTTTAGATTGACAAGTTCATGATGATTTTACACTTATGTTGAGATTTTTGAAGTGATGTTTAAGTGCATTGTTATATCCTTATATGGGTTGAAATTGTCATGTTTATGTCTCTCATATATATTTCTTTGACATTCAAGAACGAATGTTCCCAAGGGTGAGATATTGAGAAAACCCCCAAAAAGTGCCCGAAAATGTGCCTTTGAAGTGCTTGGAATCGTAATTTCCATATATTTCAAAATTTGTGCGTGATATGAAAATATGACTTCATATTCTTGATCAGGGGGTCAAATTGAGTAAGAAATGAGTCTAACCCCGATTTTAGAGCAAGCGAATTGCAATTTCATTTTCCCAAAAATTGATTTCAAGGGAGCTCTCCGCGCCCCTGGCGAGACGCGCCAAGGGTGCGCCAAAGTGTAAATGTTTCCTCCGCAATAGGTCTGCATCGCAGAACAGACACAGACCTATGTATTTTCTTACTAGTGGTTTTATCTCGGTCCAAGGCTTTTGGATCTTGGGCCTAAGCCCTCCCATGCGTAAAAATACCTATACTTAGCTTTATTTCACCCTCATATCATATAAGACAAATACTCTATCAAACACTTAGACAATATTTCACCTAAAATTCAAGTATCTAAATCCCTTTCGGATCTAAAGGAATTCATCCAAGGTTCAAGTCTCCTTTCAAATCTTCTTCAAGGAAATCCACAAAGTCTAGGTATGTGGGTTTCATTCATGGGTTCATTTAACTCATGAAGCCCAAGATTCCTTTTTACTTAAATTTAATGATTTTAAGTTGATTTTCTTATGGGTCTTATTTATTATTAATTTGACTATGAATTATGTTGGGGTTTCATGAAATTTTGACAGTTTTAGCATGTTTTGAGCTATGAATCTAAGATCTATTGTGGGATTTGATGAAGGAGTTTCGTGTATATTGCTTGAGGGTGTTGTCAAGTATATATGGATGGTTTTACATTGGATTTTCACGCATGATTTAATCCCTAAATTGCATGGTTTTACACTAACTCTACACACCAGCCATGTGTTTAATAAAATGTCCAGTTATGGTTTCTTGAGGAATTGAAGGTCCAATGCATGTCTTATGAGTTGAATGACTTTATAATAATGAAAGGAATGTATGTATATGATATTTACCTATTTGGAAATTGACATACCTGACTCAGGGGGAGAGGGGGTTAAGAGCCCGGGTAATCTTGTCGAGGGGTTTGTACCTTGATAACCATGTCGAGGGGTTTGTACCTCAATCACCAAGGGTCGTAGGGTGCGAAGATCTACCAACCAATCAAGGGATTTGTACCTTGATAAGAAAATTGAGGGGTTTGTACCTCAATCACCATGGGTGGTAGGGTGAGACGACCCACCAACCAATCAAGGGGTTTGTACTTTGATAAACAATGAACTCTACAATGATGACCTCTTCTTGCACATGTATTACGTTCTATGTAAGCATGATTTACTTCAAGCATCTTTCATGCATTCCATATTGTTATATGCTACTCATTACATATACTTATGCATTTCGATTGTGTTGCTTATCTCTTGTTGCATTGCATCCTACATACTTAGTACATTCAAACGTACTAATGCATCCTCTATGCCTACATGATGTCACCATGTAGGAACCGGAGCCCCACTTGAGCATCTTCCTCCACGTGGCTAGTACAAATTCTCTCAATCTAATTGGTCATTCCTCCATTTCGGGAACAATATCCATGATCTCATGCTTTGTACTAAGACTATCTTTCTTTTATATATGTATTGACTATGCGGGTAAGATAGGTTTCTTGTGTTGGGCCCCGCTCTTATCTATATAGTAGAGGTGTCGTTGGACAAGTTATGTATCGAGCCTTGACTCTCTTGTTTTGATGCTTACGTTATGAAAGTTTCCCTTTTAGCCTCTTTCCCTTATTTCTACTCTTATTATGTTGTTTAACTGCTTCTGCAACCAATGATGTGTAATAATAAGTTAAGAGGCTTGTTTCGGCTCCCTTCGGATTCCCAATTCTCCGTGTCACGTCTAGGCCCTAGGATTGGGTTGTGACAATTCTAAAAGCCATAGAGAGGTTTTGTGAAGATTTCCAGTAAGGGGCTTATTTCTGAAGTTTATCTATGAACATGCAGACGAGCAGTAGAGAGGTTTACAAGTTGTAAAACATGATTCGTGCCCTGAGGATTAGAGACTTGGAATTTTAGGATTTCATCAGATGAAACCCCCTTTACAGGTCGTAAATCACTTTACAAGTCATCAAGGATTGTTGTAGTGTTGAAGTCCAAATTTCCAACAACCGAGTATGAGACCTCGATTACCGACTGTAGAAGTTAATATAGGCCGTAAAGGCCCTTTGTGTGGCGTGTCAACCAATTCTTCTATTTTGTTTAGTACTTGAATTTTAATTATTATAATTAGATTTTTTAGGTTATTTTCAGGAGTTCTCGCCTAGTACTTATTGAACTCAATATTTTGAGAGAGAAAATTGTAAGATCATATTGGAGAGTCTTTGAGAATACTTGTGATTTAATTTTATTTTGAAGCTTGTGATTCTTATTGAAGTTGGATTTCTTGATCTTAATTCTATTATGTAAGTGTTCAATCATGTCTTCTCAATTCATAATTCCGGCATCTACACATAGCATGAGTAGCTAAATCCACATCTAGGGTTGTGGGAACAATGAAGAACTAACAAAGTAAAATCGATAATTCATAATTCTTTTAAGGTATATACATGTCTTAGTTAACTCTCTTTGTTTTGCATGTTTTCTAGTGGTGGCCAACATTATGACCCGCCTAGTGTTACTGATAGGACTAAGATAGTAATGAATAGGAAAGAGATTAATCAACAAGATTCTACTGATATGTTCTCATCTAATCAACCAAACTGGACCAAAGGGAAGTTGTACTAGGATTGATAGGTAATGACTAGTAATGCACACTATGGAGATGGGCCAAGTCACATAGTAAAATTCACCTCTCACCTTTGACTAAAGGGCTTGGTGAACATAAATTATCATCTTGTATGTTATACACTAGAAAAGAATTAGGTTATCTGGTGATACTGAATTGGGGAATCATGGGAACACAATACCCTCGTTTCTCTCCATTATTGACTTCTCTATTGTGACAGCAAGTTTAGTTTTAATTCTCATTGATTATTGCAAACAGCCCCCCAAGGAAGTAAGTTGGTCAACTAATCAAATTGCATATTGGTGAATTCTCTTGAGTCTACGTATTCCCTGTGGGTTCGACCCTAACCTTGGTTAGGTTATATATCTTGAAAACAACCACTTTATCCTCTAAAAAGGACGTATAACTTGGGCGACATCAAAAATCTCAATAGATACATAAACGCCATAAGAGTCATACATAACACATCATCCAATAATGCCTCTAAGCATGAGTGAAACGGGGACCAAGGCATGTCTCAGGATCATTCTCAAAAGTAGGTAAAAAAAGTAATAAGGTCTTAACATAAACAAGATAAGACCAATGGATATTGTCCCTAAAATGAAGAACTTAACATAAAACCAACTAGCCACGCGGAAGAGGATGAATACGAGCTTCGATCACTACATGGTTAGATCATGTAGGCAAAAGTATATGTTAGTACTTGGAATGTACTAAGTATGTGGGGTGCAATGCAACAAGAGATCATAAGCCATATTATCAAGATGCATAATCATATACAAAGATAACAAGCTCAATATGACATTAATGATCAATGCCTTAGTCAAAACATGCATGGAAGCTAATAAAAATCTCTAACATAACATACATATGTGAGAAGAGAACCTAACCAACATTAAAACCATGCGGCTATTACATGGAATCCTAATGTTGCCTCCATATAGCAAAAAGAGGGGTCTACTTGCCAAGGTAAACCATACCGTACATTATGGGTAACTTGACCTAGTTGAATCCATTAGTATATGCCTATTTATGGAAAATAATATGACTATGTTAGCAGATAGTTATGGGAAGTAAAACTTTATATAAGGACCCTTGGAGATGTTCCCCATTCTAAATCCCATTCGATGCTAATTTTAGTCCCATAGAATACATAGCGTAAGCAAAATCATTACATGAATAACTTGTAAAGCAAATTAGCATAGTAGGAGTAGCTCACTAACATTCTTGACCCCTTCAAGTGAGCATTTTTCTTTCACAAGAGGCTCATGATCTTGCATAACATTCATAGAATTTTTATATGAATTCATAACATACTTGGCGGCCCATAATCATTCATATTATTCATAAATTTGCATACTTATCATGAGAATATATCATCTAAAACCATAATTTAGATAACCCATGATGAGATTCAAAGACCCATAATAGTTAAGATAGGGCATTTTTCAAAATCTATCAATTCATGCAATTGGATAGCAAAAAATACTCATATGAACATAATATCCATGACTTAGACCATAATATAGCATTTGTGTAAAGATTTAACATGATCCATTTAAGAAATCATCAACCCAATGTACTAATGTAAAAGGGTTCATAAATATCAACTCATTCCACACATTTTAAATCAATAAATAACAATTTCTAACATGAATTACGCATAAAATTAGAAATAGGAAATAACCATAATATAATAAACCTTGAAATTAAAGATTGGGTTGAAAAGGTTTTGGAATCCATGGGTGGAAGGACCCACGGATGAAGAAACCCACTTACCTTAGAGAAAAATAGAGAAAAAAGCTAAAGAGAATCTTGAATTTGATGAAAAGTTTGGAAGAAATTGAAGCTTGTTCTTTAATGGAGAATTTTGGTCTTCTTCCTTGAGAGAAAATTTGGAATGAGAGAAGGGGAAGTTATTTGGGTATAAAAATAGGCTTAGGAAGGTGTATTTGGGTTAAATTGGTTGAAAATCCCCTTTGGAAAAGTAAAATTATCATTTAGAGACAAAAAATAACATTTTAATGAGTCTCACCATCAAAATTGGCGAAATAGGGGTTTCGTCGCCAAACTGTTCGATGGTACACCAATTGAAACCCTTTGACTACCTTTTTTGACAATTTTTGAAGCTTTTCGGAGCCTTCAGTGGTCAAATTTGTCATCACCCATTTTGGCAGCCTGGACAAGCTTTAGTAAAATGGTCATAACGTTTTACTCCAAACTCAGAATAAGGCGAAATCAGATGCATTAAAAAGATAAATCAAAGAAATATGATTTTATAGATAGTACATTACCTAATTCATTATTTTCTAAAAGATATAACCATTTGAATTTGACCCTTATACGAATTCATATTGAAACTTAGCCAATTGGAT
Organism: Solanum ossicruentum; assembly: GCA_025774065.1. Lineage (NCBI taxonomy): Eukaryota > Viridiplantae > Streptophyta > Magnoliopsida > Solanales > Solanaceae > Solanum > Solanum ossicruentum. Next base: position 11,595,196 of record JAOTQR010000002.1, read on the forward strand.
TCCTTTGGTCTTCTCTCGATGTAATAGATGCCTTATGACCCCAAGCCACATGTAATCTACTTTGAATACCTAATAATTGAGCCTACACGCATACAAGGAATGACTTGAAGTCATCAAGTTGAGCCTATACGCATACAAGGAACGACTTGGGTCTTAGCTTAAGATCTAGGATGTTATAATAGTAATCAAGGAACTTAATGAAAAGGTAAAAGCTTTTAATGAAGGAATTTGTGAGTGAAATGAACCCACAGATCAACTCACATGCCTTAGTTGGAGCCTAATAAGAAGGAATTTGTTGTTAGAAGAAGGATCCTTGAAACCCTAGGATTTTTGCCTTGTTCTTGGAGAGAGAAATTGCCCTATGATTTTTCAGAAGTGGAAGAATGAAAAAAATGGAATTTCATAGGGGTTTAAGGTTTGTTTAGAAGCCTTAAGAATCATAAAATGACAGTTTAAGTCTAGGATTCACCGAAAGGAATAAAATGTGCTTCATTAAAACAACCGAACATGAACCACGAGACCAGCGATTATGGGTCATGGACTGAACCACGAGTCATCGTTCATGTTGTCCTGTTCTCATTTTCCGATCTTCAGAGACAGGTTACCAACCCTTCAAAAAATGAAACCTTTCCACTGGCCATACACTGATCCACAGGTCATGGATTGCTTTGTGGAGTCATTTCACACTTAGCAAATTTTTCAGTTCATAGGGAACCTATTCATGAAGGTTGAACACGGACGATAAACAAGATTATAGGCCATTCAATTGGTCATAGTTTAACTTTCAAAAATTCCAAAATTCCTTTATGTATGGAACTCACTCCTATAGCTCAATCTACTGTCTATGCATCCTTCCATGGGTCATAGATGGTCTTCATGGATCCTTTTCCACTTGACAGAATATCCAACTTTCTGGCCCTCATTGACGAGTCTAGTCTCTGGCTTGTGGACTGAACTATAGGTTGTGAATTAGGCTCGTGAAATAAGTACTAAACATTTCCAGTCTAACTTTCCCTTCACTTTTGGACTTCTAACTTGATGGTCCTTACAACATCCATGCATGAAACCCATCATCTTTACTCAAAACAATGCATGTAAAAGTGATGATCATCAATTTAACTATTGTTCATGGAAAGTAACCATGAACAACAACTCCAATAATACAAGGGATAAAAACAATGATAACACTAATGTACAATTATATGAAATTCAATAGAACAAGATTTAACCCATTTACTCAAAGAACTAGGGTCGAACTCAACTCAAAAATCATCAATATAGGAATTAGATGAAAGGCATGTGGACAAATTCAATCTACCACTATGAGTAGCCTTACATACCTGTAAAATTGATAACACGATCAAAACTCAAAGAACATGGATGAAACAGTTGAACCTAGTTTATGTCTTCTCTTATATTTCTCTTAGAGTATTCCTAGTGTTAATAAGAGAAAAGATTCATAGGATATTCATATGGGGCTTATTTTAGTCCCAAAACATCAAAGTTTTGATTGGAAAAAGATAAGAAAGACAAAAGTACCCTTTAGTAAAGTTGTCGAAGCAAGCAAGGAATCCATGGCTACGAGTTGTGGTCCACTTTATGGGTCGTGGAAGGCCTTACATAGAAACTAAGTTTGAACTCTTGGTTTCTAAACTTGGGTCTATGAACACCTTTTGATGAATTGTAGACCCGTTGATGTTCACGCTCCAACTGTAAAGCGGTTGCTATCAAGTATAAACCTAACTAGAGGTTAGAGTCAAATTAACAGGGAATACGGGATTGACCATATTGAATCACTACCAATTATTTCAAGCACCAATTAACTATATTCTCTAATATGGGTGGGGGGTTCCAATTTCAAAGTGAAGAACGACTAAAATACTACAATACTAATGCAAGAAGACAATCAAGTTGAGGGACAACTTGAGAATTGTGTTCCCATGATTCGTTAAATCAAATACCATAGATAACATAACCCTAATTGAGACATCACATCCAAGATAGTAACTTAGGTTCTTATAGTTCTTGTAAAGGTGATGGTCGAATTTCACCATGGTGTGCCAACTAATCGTTACCCATTGTCCTAGTTAACCTCTCCTTGGTCAGGTTTGGTTTATTAGATGACAACACATCAATCGAATCCTATCATCCACTTCCTTTTTCCTATTTGTTACTACCTTGGCTGAGATCGTGATGATAGGCAAGGTTTGGTGTCAGCAGCCACCAAATAACATTCAAAATGAAGGGAAATAGATAACGCAAGCAAATTCCCAATCAATGAAACGTA
>JAOTQR010000002.1:11606535-11761021 GCA_025774065.1 Solanum ossicruentum
GAGCCACAACACATGACCCCACTAACAATTTAAATCTTAAAGACTACACTTTAGAAGAAATTTACATTTGGCCCCAAGCTTTACCAAATTGAACCAATTAAGGACTTATGGGTTCTAACATATGTGTATGCCATTATCTCTATATTGTTTGGATTTGACCAAGTCTTACTCGGGGGGTTGTAAGCCCGGGTAACCTTGTTGAGGGTTTTTTACCTCTATAGCCTCGTTCAGTAGGTGGTAGGCTTGTGGAACCATGTCGATGGGTTTGTACCTTGATAACGATGTTGCGAGGTTTCTACTCCATCAACCATGTAAGGGGTTTGTACTCCATCAACCTTGTCGGGGGTGTTGTACCTCATCAAACTATTAAGGGGTTCGTACCTTATTCGCCTCTCCAAGAGGGTGGTAGGCCTTGGATATGCACTAATAATGGTTTCTCCTTATACATGTATTATGTTCTATATAAGCATGGTTATACTCCAACCATCATTCATACATGCCGTATTGCTATATGCTTACCGATTGCCTATGTTATGCATTTTGCTTATGGTACTTATCACTTGTTGCATTACATCTTACATACTTAGTATATTGAAATATACTAACACATACCCTATGCCTACATGATGTCACCATATATGAACTGGAGCCCTGCTTGATCATCCTACTCCACGTGGCTAGTACGACTTCTCTCAAGCTCTTTGGTGAGTCCTGCATTTCGGGGTACGATGCTTATGACCTTATGATATGTTCTAAGACTATCTTTCTTTTATGCATATGTTGACTATGAGGGTGAGCCTGGTTACTTGTCTTGGTGCCCGCTCTTATCTATGTAGTAGAGGTGTTGTTGGACATGTCATGTGTAATGTTATAAGCTTTGACTCTCTCCTGACTCTTGTTCTTTATGATACGAAAGATGTCACTTACCCCCGGTAATCTCCATTTACTATATATTTTTGTTATTTTATTGCTTATATGACCAAAGATGTGCAAGGATATGTTAAGAGCCTTTCTTGGGGTCCCTTCTGCTTTCCCACGAGGCGTATCACATCTACGCCCTGTGCTTGGGTTGTGACACTAACCCCCAACCTAGCTAACCATCGAACTTCTGTAACCACCTCTTTTCCACCATCATCAATATGAGCAAGACAACCCATGGACACTCTATTTAGAGCATCGGCCACGACATTGGCTTTGTTGGAATGATAAGGCACACCTATATCATAATGTTTAAGGAGCTCTAAACACCTTTTTTGTCTCAAGTTAAGATCTCTTTGGGTGAACACATATTGGAGACTCTTATGGTCGGTAAACACATCAATATGAACCCCATATAAGTAGTGATGCCAAATTTTCAAAGCAGACACCACGACCACCAATTCAAGATCATGGGTGGGATAATTTCGCTCATGCACCTTAAGTTGTCTAGAGGCATATGCTATCACATTGCCATTTTGCATCAAAACACACCCCAAACAAATTCTTGAGCCATCACAATATACCACAAACACTTCCAACCCTTCCGTTAGAGCCTACATAGGAGCAGAGATAAGCCTATCTTTGAAGGTCTGGAAACCTTTTTCATATTTATCGATCCACACGAATTTCATCTTCTTTTTGGTAAACTTTGTCATAGGAGAAGCAATAGAAGAAAAGCCATTCACAAACCTCTGGTAGTAACTCGCCTCTGGTAGTAACTCGCTTAACCTAAGAAACTCCTAATATGCCATGGAGTCAAGGATCTTGGCCAATTTCTTATCGCCTCTGTCTTCCTAGGATCCACCTTTATGCTATCACCCGATGCCACATGCCCTAGAAAAGCAAGCTCTTTCAACCAAAATTCACATTTTTCATATTTAGCAAACAACCTCTAATCCCTCAATATTTGCTACACACCCTCAAGTGATTCACATGCTTTTTCTCATTCCGGAAATAAATCAATATATCATAAACAAAGACCACCACAAACATGTCAAAGTAGGATTTAAAGACCCTATTCATGAAATCCATAAATATAGTTGGTGCATTAGTCAACCTAAGGGATATAACCACATATCAAAGTGCCCATACCTAGTCTAAAAAGCCATTTTGGGAATATTACACTCCCTCACCTTCACTTGGTAGTATCTAGATTAAAGAACAATCCCAGAAAAGTGACTAGCCACTTGTAGCTGATCAAAAAGGTTATCAATTCTTGGTAGAGGGTACTTGTTCTTTATCATAACCTTATTAAGTTGTCGGTAATTAATCCACATTCTATGAGAAGCATCCTATTGCTTTACAAATAACACCTGTATAGATAAAGGTGACATACTAGCCTGTATGAAACCCTTCTCCAATAAGTCCCTCTATTGATCGTTCAACTCCTTCAATTCCTTCGGTGCCATCTGGAAAGGGGGAATGGAAATGGGTGCGTGATTGGGTTGAGCATTAGGAAGGAGGTCTATTCCAAAGTCTATTTCCCTTTCTATAGGAGCACTGGGAAGCTCATCGGGAATGACATCAAGAAACTCATTGACCATTGGAAATGACTCAGTAGGCTAGATTTTTGACACAACATCCCTAAACCCCATAAGATAATTAAAGGAATCCTCCGAAACCAACTTTTAGGATTTAAGACAAGAAATGAATCCACCCTTGACAACCACATCACGATGTTCCCAATCAAGGATGGGCTCATTAGGAATTGGAATTTAACCCTATGGGTTTTACAATCAATGGAAGCATAGTATGCATGTAACTAATCTATCCCAAGAATGATGTCAAAATCCACCATATCTAACTCATCAAAATCACAAGGAAAGACTTTATGCAAGACGAACACGGGACCATTTCTATAGGCTCTTTTAGCAACAATGGACTAACCAACAGGGGTTGACACTTCATAAGGTTCACACAACAATTCTAGATTCACATGAAGATTTGTGGCAACAAAAGGAGAAATGAAAGAGAGAGTGGCACCAAGATCTATCAATGCATACACATCGAAATCAAAAAGCTTTAACATATCATGGATGACATCAGGCACCTCATCCATCTCTTGTCTTACTTGAAGAGCATAAAATCTAATTTTCCTTTGAGCACTCCCTTGTTGGCCTCCCTTTTGCCTTTGGACCCGCACTAGCACCTTGGCAGTGAGGGAGACCACATCTACTGTTGTTTCAAGCATGAGGACCTTCAACAACCTTGTGACCCACCTCACAAAACCATAGCAAGCATTGGAGTCTCTCAATCACGGGCCACTATGGTTTCTACCACATCATTGGCAGTTAGGATTAGATACTCCACCATTACCACCTTGGAATCTTGGATCATCAATAGCAAATCTCTTATTATGAGCATTGTATGACCGTTGGCCTTGGAACATATGGCCTTAAGGAAACCACCACTCTTGGAACGTTGGAAATACCTTCAAACCGAGTGCTCTTGGAGTCACCACTTCTTCTTTTTCTAAGCTTTTCACCTCTGGTTGGTCGGCATATGTCATGAGCCTAGACTAATCCGTATCATTCACTAGTGTAGAAGTTCAAAACTCTTCATTAACCAAGTCAGACACTCCCAACACAAATTTATTCATTGTAGCTCTAGGGTCGGCCACCGAGTGTGCAACATACTTAGAAAGCATACTCCCTCACAATGATGGAAACTTGCTAAAGGTTCATAAAGTCCATCCTCTTAGCTTGTCTTATCCCTTTGACGACCCAAAGCCTAGGGCATATATGACATGATGATGGGAATTCGAAGGGACCCAAACAAGCCTGTTAGCATGTCAATCACATGTCCTTGGTCGCAGAAGCATACTAAGCAATAATAAGAGATATAATTAATACAAGGGAAGTGAGACTATAGGAAGCCTTTGATAATCATTAAAGTACAAAAGAGTCAAGCTCAAGCATAAGTACATTATAATATCCAACAACACCTCTAACATGGAATGGAGCGAGGGCCAAGACACTTTCCGTGCTAACCCTCATAGTAGCAAATGTTCAGCGCAAAGTAGTATCAAAATAACACGAGTGAAAAAGATAGTGTCCTCAAACATGAGGACTCACTAAATCTTGCTTCAAAGGATCATACTAGCAATATGGGGGATGATCAAATGGTTCTCCAATCCCTACATGATAATATCATATAGGCATAGAGCATGCGTTAGTACGTTTGAATGTACTAAGAATGTAGGATGCAGTGTAATAAGACGTAAGCCAATATAGTCAAAATGCATAATAATAAGCAATAGATAAGTGTAATCTCAACATGGCATGCATGATCAATGCTTGAAGTAAAATATGCTTGAAAATCATTCAACTAGCATAGAACATAAGACATGTGTAGGAAGAGACCCTAATCGACAAAAGTAAGATCAAACGAGCTATAACTTGGAATCCTGATGATTACCCATATTCGGTAAAGAGGTGGTCGACTGGCCAAGGTAAACCATACTTTACCTTACGAGTGCTCGTCCCGTTTGGGAGAAGTAACACCTTTATGGGAACTCGTCCCATTTGGGGTGCATTTCATGATAAAGTACACTAAATGGATCTACTAGTATAGCAAGGATAATGTATAATCCTATCTTGGCACATATTTCGAGGAAAGCAGTATGGACCCCTGAAGATAGTCCACGCCAACATTTAATCAATCGGTGCTAAGTCTAATCTCACAAAATACTTGAAATAATCATACCTTAATCATAATATGAATAGCTTGTAATACATGACTTGAGTAGCTCAGAAACATTCTTGACCTCTAATGGTTAGCCTAACTTAAAACATGAGAGTAGATCACAATCATACATTAACCCTTGCTTTCATGAATGGCTCAGAAGAGGTAAAAATCTTGAAATAGGGCTTAACTTGGATCTTGTAACATCATATACACTTTTCATGAATTCAATACATACTTGAAAGCCCTTAATCATCATATAGTCACTTGACCTATAAATCATGAAATATAGCATCAATAACTTGATAATTCTTAACATGACATTTTATCAAACAATTGGTTGGCTTATGATACTAGTTCAAAATCAGGCAATTCAAGAGTGAATAAGATGAGAAAACCTAATGCAAATCAACCCACTAACTATTATTAAAACCACCATGTAGGGTAACTTCAAATCCATCATCAAAGCTCATAATAGTTCATTGTTTCATAGCTCAAAACATGCATAGTCTCAATAGAAAAAGATCTACTGACAGTGTAAGATTAAAACAGATATTCATTAGTAATCAACAACACTTAATAGAAATCCCAACATAAATCATGCTCATATTTCATAATAAGAGATACCTATAAGTAATACAACTTGAAAATATGCAATTTTCATAAAAAGGAAGATTGGGCTCCATAGGTGAAAGGACCCAATGGATGAAACCCACATACCTCAAACTTGGATTTTCTTAAGATGAGATTGAAGAGAACTTAGAGCTTGAAAAGAATACTAAGGTTCCAAAGTTAAGCTTGAAATCCTTAAAACTGGAGTGAGATATTTGGTTAAGACTTGGATAGGTTTTTGTTAGTGTTTTGAGTGATATAGAGTTGAAAAATGGCTAAGTATGAGTTTTATCACGCATAAGATGGCATGGAGCTATGACCCAATGCCCTTGGCAAAGATAGAAAGGCCAAGGAAAAACTTACACTAGTCTACATCCTTCGCATGACGCAAACCCATCATGCAAGACAGTTTTTCCCTACTCCCCGCCCTTGGTGCGTCGCTGCTAGGGCATGGTTGCTCTCTAGAAATCATAAATTAGTGAAATTTAATTTTCTCTATGGGTCCTCTAAAATCTGGGTTATACCTATTTCCCACTCAATTTGCCCCATGATCGAGAATATGAAGTCAAATTTTGGATATCATGCACGAATTTTGAGATATATGAAAATTATAATTATGGGCATTCCCTTAGCACATTTTTTGGGCGTTTCAATATTTCACCCTTGGGAACATTCATCCCTGAATATCAAAGAATCATGCATAAGAGAAGTAATTCATATGCTCCTCATCACTATGGAAATAAATGAAGATATCATAAATAACGGCTACCACGAACATGTCAAGGTAGGGTTTAAAGACCTTATTCATGAGATCCATAAATATAGCTGGTGCATTAGTCAACCCAAAGGACATATCCACAAACTCAAAGTGCCCATACTTAGTTTAGAAATCCATCTTGGAATATCACATTCCCTCGCATTCACTTGGTGTTACCTGGATCAAAGATCAATCTTAGAAAAGTGACTAGCCCCTTGAAATTGATCAAAAAGGTCATAAACCCAGCGTAGAGGGTATTTGTTCTTTATGGTGACTCTTTTAAGTTGCAAGTAATCAATGAACATTCTAATAGAAGCATCATTTTTCTTCATAAATAACACCTGTAAACCCCAAGGTGACTTACTAAGCCTTATGAAACCTTCTCCAACGAATCCATCAAATTGCTTCTTCAACTCTGCCATGACCATATGGTAAGAGGGAATAGAAATGGATTGCATATTGAGAAGGAGTTCTATACTAAATCTATCTCCTTTTCAGGAGGAACATCAGAAAGCTTGCCGAGAAAGACATCAAGAAACTTATTAACCACCGGAACCAACTAAATAAGAAGGACTTTGGACTCACCATGCCTAACACTCACAAGATGATAAAGAAAACACTTAGAAATCAACTTTTGGGCTTTAAGACAAGAAATAAATCAACCCTTGACCTTAACATCATGACTTTACCACTCAAGGATGGGCTCATTAGGGAACTAGATTTTAACTTTGAGTTCTACAATCAATAGAGGCATAATATGCATGCAACCAATCCATCCCATGAACGACATCAAAATCCACCATATCTTATTTAACAAAATCACAAGGCAAGTCTTTATGCAATATGAACACGAGACAATTTTTATAGACTCTTCTAGCAACAAAAAACTCTCCAATGAGTGTAGAAACTTCATAAGGTTCACACAACAATTTGGGAATAACTTGAAGCTTTTTGGCAACAAAAGGAGTAATGAAAGAAATAGTGGCACCCAGGTCTATCAATGCATACACATCAAAATCAAAACCTTCAACTTACCTGTGAAGCACCATGGCAAGTCTACTGACCCCTACAGGAGTATGGTTGGGAATGTCGATAGTCATCCTCATGACATCTAACAACCCATGGACAATGATTTAACTGATGATCCATCCTTCACACTCGAACTGACCAAACAATCTCCCGGATGGTACTTTCTACACTTGTGGCATGGAGGAGAAGCTTGAAGACCAACACCGTTGCCTTTCCTTAGAGCATATGGATAATGAACAATATTGTGGCCCATCTTGCCACATTAGAAACATGTACCCGTGTTCTTTCAACATGTGCCACCATAATTCCTCCCACACTTTGGGCACCTAAGATGGGTCACTCCACCATTGCCACCGGGCTTAGAAAATGGAAGACTACTTTCAAATTGAGCCCTTCTTCTGCATTCCTTTGAGGATGGCAGGCAATTTCTCATCTTATGTCCAACATCTCCACATTTGAAAAAATCTTCGGTGCTCACTAAACACCTTCCTTGATGCTTCTTGCCACACCTTTGACAAGTGGAAATATGGATCCTTTTCTTCTTGTACTTGGGAACCACTAGACTACTAGAAGGTAAGGCACCACCAACCCGAGCCTCGGGAATACTCACTTGTTGATTGAGTTGAGTGTTACAACCTTGGCCAATAGCCATAGAGCATTACAAACCTCCACATTTGACATGTCGCGGTTTGGAAGTTCACCATCAAGTGAGAGATGGTCACCCTCCTGTCCACCATTCTAAATGACTTGAGGCATATTTTGAAATGCAATGGTTAGGAATTAGTGATAAGCCTTAGATGTCTTAGCTTTACCGCACGATATAGATCATGAAGAAGCGAAATATTTCCTAAAATGCCTCACAGCCTCCTCCTATCTATTGTTGTAGTGCACTACACAAACATGAAAAAGACTCTAATTGGTGCAATGTGCTGGATTTTTGATTTCCATCAGTAACCTTGCTCTCTGATACCAAGTTTGTCATTAATCAGTCGTAGCGCCTAGACATGACACGGTGAATGGAAACCCAAAGGGAACCAAACAAGCCTCTCAGCATATCAATCACATATCCTTGGTCCCAGAAGCATAGTAAACAACAACAAGAGATATAGTAATAAAAGGAAAACGGGACTAAGGGAATTCTTTCATAATCAATAAAACGTAAAAGTGTCAAGATCAAGCATAAGTATATCATAATATCCAACAAAACCACTAACATGAAATGGAGCGGGGGCTAAGACACTTTTTGGCCTCACCGTCATAGCAGCAAATGCTCAACACAAAGAAGTATCAAAATAATACGTGTGATAAATATAGTATCCTCGTACTTTAGCACTTACCAAAGCTTGCTTTAAAGCATCATACTAGCCACATGGAGGATGATCAAATGACGGTCTTGTCCCTACATGATATTATCATGTAGGCCTAGTGTATGCATTAGTATTTTTGAATATTCTAAGTATGTAGGACACAATGCATCAAGACATGTGCCGTAATAGGCAAAATGCATAATAATAAGAATTAGATAAGTGTAATCACAATATGACATACATTATTAATACTTGAAGTAAAACATGCTTGTAAATCATTAAACATGCATAGAATGTGTGGGAAAAGACTCTAACCGACAAAAGTAAGACCAAGCTACAACTTGGAATCCTGATTATTACCCTCATTGGTAAAGAGGTGGTATACTTGCCAAGGTAAATCATACTTCACCTTATGGGAGCCTGTCCTATTTTGGATAATTAACCCCCTTACGGTAACCCGTCCCATTTTGGGATGGATTTAATGATAAAGTGCACTACATGGATCTTATATTATAGCAAGGGTAAAGTATTATCCTATGTTGGCACATTGTTTGAGGAAAGGAGTATGTACCCTCGAAGATAGTCCATGTCAACATCCAATCCATCGGTGCTAAGTCTAATCCCACAGAATACTTGAAATAATCATACTTTAATCATAACATGAATAGCTTGTAAGACATGGCTTGAGTAGCTTGTAAACATGCTTGACCTCTAATGGTGAGCCTAGCTTGAAACATGAGAGTAGATTGATAATCATACATAAATCCTTGCTTTAACATGAATGACTCACAAGAGGTGAAAATCTTGAAATAGGACTTAACTTGATACTTGTAACATCATAGATACTTTTCATGAATTCAACATATACTTGAAAGCCCTCAATCATAACATAGTCACATCACTTGTAAATCATGAAATAGATCATCAATAACTTAAGAATTCTTAACCTGACATTTTACTAAACACTTGGTGGGTTCATGATACTAGTCCAAAATCATGCAATTTGTGAGTGAAATAAGATGACAAAACTTAATGCAAATTAACCCACCAACATGTAGTAAAACACCCATATAGGGTATCTTGAAATTCATCATCAAATCTCATAATAAATTATAGTTTCATAGCTTAAAACATGAATAGTCTCAATAGACAAAGATCTACTGATAGTGTAAAATTAAAATAGATATTCATGAATAATCAATAATACTTGATAGAAACCCCAACATAAATCATGAACATATTTCATAATAAAAGATACCCATAAGTAATACAACTTGAAAACATGCAATTTTCATAAAAAGAAAGATTGAGCTCCATTACTAAAAGGACCCAATAGATGAAAACCATATACCTCAAGCATGAGTTTTATTGAGATGACCTTGAAGAGAATCCTTGGGTTCCAAAGTTAATCTTTAAATCCTTGAAGTTGGAGTGAGATGTATAGGTGTTTCCACGAGTAAGTGGCCATGGAAATATGACGCTGATGCCCTTGGCCGAGATAGAAAAACCCAGTAAAAAATTACACTGGTCTACGTCCTCGGCTCAACATGGACCCATCATGCAGGCCACTTTTGTACTATTCCGTTCCCTTGGCATATCTCGGCTAAGGCAAGAATGCTCTTTAAAAATCATAAATTAGTGAAATTTATTTTTTGTTATGGGTCCTCTAAAATCTGAGTTACACCCATTTCCACTCATTTTTCCCCTGATCGAGAATATGAAGTCAGATTTTTGATATCATGCATGAATTTTGAGATATACAAAAATTATGATTATGGGCTTTTTTGAAGCATATTTTTGGGGCATTTCAAGATTGATAAAAAAGAGCTGATTGAGGAATAGGGCTCTAAACAACGCCCAAGGAATAAAATCATCATCTCTCCCCTCTAGATTCTATTGCGTGAACCAAATTTTGGCCACACCCTTGAGTTTGTATGTCGGTAACTCCGCTTTCTCCTCCAAATTGACCACCATGATAGATAGTACCTTATATACCTCATCAGCAAACTCTTTGAGATCCTCTTCCGGCTTGGATCCAAGGAACTCCGGTGGATTCATTCTTGTAAAATCCCTCAACCTTAAGGCCAGAGTGGGAGCATGAGGGGCTTGGTCCCTTTGGTTCATTTTGTTGGTCATAGCATAGGCCAACATTGTGATAGCACCCTAGAACTCTTCTTAGGCTAACCCTCCATCTTGAGGAACTTGAGGAGAGGGAGGGGTCGATTGCTCCTCAGGAGTACGGGCTCTCCTTAGTCTTCCTCTTTGAATTTGCATGATCTAGAAGGAAACAAGAGCATTTGTTAAGGGAAAAGCCTTATAGCTACACCTAAAGCACGATATAGACCAGGAAGAAGTGAAACATTTCCTAAAATGCCTCATAGCCTCTAATTCATAGTTGCGTCACATTTCACAACTATGAATAAGACTCTAATCAATGCGGTGTGTTGGATTTCTGAGGACCATTACTATCCTAGTGCTCTCATACCAAGTTTGTCATAACCAAAACCTTGGGCCTAGACGTGACACGGCGAATGGAGAATCTAAAGGTAACCTAAACAAGCCTCTTAGCATATAGTCACATATCCTTGGTCGTAGAAGTAAATAAAAATGAACAAGTAATATAATTAAAAGGGGAAGCGGGCCTAAGGGAAGTATTTGATAATCACTAAAGCATAAAATAGTCAACCTCAAAACATAGATACACCATTGTATCTAACAACACCTCTATCTTAGGATGGAGTGGGGACCAAGACACTTCCTAGGCTCACCCTTATGATAATAAGTATTGAACATAAGAAGGAGTCTCAATATAACATGAAGTAAATAGATATTTTCCATGAAATTGAGGACTCACTAAAGCTTTCTCCGAGAACTGAAATAGCCTCGCGAAGGAGGATGATCAAGTAGCATCAGTTCCTACATGGTAATATCATTTAGGCATAGAGTATGCATTATTATGTTTGAATGTACTAAGTATGTGGGATGGAATGCAACAAAGGCATAGTCAACATAATCGAAATGCATAAACATAGGTAATTGATAGCATAATAACAATATGACATGTATGATTGATACTTGAAGTAAAATCATGCTTACATAGAGCATATTACGTAAGTAGAAGAGACTATCATTTGGCTAATGGGTCTATCACCACCCATCCTAGATGCTTGAGGTACAAACTCCTCAAATTGGTTATTGAATGTACCATCCCCATCTAAGTAATAGATGTACCAATCCCTCAATCTGGTTAATGAGGTACCAACCCCTTAATTTAGTTAATGAAGTACCAACTCATCAATTCGGTTAATGATATACCAACCACTCAATTCGGTTAATGTGATACCAACCCCCACAACTCGGGTAATGAGGTACAAACCCCTCAATTCAGTTAATGAGGTACCAACCTATCAATTCAATTAATTTCCACCAATATAGATACATTTGAAATCAAGACATGAATGCCATACTTTCATCATCATAAAGTCATTCAACTCATATACCTTTCTTTAGACCTTCAACAACTCAAGATACATAATCCGGACATTTTATCAAACACTTGGCAGGTGTGTAGTGCTAGTGTAAAAATGTGCAATTCGAGAATGAAATCATGCAAGAAAACTCAAGGTAAACCCAACCACCAACACTTTGTAGTACCATCATAAAATATATGTAAAAACCCTTCATCAAATCTCAAGATAGATACAAGATAAATAGCTCTAAACATGCTAAAATAGTCAGACTTTTACAAAACCCAACCATAGTTCATAGTCAAATTCATTATGAGCAAGACCCATAAATAAATCAACTTGGAATAATGAAATTTTTGTAAAAAGGAAACTTGGGCACCATGGGTGAATATCTTGACTTTGGAGAATTTCTTGATGAAGATTGAAATGGAAACTTGAAGCTTGGATGAATTCCTTAAGATCCGGAAGAGATGTGGACACTTGATTTTGAGTAAAATAATAGTCTAAGTGTTTGAGAGAGTTTTAGGGATTGTCTTGTATGAGATGAAGGTGAAATATGACTATGTATAGGTATTTTCACGTGTGGGAAGGCTTAGGACCAAGACCCAAATATCTTGGATCGAGATATAAAATTGTGCAGAAAAAAAACACCTTGGCGCATCGCTCCAGCAACAGGCAGAGGCCACTGGAATTTGATACTTTCAAATTTGAAATTCTAAATTGTTTGCTCAAAAATTGGGGTTAGACCCTTTTACCACTCAATCTTTCCCCTGAATGAGAATATAAAGTTGTATTTTAAAAATAACACACGAATTTTGAGATATATAGAAATTACAATTATGGGCACGTCCGAGGCATATTTTTGGGCACTGTTTGGGGTCGTTTCAATATCTCCCCTTTGGGATCATTCGTCCCTGAATGTCAAAGAAACGTACACGAGAAGGTTAATCATGTAGAAATCATCCCCTAATATGAATACATTGACAAATTTAAACACCATTTTAAAATCTCAACATAAGTGTTAAAATCATCATGAACTAATCTGCATAAACATTAAAGCATGCAAATGACATAGGGGCTTAAACATAAGACTTGGAATCATAAAAAGGACTAGATGTTTTATCATAAGCTTGAACAGGATGAAAGAGGTATGGATATCGCTTCTCCATGCCCGCTCCGGCTCACTGAGAGACACTTTTTACTTGATGAATCCTCCAAAGGGCCTTGACGAACACCCCATTCTTATTAATAACCTCTTCCACCCTTTCATCCAATACCTCCACAAGGACCCTCTCCTAAGCCAACTTATCCTCCATAACACTCACAACCTCAAAAAGTTCTATAGCACTAGATTCACCAACACATTCCCTCAATCTAGAAGTATGATGAAGCGGACGAATCATATACATATCCTTAGGTGATTATAATCCTTATGCAACCTTACTAGTTTCTCCTCCAAACCCTATAACGACCTACAAACTTTAACCTAATCATCAACCTTAAATACATGTAATTCACTAGGTACCATAAACCACCATCTCCCCTTTGGGAGAAAACCACCACTCTACATCTTTCACCAAAAATCTCCAACTCTAATAAGGTAGAATCAAGGCCTTGCTTAAACTTGACCCATTCAGCCAAAGAAGATTTCGAAGCATCAAGAATGCTACACAACCATAATCAGCCTCTTCCAACCTAAGTTGTCACATCTTGTATATGCTAGGCTACCAACAGACACCCTACTTAGAGCATTGACAACAACATTAGTCTCACCGGGGAAATAATGCACACTTCTAT
Source organism: Solanum ossicruentum (assembly GCA_025774065.1). Taxonomy (NCBI): domain Eukaryota; kingdom Viridiplantae; phylum Streptophyta; class Magnoliopsida; order Solanales; family Solanaceae; genus Solanum; species Solanum ossicruentum. The sequence continues at coordinate 11,620,167 of JAOTQR010000002.1, forward strand.
CACAATACTTAAGGAGTTCTAACCATCTTCATGTTATGCTCAACTCAGACCTATCATATTTTGCAAACAACCTCTCATCTCCCAAGACTTACAGCACTATCCCCAAAAGGATTCATAAGCTCCAAATAAATCAATGCTGCACCACTAGAGGCCACTTCAAGCACATCAAGGTAGGGTTTTAAGACCCTACTCATGAAACCCATAAACATAGACATGCATGTGACATCCAAAAAACTCCACCAATACCAATAATGCTAACTCCTAATCCAAAAACACACTTAGGGATATCACCTACCCTCATCTTCACTTGGGGCAAAACCTGAACCAAATATCAATCTTAGAGAAGTAAGTAACCTGTTGTTGTTTATATTACAACCTCACGGGTTCTACACTCATTTGAAGCATGCTATGCAAGTAACCAAACCATCCAAGACCTCCAGCCCATCAAGCCAAATTCAACCAAGATCACAAAGATAAGACTTTATGCAATAAAAACATAGAGTAACCCTTATAAGCCTTTCCAGCACTAGTAGACCCACATAACAAGATCTTACTAGCAAAAAAGGAATAATGAAAGAAATAGCGACTCCTGTAACCATCAAAGCATACAGAATAAGATCAAGGAAATCCTCTATCTTATCGGTAGTATCATCGGGCACCTTATTGCCTCCTTTCCTTCTTTGAAAAGCATAGAACTGATTGTGTCTTGGGGCACCCCCTTAAGGACCAATATCTTCACCCCTGCCTTGCTTATGAGGTCAATCATTCTTCTTATTATCCCTCTTCACCACAACAGAAACAAGCTTTGGTGTCCGTCAAACATAGGCCTCTATGAACCTTACCACATGTTGGGCACATAACATCATCTCTATATTTGAGACTTTGCAACTTTCCTTCAAAATGGGTTCTCTTCGTCTATTTACCCCTTCTCTTCCTTATCTTTTACTCCTCCATTTACTCGAAATAAGTCATTCATCCTAGACCTTAGTTCGACCATATATTTAGGAGAATATTTTTAGGGTTGGTAATACTTGAGGGCATAGTCCCTCACACTCATAGAACCTTGCTTCAAATTCATGGACTCCACAACTTGGCCTCCCTATGCTCAAAAGGGAAGAACTGATTAAGTAAGGCCACCTTAAATTCCTTCCATAAAAACATATTATTATTTCCCTTCTCCTCCTTCCATTGAGCATACCATAATTTGGCTACCCCCTTGAGTTGGTAAGCTGCCAACTTCACCTTCTCTTCCGATCTAATACCCATAGTAGTCAATACTTTATATACCTTATCAATGACTTCTTGAGGCTTCTCATCCACTTTTGACCCAATAGATTCATCCTCATGAAGTCCCTCACTCAATATGCCTGAGTACGAGCATGAGGGGCTTAGGCCCCTAGGTTGACTTTATTAGCTACGACGTGGGTTAGCAAAGTGAGAGCATCCCGAAACTATTCATGAACATGTCCCCCATCTTGTGGAGCTTCTGGAGCGGGAGGAGGCGGTTGTTCATCGAGAGTGTGGGATCTTCTTTCCACTTGTGTTAGGTATGATCTAGCATATCAAAGAACAATCATTAGGTGGAATAACCTTACCTCAAATCTATAGCATGACATTGACCATGAAAAAGGGAAAAATTTCCTACAATGTCTCATAACCTCTTTCTCATAGTTAAGGTGCACAACACAACCATGAACAACACTCTAATCAATGTGGTGTGTTAAACGCCGAGTACCTAACAACCTAGTGCTCTGATAACTAGTTTGTCATGACCCAAATAGGGCCTAGACGTGACACTACGAATGGAGAGCCTAAAAAAACACCAAACAAGCCTCTTAGTATATTATATACACATCCTTGGTTGCGGAAGAAAAATAGAACAACATCAGAAAAATAAACAAGGGAATTGTGACTTAAGGCAATAGTTAAGCACTTGAATAACATAAATTATTCAAATCTAAATGATAGTACATAACTTTCCCAAAAACACCTCTAAATAAAGAACATAGTGGAGGCAAAGACAAGCAACCGGGCTCACCCTCATAAAAAGACAATAAGCAATTCGAATGTACAAGATATAGTCTAAACATAAGCATGAGAGAAGATAGATATTGTCCCTGGACTTGAGGACTCACCAAAAGCTAAATTGAACAATCCCTTTAACCACGTGGACAAGAATCAATAAGAGCTCTGGTTCCTACATAGTAATATCAGGTAGGCGTAGAGTATGTATTAGTAAGTTTGAATGTACAAAACATGTAGAATGCAATGCAACAAAAGATAGACAACATAATTGAAATGCATAAATATTGGCAATTGATAGCATAATAACAATATGGCATGTATGAGTGATGCTTGAAGTAAAATCATGCTTATATAGAACATATTAAGTGCATAGAAGAGACAATCATTTGGCTGATTGGTTTATCACCTCCCATCCTAGGTGATTGAGGTACAAACCCCTCAACTTGGTTATTGAATGTTCCACCCCCATCTAGGTAATTGATGTACTAATGTCTAAATTTGGTTAATGAGGTACCAACCCCTCAATTGGTTTAATGAAGTACCATCACCTAAATTAGGTTAATGAGGTACCGACCCCTCAATTCAGTTAATGAGGTATCAACCTGTCAATTCTGTTAAATTACATCTTTATAAATACTTTAATGAAATCCACACATGAATACCATTCTTTCATCACCATAATTTCATTCAACTCATATACCCATGCTTTAAACCTTCAATAACTCAAGATGCATAATTCAGAAATTTTATCAAACACTTGACGGGTGTGTAATGCTAGTGTAAAATCATGCAATTCAAGAGTGAAATCATGTAAGAAAGCTCAACATAAAACCACCCACCAAAACTTGGTAATACCATAATGAAATATACATCAAAATCCTTCATCAAATCTCAAGATAGATGTAGGATTCATAGCACAGAACATGCTAAAATAGTCAAAATTTTACAAAACCCAAACATAGTTCATAGACAAATTAATTATAAGTATGACCCATAAGTAAATCAACCTAGAATCATGTAATTAATGTTAAAAGGAAGCTTGGGCACTATGGAACAAAGGACCCAATTGTTAAAACCCACATACCTTGACATTGGAGAATTTCTTGATGGAGATTGGAATGGAAACTTGAATATTGGATGAATTCCTTAATATCTGAAAGAGATTTGAACACTTGATTTTGGGTGAAATAATAATCAAATTGTTTGAGAGGGTTTTGGGGAATGTCTTCTATGATATGAAGGTAAAATATGGGTAAGTATTGGGAGTTTCACGTGTGGAAGGCTTAGGCTCAAGACCCAAAAGCCTTGGACCGAGATAGAAAACTGGGCAGAAAAAAACACCTTGACGTGTCGCGCCAACAACGTGGAAAGGCCACTGGAATTTGGAACATTGAAATTTGAAATTGTGAATCTTTCTCTCTAAAAATGGGGTTAGACCCTTCTCCCCCTAAAATTTGCCCCCCGAACAAGAATATGAAGTCTGATTTTTGAAATAACGCATGGATTTTAATATATATGGAAATTACAATTTTAGGGCGTTTCTGAGGCAAATTTTTGGTATTTTTTGCGGCCATGTTATTTCCTCCATTGCTTCTCCTTTGAAAAAGTTGACCAAAAGTAAGGAAAAATTATAATGGTCTGATGAATGTGAAAAGTGTTTTCAAGTCCTATTTTGACATTACCTGAAGGTTTGGATGGTTTTATTATGTATTATGATACCTCACATATAGGCTTGGGTTATATGTTGATGAAAAATGGAAAGGTCATACCATATTCTTAAAGACAATTGAAAGTGTATGAGAAGAAGTATCTTGTATATGATCTTGAGCTGTTGGCTATTGTGTTTGAATTAAACATTTGTCAACGCTATCTCTATAGAGTACATATTGATATATTCATCGAGCACAAAAGTTTGTAAGATGTATATAGCCGAAGGGATTTGAACCTAAACCAAAGAAGATGGTTGGAACTTTTGATAGATAATTACATGAATGTGATGTATCATACCACCAAAGATAGTATTGTAGTCAATGTATTGAGTAAACTATGTAGCACATGTTGAAGGTGGAAATAAAGAAAGGGTCAAAGAATTTCACCGTTTGGAATTTTTGTATGTAAGGTTGAATAGCCTGAGTGTTGGTGGTGTGCTAGTACTTCATGGAGCAGAATCATCTTTGATGGAAGAAATCAAGGAAAAGCAAGAAATATACTTGGTGAAGCTCATTGTTCTAAGCATTGTACTTATCTAGGATCCACCTATATGTATAGAGATTTGAGAGACATGTATTAGTGGAATTGAATGAAGAAATACATAGCAAGGTATGCAATGTAATGTGCTAATAGTCCACAAGTAAAGATAGAACATCAAAGACCCAGTGCTTTGACTCAGGATATTAAGAGACCAACTTGGAAATGGGAAATAGTGAATATGGATTTCACTACAGGGTTCCCAAGGACAAGAAAACAATTTGACTAAATAGGGGTAGTTGTGGATAGAGTGACGAAAATGGCCCACTTTTTGCTAGTAAAGACTTCTTATGGTGTCGAGGATTTTGCTAAGGTTTATATCCAAGAACTGATGAAATTGCATGTTGTACCATTGTCCATCATATCATCTAGAGGTGTTCAACTTACTTCTCATTTTTGGAAAGTCATTCCAAAAAGAACTTGGTACGAAGGTTAAATAAGTATTGCATTTCATCCTTGAAAGGACAGATAAGCCGAAGGACAATATAAACCTTGGAGGACATATGAAGGGTTTGTGTGCTTGATTTTAAAAGATGTTTGGATGATCATTTACCTCTTATTGAATTTGATTATAACAACAGTTTTTATTCAATTATTGGTATGGCCCCATTCGTAGCATTGTCTGGTAGACGGTATAGATCACTGTTGGTTTAAAGTTGAAAAAATTCTTTAATTGGACCAGAATGGTTCTTCATACTATAGAGAAGGCTGCCAAAAGTCGTCAAAAGACATATGCTTATGTTAGGAGAAAAGAATTAGAGTTTAGTGAAGGTTACTGGGTATGTTTGAAGGTTTCCCCAATGAAGGGAGTAATGCATTTGGACAAGAAAGGCATATTGAGTCCTACACATATGGGACCTTAATAGATAACAAAGAGAATTAGGAAGATAGCCTATGAATTAGATTTGACTATGAATTCTCCTTAAGGTTCTATAAGGATCTACATACCTTGGGCTAAACTTTCCCTTCTTGCCAAATAGAATTGCACACTTCATGGGTAAAACCTTAAAATACACCTAATCATCAATTCCGAACTCATGATCCCTTCTTCACAGATCGAAATAGGGCTTTTGCTTACCTTGAGCCATCTTCAATCTCTCCCTTATCAACGACATCTTCTCCAAAGCTTCTACAATCAAAACTAAACGAAAGGTTAGTCTAATAAAAACAAATGGCTCTTTGTAATTGGTAAAATAATTAATCTATATTTGGTTTAGGATACTTATTCTTTTTGGTGACCTTCTTAAGTTGCCAGTAGTCGATGCACATTCTACGTGAGTCATCCTTCTTTGTTACAATCAACAATAGTGCATCCCAAGCTGACTTTCCAAACTAATAAAACCCTTTTGCAATATGTCTTTCAATTTATCTTTTAACTCTTTTAATTCCACCAAGGCCATACAATAGGGAAATGGGTTGAGCATCGGGAAGGAGGTCTATGCCTAAACCTATCTCCTTGGGCAACATTCTTCTTTACTGAATTATCTTGAAGTGAAAAGAGCATGGTTATATACAGGAAGACATAAGATGGGTTCTAAAGCATGACATTGATCATGAAGAAGTGAGACAATTCTGATGCGCCGCACAGCCTCCCATTCATAGTTATGGTGCACTTCATAACCATGAACAAGACTCTACTCGTTGCAATGTGTTGGATTTCTAAGGACCATTTACAAACCTAATGTGCTGATACTAAGTTTCTCATAAACCGAGCCTAGGGCCTACGTGCAAAACTGCTAATGGAGAACTTGAAGATACTCCAAATACCTTTAAGAATAAGTAAGCAAATCTTTGGTTACGGATACATAAAGAAAACATCAGGCAATTAAATCTAAGGGATTTAGGGCTTTGGACACAAGCTATTGGGATAGGAATTTCCATAATCAAATAACAAGCAAAGACTAAGGGGAGGGTAAGTAGGACTCATTCTATAATGACATAGGGACTTAGGAATTCCCTCATATGCCATTAACATTCATCAAACACGTAGACAGATAGGGACTAAAGGATATGTTTTCCATCGAAGCATACATATCACTTAACATACGTATCATAAGTGTCGAACAAAACCTCTAATCATTAATAGAAGGGGCCCAATACATATCCTGGGGTCACTCTCAAAATATGATATAAAGAAATATGAGAATTGATGTCTTAATATAAAAAAAACTATATAGAAGATGAATATTACCCTCGAACTAGAGGACTCACCATAAGCAAAATCTTATATGATCCAAATTCTAGCCACATGGAGGATATTGGAGAGCACCGATCCCTATATGGTTAGATAATTTAGGCAAAAAATGTGCATTAGTACTTTAGATATAATAGTATGTGTGCATGCAATACAACAAAGGATAAGTATGAATTAATGAACAATATGATCGTTTAAGATATTACTTAGGGTCATGGAACTTACCATAATGAATATGGAAAGTAAGAAACATATCAATAGTAGACTTTATGATAGAGCACCAAAACTTGAAATAATAAGGAACATAGGTCATAAGAAATAAGTAAAATTGTTATACCTTTTAGGAAAAACAATGCATTTATTTTAAAGGAAGGACCATCTTACTACAAGTGAACACTTAATAATTATAATGAAGAACACTCTGCATAATTGAAAAGAAAGTCATATACCATTATGAGTAACACCATTAGTAACAACAAGGGACCATAAACATATGTATGGAAATCATTTAAACTTGTAAAATAATGACTTATATGAACATTAAAACATCCTTGGACATAACTTGAAGGAAGCATCTTAAGTTATCATAAAAGGACACTTTAGGACCATGAGGAGAATATAAACATGTATGAGAGCAACCTTTAACTAATATAAACTATGTGAGCTAAACCATGGAGTCCTAATATTTTCCCAATACCGAAAGTAAGGGAATGTCACTTACAAAGATGGCCTCCAAATATGCGTACGTGGATCCACTAAAGCTAGCTGTTAAGCAAACCTCTACTATGGATGGTTTAGAAGTCGACCCCTATTAGCGGTGACAGTTCTGGGACAACGGTATTCTACTAACAGTCTCTTGCCCCAGTTATGGGGGGTATCCACATTTAACTAGAGGTCTAAGTGCTAAGTGTGACTCACAAGGGTCCTATCACTGAACCATTCATTGGTACGCCGAATAGGATCTTCAGACCACCTTTTTTATAATTTTTGAGATATTTTGAAGTGATTCAGTGGCTAATTCAGCAAAACTGACTGTCCCCTATTTTGACAGCCTAGATGGACTTCAGTAAAATGATCATAACTTTTTAATAGAATTCAAAATAAGGTGAAATCATATACGTCAGAAAGCTAATTAAAAGACCTTTAATTTGGAAGATATTGGGTCACCTAAATCATTATATGCTGAAAGATATTATCATTTCAATTTGACCATTATATGAACTTATACCAAAACTTGGCGATTGAAATTCTTTGGTCTTGGCTTGATGTAAGTGATACCTTATGACCCCAAACCACATATAATCCACTTTGAATGCATAGGAATCTATTCCACCATATTAGAAATCATCAAGTTGATCCCATAAACGTATGAGAAATGACTTAGGTCATAGCTTAAGATCTAGGGACTTACAATTATGTGTATAAGGAACGATCGGGTCTTAGCTTAAGATCTAAGGCATTATAATATCTCCACTTTGGGAATGTTCGTGCTCAAACATGATGGAAATATCCTGGAGAAGAGTTAATAAATAAATTTTAGCCCCACATGAATGTATTAATTCAATTGAAACATCTTTTTCATAAAAGCTAAAACTTATGTATCAAATACCAACAAAACATGTTACTATGAGTATGTATGCATGCAACATGATGTAAAGGGATGAAATAAAAGATTTAATGCCTTAGAATTGATTGACTCAATGCTTTATGCTTAATTAGAGTAGAAAAGATAAAGATATCATTCCATCATATCTCCTTCTGCTCCAAGTAGTACTTTTGACTTGTTGGTTCCTTCAAAGGAACTTGATGAATGCTACATTTTTATTACTCAATATATCACTTTTCTATCCTATTTCTCTGTCGAAGATTCTTTATACATCAAGTTCTCTTCCATGTTCACCACCTCGAAAAGCACAATGGAGCTTGGTCAACAACACACTTACTCAACATAGGTATAAAAAAGACCGGATGAAACATACTCATTTTCATATGCAACTCCAACTCATATGTGACCAAACCAATATGCCTCCAAATTTTATAAGGCCATGCATGGTTTGAGCTCAAGTTTTCCTTCTTGCAAAACCAAACAACATCCTTCTTGTTTGACACTTTCAGATATAATCAATCATCCACCTTGAAATCAAGATCTCTCCTCCTAATGTAGGAATAAGACTTTAACCGACTTTGTCATTCTATTAACAATATCCCATATAGAGTGAAAATTCTATTTGGACTTAGGTAAACCAATCAGAAAAATCTATTGATTTCTTCCTATGCTCATATATGAATCTGTATGTCTGGCTAGGCCACCCGACCATTGATATTTGTATTTGAATTATTGGCAGCTATGACACTGATATTTTTTCAAAATACAACACTTTTGATGCTTAAAACTTGAAATTTTCTGTGTTCTCAATGCATTGTTAGTGGATTTTATGTGTTTTTTTTTGTCTTATGTATAGGATTCTAGGGTTGGCATTTATTTTGGGAAGAAAATGTGGAAGTTGCTATTTTCGGCGATGTACGAGACCCTTTACGGGTCATAAAACATTCTACAAGATGTGAAGGAGGCCTCGTGGACAATTCCAGTGAGCGGCTATATTTTTGCAGTTTGTTCAATGAGCATGCAAATAGTTAAATATTTTATGATCCTTAGACCATGTTTCGTTTCCTAAGGAACAAAGAAGGAGGACTTTCTGAATATTCATCAGAGGAAACCCCCTGTGGGCCAGAAGACACTTTATGCACTGTAGAGGGGTGTTGCAGATCACAGGTCCAGTTTTGCATCAACAATGTATAAGAACTCAGGGATGGGCCATGGAACACAATACGGCCCATAAAGCTGTTCGCAATGTGTGCTGACCCAGTTATCCTATTTTGTTTAGGACTTGTATTTCAAGTATCATAAATTATTTTTTAGGTTATATTTCTTGGAGATTACAACCAATTGATAGAAAAATAATAAGATTGAGTAGAGAAAACATTAGAGAGTTTTTAGAAACACTTGTAGTTTGATTTGATGTTATAATCTTGTGATTTTCATAGAAGCTTTGGTTTACTTGTGCTTAATTCAATTTTGTAAGTACTCTATTATGTTATTCCAATTTATATGTCTTGCATCTACACTAATCATGGGTAGCTAAATTCATAACTAGGTTTGTAGGAACCATGAAGAACTAACTAAGTAAAGCCGGATAAATCATAATTCTTTGGAAGTGTGCATGCATATATTAACTCTCATTGTTTAGCATATTTTCTACAGGTGGCCAACATTGGAGTATGCCTAGTATTGCTGACTGGACCAAGGTAGTAATTAATAGAAAAAAAGATTAATTAATAAGATTCAATTGATGTGTTATCATCTAATCAATTAAACTGGGATAAGACGAGGTTGTACTAGGACTACTAGGATATGGTTAGTAATATGACACTACGGAGATAGGCCATGTCACATAGTGAAATTCACCTCTTTGTATGGACTAAAGGATTTGGTGAACTTAACTTACCTTTCTGCATGATACACCCTAGAAAAGAGTTCCGTTACTTGGCAATACTGCATCAGAGAATCATGGGAATACAATACCCTAGTTTCTCTCCATATTGGTTAAATCCTTGAGTTATTTAGTTTTATTTTCAACTTTTTATATTAAATCCCACCTTCTTTGGGGAGATAAGTTTGTTAATCACTTAAATTTCATTAACTGAATTCTCCTAAGTCTACAGTATTCCCTTGGGTTCGACCCTAACCTTGGTTAGGTCCTATTTCTTAACAAGGACCATTTTATCCTCAAAAAGGAGGTGTAACTTGGGTGATATCAAGATTTGGGCACCGTTTCCAGGGAATACGGCTAGGCTTGGTTATTTAATGAATTAGGTATTGACCTTTATTTCCTACTTTTTATGTTTTTTGTTTTTTTGTTTCTATTTATGGTATAAGTGTAATGTATACCTAGCACATGAAGTCAAGCCAGACCCTTGACTCAATTCGACCCAGAGCTCTAGAAAATACTAAGAAGAATGGCAAAGGATAATGCCAACAATGCGGCTAAGGAAGCTCTGAACAAGAGTGAGAATGAAAATACTAGCATTGAGAACCTACCTCATAAGTATATTGTGCCACAACCATGGGACTTCAATGCAAATGCATATTAGTGGAATCAATCGAGGCTGAATCCTATAGCTATGGAGGTGGCTGGAGCTATTGCCTTGCTACCACTACAAACTGACACAAAGTTCTTGGTTTTGAGTTGGTTGGTTCTGATGTTGTAGAATTGTGGGCTATTTTCGGGCTTACCATTGGAGGATCCTCATAGCTATCTAAACAATGTTGTATTTTTCTACAAAAGTGTGATGGGAACACAAAATCTTTCTATGGATGTTGGGGGACTTTATATCTTCCCGTTATCTCTTACAGGCAATGCAACATTATAACTATCTATGCTCCAGCAGAGTCACCAGCTATGCTTAATTATAGAAGGACATTTTTGAGAAGTACTCCTTAAAGTCGAGGGAGGTCAAGTGGAAACATAAGATCAACAACTCTGAGCAACTTCCTAGTGACTCGATCAGTACTATATAGGAGGGGTTTACTAAGTGCTTGAGAAGTGTCCCGGACCACAAGACTGATGATAATGCCTTGGTGGAGATCTTATACCATGCCCATGATGAAAATAGTCAGGCTTGTGCTGATACCCTTTTGGGGGGCATGTTCTTAGATCAGCCATTGGTAAGGATTGCAGAAAGGATAGAGAGAGTGGACACGACCAATCGTGCATGGAAGCAAAGAGACATAACATCTTCCAAATGTTTGAACCTTGTCAGTATTGGTTCAAAGCAAGCCAAGACAAATGAAGAGATTATGTAAGAGCTTGCCGAATCCGTACTGGAATAGAGATGATAATAAAGCAGAATCAGTAGGGAGTTATTGCAATTATTCATCAGCCTCTACGTGTACCCATGTATGATGATCCTTACTATAAGGAGGACATTTCCTTTACTACTATCTGATGGGGGGTTTCCAGAGCAACATCCAAGGGTCTAATCAGGACTATTGACACTAAGGACAAGGAAATCAAGGTTAGAACTTCAATAGAGATGGAGCTTTCAGAGACAGCTACAGAGGATACTATGACTGAAGTTAGGGCCAAGAAAGAGATGCATAATTGGGTCGCAGAAATGGTTATAGAAATGGTCCCTTTATGCCACCATATAACTGCAACACAGGTGTAAGTAGCTCAAGAGTTAAGGGGATATTCAATCATCTGTTAGAGAAAGATGAGATAGGATGTGACTCTAAGGGGATGAAATCTGAGATCATCCAGTATCAATTAGAAGATCAAGTCTCATTTTGTTGCCATCAAACAGCTTGAGGAAAAGTTTAATCAAGTGTTAGCTCAACTAAATCAGCGTTAGAGGGGTAAACTTCCTAGAAGCCCTGTTCAAAATCCTAAGAATGAAGGGAAGAGCATGTGAAACCACCCCCAAAAGTTCCCAAAAATGTGCCTCGGAAGTGTCTGGAAGTGTAACTTCTATATATCTCAAAATCTGTACATGATATCAAAAATCTAACTGCCTATTGTTGATCAGGGGGTCAAATTGTGTTTGAAATAGGTCTAGTCCCAAATTAAGAGCAAACAATTAGCAATTTCATTTTTCATAATTTTTCTTATCCAAAAATGATCTGTGATAGTGCTGCGACACGCAGCTATTATGGAAATGTATTAATTATGCCTCCACAACAGGTCTACATTGCGAACCAGATGCGAACTTGTGTATTTTGTTAGCAATGACTTTTATCTTGGTCCAAGGCTCTTTGGGTCTTGTCACAACCCAAGCCTAAGGATTAGGCGTGACACGGTGCAAGAGGAACCCTAAGGGACCCCAAGCAAGCCTATTAGGACATCATTACACATCCTTAGTTGCGGAACCAATAATAACAAGCATCAACAGATAATAAAAGGGGGAACAACCGGGTAAGGGGGAAGGACTTTCATATCATAGACATCTAGAATAAAAGAGTCAAGACTCTTAGCAACGATACATAACATGTCCATGACAAAGCAACCGGGCTCACCCTCATAGTCAAAATAGAAAATAAAGAAGAATGTCTCACTACATAATAAGAGCAACATAGACTATGGTCCCGAAGTGGAGAACTCACCAACTAGCTTGATTAGTATCGAACTAGCCACATGGAGGAGGAGGATGCATTAGTACATTTGAATATACATTAGTACGTTTGGATATACATTATGTGGACGATGCATTAGTATGTTTGAATATACATTACGTGGATGAGGAGGATGCATTAGTACGTTTCTAAGACACATTTTGGGCATTTTTTGGGGTCGTTTAAGTTCTTGGGCCTAAGTGTTCCCAAATGTGGAAGTACCTATACTTAGTGATTTTTCACCTCATATTATTCTAAATGTTCCCCAATACTTACGCAAACACTTAGGCAATATTTCATCTCCCAAATTCAATTCTCAAACTCATCCAAATTTTCAAGGTTCTCATTCAAGCTTAAATTCTCCATATCAAATCTTCATCAACTTAATCTCCGAAGCTAAGATATGTGATTTTCTTTCTCCCATGATACCCAAGATTCTTTTAATCTAATTTTCATTATATAAAGTTGATTTACTAATGGGTCTTAGGTATATGCAATTCACTACACACTATGTTGTGGTTTATGAAATTGTGACTATTTTACTATGTTTCGGGCTATGAATCTAAAATCTATTATGAGATTTGATGAAGGATTTTGATTTATATTACTTGAGGGTGTTACCAAGTGTCTATTGATGGTCCTACATTGGATTTTATAACATGATATGTCTCTTGAATTGCATAGTTTTACACTAGCACTACACACCCATCAATTGCTTGATAAAATATATGCTTATGGATTCTCGAGGAATTAAAAGTTCAATGCATATTTTATAAGTTGAATAATTGTATGATGATGAAAGAAATGTATGTATATGATGATGAAAGGAATGTATGTATATGATCATGAAAGGTATGTATGTATTTTATATCATCTCTATAGTGTTGGGGATGACCAAGCCTCACTTGGGAGGTTGTAGGCCCAGGTAACCTTATTGAGGGGTTTGTACTTCGATCACCTTGCTCGGCAGATGGCAGGCCCATGCAACCTTGTTCGTGGTTTGTACCCATCAACCTTTTTCGGGGTTTTATACTACATTAACCTTATTGGGGGGTTTGTACTCCATCAACCTCATAAAGGGATTTGTACCTCATGTGCCTCTCACAAGAGGTGGTAGGCGTTGGATTAAACTAAGAATTGTTACTCCTTACACATGTGTTAAGTTCTATACAAGCGTGAGTTTTAGTTCAAGCATCATTCAAACATGGCATCTTACTATAATGTTATCTATTCAGTATTATTATGCATTTGACCTACGATGTCTATCTATTATTGCATTGCATCCTACATACTTAGTACATCAAATGTAGTAACGCATACTCTATAACTACATCTCACCATACAAGAAATGGAGCACCGCTTGATCATCCTCCCCCTCCACGTGGATAGTATAACTGTCTCTCAAACTTGTTGGTGAGTCCTCCATTCCTGGGTCATTGCTTATGATCTCATGCTATGTATTAAGACTATCTTTCTTTTGGTTATGCATTGACTATGAGGGTGAGCTTTGTTGCTTGCCGCGACCTGCTCTCTTATCCATGTAATAGAGGTGTTGTTGGATATGTTGTGTATCTAAGCTATGAGTTTTGACTCTATTGTTCTTGATGTCTATGATATGAAAATGTTCCCTTATCCTAATTGTCCTAATTAATATTTTATTGGTGTTTGTTATATAACTTACGCGACCAATGTTGTGTAATGCTATTCTAAGAGGCTTGCTTTGGCTCCCTTCGGGTTCTCCTTGCCCCATGTCATGTCTATGCCCTTGGTTTGTGTCACAACAAACTTGGTATTAGAGCATTAGGTTGTCAGATCCTCGAAGTCCAACACACCGTATCGCTTAGATTCTTATTCATGATTGTGTTGTGCACCACAACTTGAGCTAGAGGCTATGAGTCACTTAGGAAATGTTTTGCTTCTTCTTACTCTATGTTGTGCTATAGAATTGGAAGTAAGGTTTTTCCCCCTAATGATTGTCCTTTGATGTGCCAGATTATTCCTAACATGAGAGGAAGAAGAGCCCGCACACCCGAGGAGCAACCAGCCAACAGAGAGCTTCAGGATGCTCTCAGTTTTCTAGTAGATATTGTGGCTAATTAAGCCAACCAAGGGGCCCAAACCCATCATGCTCATATACCGGCATCTCGGTTGAGAGACTTCATGAGAATGAATCCCTCGGAATTCGATGGGTCAAAGGTGAGTGAGGAGCCTCAAGAGTTTATTGATGAGATCTATAAGATTTTATCAATCATGGTTGTGAGGTTGGATTATAAGGCAGAGTTAGTGGCCTATCAACTCAAAGGAAATCAAATATGGTACAATCAAAGGAAAGATGAGAAGGGAGTCGACTATGTAGTGCTTCAGGAGGAGTTCAAGGTGGCCTTCCTTAATTGGTACTTCTCCCTTGAACTTAGGGAAGCTAAGTTGGTGGATTATATGAATTTTAGATAGGGGTCTATGAGTATGAGGGAGTATGCCCTCAAGTTCAAGCAACTTTCAAAATATGCTCTAAATTTTGTGCTGACACAAGATCTAGGATGAGAAAATTTGTGATGGGTGTTTTTTACTTGGTTAGTGAGGAGTGTCGGTCTTCCATATTGATTAGCAACATGGACTTATCAAATTTGGTGACCTATACCGAACAAATGGAGGTGGAGAAATTGAGGAAAAGGAGGGGTCATGAGGCCAAGAGGGTCCATTTTGAGGGGAAGTTCCAAAAGGGTGGCCGGTTGTCTTATAATGCATTTCAAAAGAGGGTTGCCAATGATTTTTGAAGGTCCCGAGGTGTTGGAGGTGTGGTACCTAATTGTTGGTTTCCTAAATATGGTAGGGGTTATAGTGGGCCATGTTTTTAGGACATAAATCCTTGTTATCATTAGGGGAGGTTGGGAATAAGCTGATGGATTACCCTTGAAATTGCAACAAGGGCAAGGAGGTTCGTTAACAAGGTGCTAATGAGGTTCCTTTGCGGAGAGGTGGTCCATAAGGTGGTGCCCCAAGGCACGATCAGTTTTATGCTCTATATGGGAGGCAAGGGGTTGAAGAAGTTCCAGATGTTGTCACCGGTTTGTTGAAAATCTTACATTTTGATGTGCATGCATTGATTGACCTGGGTGCCACTCTTTTTTTTGTTACCCCTTTTTTTCCAAGAAGTCCCATGTTGATCCCGAGTTGTCTACTCCTATTGGTGCATCTATTGTTGATGGGAAGGTCTATAGAAATTGTCCCATTTTCCTCTTGCATAAAATATTGCCTTGTTATATTGTTGAGTTAGATATGGTTGATGTTGAAGCCATTCTTGGGACGGATTGGTTGCATGCATACTATGTCTCTATTGATTGTAAAACCCCTAGGGTCAAATTTTAATTTCAAAATGAACCCATCCTTGAGTGGGAGAGTCATGATATGGTGGTCAAGGATAACTTCATCTCTTGTACTAAATCCCGTAGGTTGATCTCTAAGGGCTGTCTTTACCATCTTGTGATGGTTAGGGATGTGGGAAGATATTAATATGTACTTTGCAGTTGGGTAGCCCAAGACTCGAAAGGGCTTTTATTCCATTTGGATTGTGGTTGATAGGATGACAAAATTGGCTCACTTTCTATTGGTTAAGACCACATATGGGGATGAAAAGTATGCTATGTTATACATCCATGACTTGGTGAGATTTCATGGGGTTCCTTTATCCATCATATCAGATTGTAGAGCTCAATTTACTTCTCATTTTTAGAGGTCTTTCCAAAGGGGTCCTGGTAAAAAGGTTAAACTTATTATGACGTTCCACCCTCAAATAGATGGCCAAGCTGAAAGGACCATCCAAAACCTTGAGGATATGCTTAAGGCTTGTGTATTGAAGCTTAAGAGAAGTTAGGATGATCATCTTCCATAGATTGAGTTCGCATCAAACAATAGCTATCATTCTAGCATCGGTTGGCTCCTTTTAAAGCACTTCATGGTAGACGTTGTAGATCACCGATGGGGTGGTTTGAAGTTGGAGAGGTGGCCATGTTGGGAACAGATCTAGTTATGAAGGCTCTTGAAAAGGTTAGGATAATTAGGGAGAGGTTGAAGGTGGCTTAAAGTTCTATACCGATCTAATGAGAAGGGACCTTGAATTCAAAGTTGGTGATTTGGTGTATTTGAATGTGTCACCTATGAAGGGTGTGGTTTATTTTAGTAAGAACGATAAGTTGAGTCCTCAATATGTGATCCCTTATAGGATGATGAGAAGGATCGGTAAGGTGGCCTATGAGTTGGATTTGCCTAGAGAAATGGAATTAGTTCATATGGTCTTTCATGTGTCTATGTTGAGTAAGTGTGTGGGTGATCCTAATGCTATTGTGCCCCTTCATGTTGTGGGTATTGTCGAAGACAATTTGACCTATGAAGAGTTTCTGGTTTAGATTCTAGATAGGCAAGTGAAGAGATTGAGGAAAAAGGATGTGGCTTCCGTTAAGGTTCTTTAGAAGAATGAATAAGTTGAAAGTGCTACTTGGGAGGTCGAAGCGGACATGCAAAAGTGATATCATTAACTTTTCCACTACACTCAAGCCTAAGGTATCAATCTATGTCCCACTATGTAATTTCAAGTCTATGTGCAGTCCATGACATATACATATATTCATGTTTAAATTGACAAGTTCATGATGATTTTAAACTTATGATGAGATTTTTGGAATAATGTTTAAGTGCATTGTTGCATACTTTGTGGGCTGAAATTGTCATGTTTATGGCTCTCATAATGATTTCTTTGACATTCGGGGATGCATGTTCCCAAGGAGGAGATATTTAAACAATACCAAAAAGTGCCCGAAAATGTGCCTAGAAAGTACACAAAATTGTAATTTCCATATATCTCAAAATTCGTGCATGATATCAAAAATTCGACTTCGTATTCCGTATCAAGGTGTCAAATTGAGTGAGAAATAGGTCTAACCCCGATTTAAGAGCAAACGCTTAGCAATTTCATTTTTCATAATTTTCCTTATCCAAAATCGATCCGCGATAGTGCCACAACACGCAACTATAGCAAACATATATTAATTTTTCCTTCACCACAGGTTCACATGGCAGACCAAATGTAGACCTGTGTATTTTGTTGCCTATGATATTTATCTCGGTCCAAGGTTTTGGGTCTTGGGCGTAAGTGTTCCCAAACGTAAAAATACCTATACTTAGCCATTTTCACCCTCATATCATTCTAAACATTCCCCAATACTTACTCAAAAACTTAGCCCATCTCTCAAATCAAGTCTAAAACTCATCCATATTTCAAGGTTCTCATTCAAGCTTCAAGACTCCATCTCCAATCTTCATCTAGTTAATCTCCAAGGCTAAGGTATGTGTGTTTTTTTCATGTGTTCCTTTCAATCATAATACCCAAGCTTCCTTTTACTCTAATTTTCATGAATTAAAGTTGATTTACTCATGGGTCTTACGTATTATGCAATTCACTGCACACTATGTTGGGGTTTATGAAATTGTGACTGTTTTATTATTTTTTGGACTATGAATCTAAGACCAATTGTGAGATTTGATGAAGGTTTTCCATGTATATTTCTTGATGGTGTTACCAAGTATCTATTGATGGTCATATATTGTATTTCATAGTATGATTTCAATCTTAAATTGCATGGTTTTACACTAGCACTATACACCCACCAAGTGTTTGATAAAATGTCCGATTATGGATTCTCGAGGAATTGAAGGTTCAATGCATGTTTTATGAGTTGAATGACTATGTGATGATGAAAGAAATGTATGTATATGATAATGAAAGTAATGTATATATATGAAGATGAAAAGAATATATGTATATGACATTATCTCTATAGTGTTGGGGATGACCAAGCCTCACTTGGGAGGTTGTAGGCCCGGGTAACCTTGTTGAGGGGTTTGTATCTCGATTGCCATGCTCGAGAGGTGGCAGACCCGTGCAACCTTGTTGGAGGTTTGTACCCATCAACCTTGTTGGGGGTTTGTACCCATTAACCTTGTTGGGGGGTTTGTACTCCATCAGCCTTTTTGGGGGGTTTGTACTCCATCAACCTTATTAGGGATTTTGTACTCCATCAACCTCATGAAGGGGTTTGTACCCCATGCGCTTCTCCAAGGAGGTGGTAGGCCTTGGATTGCACTAAGAATAGTCAACCCTTACACATGTATTAAATTCTATACAAGCATGATTTTTACTTCGAGCATCATTCATACATGTCATCTTGCTATAATGCTATCTATTGAGTATTATTATGCATTTTGCCTACAGTGTCTATGTATTGTTGCATTGCATCCTACCTACTTAGTACATTCAAATTTACTAACGTACACTCTATGCCTACTTGATTTCACCATGTACAAACCATAACACCAATTGATCATCCTCCCCCTCCACGTGCCTAGTACGATTATCTCTCAAGCTTGTTAGTGAGTACTCCATTCTGGGGACATTGCTTATGATGTCGTGTTGTGTACAAAGACTATATTTTTTTGTTTATGTATTGACTAGGAGGGTGAGCCAGGTTGCTTATCATGGCCCCTGTTCTTATCTATATAGTAGAGGTGTTGTTGGACATGTTATGTATCTATTCTATGAGCCTTGACTTTAGTGTTCTTGATATCTATGATATGAAAGTGTTCCCTTAGCCCAGATTGTTCCAATTTATTTTCTCTTAATGCTAGTTTTATTGCTTCTGTGACTAAGGATGTGTAATGATGTTCTAAGAGTCTTGCTTAAGGTTCCTTTAGGTTCCCCTTGGGCCGTGTCATGTCTAGACCCTAGGCTTGGTTCGTGACAGCATAATGTTACTATTTATGGTGGATGGAGCACCATTGACCCTCCTATGCCAGTTGATGAGAATGATGATCAATATAAGACAATTGCGGTCAAGGATGCGGATGTCAAAGATGATCATAGCATGGATTGAGTGAGTGAAGCTATTGATTTTCCACAGAAGTTGAAGCACATTCCTAGGCCTCCTACTCCCTTCCATAAAAGAATTAGAAAGAGGAGGGAGGAAGTCATGTTCTAGCACTTTTTGTTCATGTTGAAACTACTCTCAACATGCATTTTGTTGAGGCATTATAGAAGCTGTCAGGGTATACAAAGTACATGAAGGACCTGGCTAGTAAGAAGCACATTGTGATACAAGAGTTCTCCTAAGAGCTTCAACATTGTAGTGCAATTACTACGAGGTCCTTAGCCCATAAGCGAGAAGATCCAAGCACTTTTACCATATCCTACACTGTTGGAGATGTGGAGTTATCAAGGGTTTTATGTGATCAATGTGCCTACATTAATATAACACCTTTTGTGGTCTTTATGAAGATAGTATTAAGAGCTGCTACTCCGATGAGCTTGCAATTGTTGATAGCTAACCGCACAGTGAAGAAGCATATGGGGCTACTCTATGATGTCCTTGTCAAATTTGAAAAGTTCATATTGCCTTCAGACTTTGTTATCTTAGATTGCGAAGTCAACTTCAATGTCCCAATCATCTTGGTAAGACAATTTCTAACCACTGGTCGACCATTGGTGGATATCGAAGCCAATCAAGTCATGTTTAGATTGAATGATAAAGAAGTTGTCTTCAATATTTCTCAGTCTATGGAGAGGCCAGATGATTTCAATAATGAACTTTTAAGAAGCTGTCTTCAGTATGTGTTAGTTTATGAAGACTCTAGATGATTTGAAGAATGAAGTTTGGGGCATTGGTGAAGCCTAAGTAACTAAGTTGTTATGTTGTGCCGCGAAAATAAATTAGGCACTACTATAGAGGCAACCCAAGACATTAGATGTAATTGTTGTAGTTTAGTTTTATTTTTAGTTTTTAAACTTGTAGGTAGTTTATTTGCTTTTATTTTGGTAGTAATTTTTGACATTGGCCTGGTTTCATATAGGGTAATAGCGTGTTCTGTGGAGAATATGCAGGTTCAAGGCTAAGTTAGCCACTCTTGGCTGAGAAGGGCATCAGGAAGTACCTCTACGATAGGTTTTATGGGCCGTAAATCACTCTATGACCCGTACATCATGTCGTATACACTTCTAGTGAATAAAAAGTTTTGCACTCCAGTCCATTAGCAAACTTTATGATTTTTAGATAAAACCATAGGTCATAAAGGGACTCGTGGACCATATGTAAGTTTTCTAAATTTTTTACCAAGTGTTGGGGTCTCTAGGACCGACTCTTCAGTCATACCTTATTTTTTGACTCGTAGACTTCTCTATGAAGCCCATTCATGAAAACTAGTATTTTGATATTCTACGAAACCATAATCCATGTGCCGTAAAATACTCTACAGCCCATAATCGGGGTTTCGTAGAGTCTAGGCCCATCAGTTGTTGAATGATCTAGTCAAAGTATAAATATTGGGGTGAAAACCTATTGACCCCATTTCAGCCCTAATTTATAAAATATACATCAAAACTCCACCCCTAATTTTCTGACCATCAAAGGCAACACCTCCATTTTTCGGCATGATTTTTCGGTGGCCTAGGGTATCTATTTTCACATCACCTCTTTCATCTTCTACAACTGAATCACTCAATTTGGTAAGTTTTTTGTCAATCCACTACCATTGATTAGCCAATTATTGTATGATTAAATTGAAAATTTTGTCAAGCATGATATTAGATACAAACCCTTGTGTGAATAATGACATGTTGAGAATTCAATTGTGGTTTCCCATTATGAATATATGTGTAGGACTGGAATTTTGTGTAGATACCTTTGTCCATGATTGATGAAACGACCCCAAAAACTTCCTGAAAATATACCTCAGAAATTCCCATAATTATAATTTCCATACAACAACAACAACATACTCGGTGAAATCCCACAAGTAGGGCCGGCGGAGAGTAGAATCTACGTAGACCTTACCACTAACCTCACAGAAGTAGAGAGGTTGTTTCCTAGGATAATCTTATTTTTTATATATCTCAAAATCCATGCATGATATTAAAAATTCGACTTCATACTCTTGATCAGGGGAAAAATTGAGTAGAGAATGGGTCTAACTTTCATTTTAGAGCAACTGCATCAAAATTTTAATTTCCCAAAATTAGATTTTAGCTCTGCGCGCTCCTGGCGCAACTCGGCCAGGGAGTACAGATGTATATTTTTTTAATTGTTTTTGGTTGCTCGGTCCAAGGCTCTTGGGTCTTGCACCTAAGTATTCCCATTAATAAAAATACCTACACTTAGCCATATTTTAGCATCATATCTTACAAGACATTCCCCCAATACTCTCTCAAACATCTAGACAAATATTTCACCCAAAATTCAAGTACCGAAACGCATTCCAGATCTTAAGGATTTCACTCAAGCTTCAAGTCTCCATTTCAAATTTTCATCAAGGAACCTTCCAAAGTCAAGGTATATTGGTTTTAACCATTGGGTCCTTTCACCAATGGTGCCCAAGCTTCCCTTTTATATAAATTACATGTTTCTAAGTTAATTTTACTTATAGACTTCTATTATGAATTTCAGTATGAACTATGTTGGGGCTTTGTAAAAGAGTGACTGTTTATGCATGTTTTGGGCTATGAATCTAAGATCTATGATGTCTTTTTATGAGAGGTTTTAATATATTATGAGAGGTGGTATTACCAAGTGTTGGTTGGTTGATTTACTTCAATTTTCTTGCTTTATGTCACTATTTAATTGCATGGTCTTATACTAGCATTACACACCCACCAAATGTTTGATAAAATATACGGTGTAGGGTTCTGGAGGTACTGATGATCCATTACATGTCCTACGATTTGTGTGACCTTATGATATTAAAATGATGGTATATATGTGTTGATTTGATGGAAAATATCTATATTGTTGAAAGTGACCATACGATAGATGGGGGGTTTGCACTTCATCTACCTTGTCGGGTGGTGGCAATCCCATTCTGCCATAGGTGAAGAGAATGTACTTCATCCACCTTATCGGGTGGTTGGCAGTTGCATACTACCATAGGTGAGGGGTATGTACCTCATCCACCTTGTCCGGTAGTGGCAATCCCGTACTACCATATATGAGGGGTATGTACTTCATCCACCTTCCATGCAGGTGACATGCCTTGGATTCCGAGTACTAAGTTGCTTGTTTTATGATGATGGTCTCTCCCTATACATGTAATATGTTCGATATAAGAATGTTTTACTTCAAGTCTTATTCATACATGTCACATTGTTATCATGTTATCCATTGTTTATGATATTGCATTTTTCCTACGTTGCCTATCTCTTGTTGCATTGCATCCTACATACTTAGTACATTCAGATATACTAATGCAAAATCTATGCCTACAAGATATTACCATGTAGGAACGGAGCTCCACTTAATTCTCCTCCTCCTCCATGTGGCTAGT
The DNA here is from genome assembly GCA_025774065.1 of Solanum ossicruentum. NCBI lineage: Eukaryota > Viridiplantae > Streptophyta > Magnoliopsida > Solanales > Solanaceae > Solanum > Solanum ossicruentum. Next base: position 11,643,161 of record JAOTQR010000002.1, read on the forward strand.
ACAATTTCTCTCAAAGTAAGTTAGTGAGTCCTCAACCTTAAGGATATGCTTATCTTGATTTATGTGATGTATTGGCTTCTTTTTTTTAGAGTCTTATGACTATGTGGGTAAGCTCGATTGCTTGTCTTGGCCCTCACAAAGTTCTATATTTTGAGGTGCTGAAGGACGAGTTATGTAATGATGCTATGAGTTTGATTCTCTTTGACTCTCTTAATATTTTATGATATGAAATATTTCCCTTAGTCTATTTTCCCTTATTTCTACTCTTTCATTATTATTTACTTTTTTCTGCGAATAAGGATGTGTAATGATATGCTAAGAGGCTTGATTGGGGTCCCTTGGGGTTCCCCATTCGCTGTGTCACATCTAGGCCCTAGGCTTGGATCGTGACAATCTTAAGATCCGAGCACTAGGTTGTTAATGGTCCTCGGCATCCAACACACTACTTTAATTAGAGTCTTATTAATGGTTGTGTTGTGCCCCAGAACTATGACTAAGAGACTATGAGATATTTTAGGAAATGTTTTCCTTTTTCTTAATCTATGTCATGCTATAGAAGTTAGGTATGATTTCCCCTGTAACGAATGTCCTTTGCTATGCTAGATAATGCCTAACATATGAGGAAGAAGAGCCCGCACACCCGAGGAACAACCGGCTCATGGAGAGCTCCGGGATGCTCTCACCTCAATGGCTCAAGTTGTCGCTAACCAACCCACTCATGTCACCCAAGCCCCTCATTGTCCTACTCCGACATCATGGGTGAGGGACTTTATGAGGATGAACCCACGTGAGTTCTATGGATCTAAAGTGGATGAGGACCCTCAAGAATTTGTTGATGAGGTATACAAAGTGTTGGCTATCATGGGTGCGAGGTCGAAAAAGAAGGCGGAGTTGGCAACTTACCAACTTAAAGGGGTGGTCTAAATATGGTATACTCAATTGAAGGGGGAGAAGGGGATCAATAATGTTAATATACGTGGGTTTAAGGTAGCTTTCCACAATCGGTTCTTTCCCTTTAAGCCCAGGGATGCCAAAATGATTGAGTTCCTCAATTTGAAGCATGGATTTATGAGTGTGAAGGAGTATGCCCTTATGTTCAGCCGACTCTTTAAATATGCTCCACACTTGGTTGACGACAAAAGGTATAGAATGAACAAGTTAATGATAGATGTATCCAATTTGGTGAATGAGGAGTGTTGGGCCACTATGTTGATTAGTGACATGGATTTGTTCCGCTTGATGACTTATGCTAAACAATTGGACGGGGAGAAATTAAGAAAGAGAAGGGGTTATGAGGCCAAGAGGGCCAATTTTGATGGTATATTCCAAAGTCACAAAGGTGGCCAGTTTCAACAAGGCAAAGGATCCTCGCATGCTCTTAATAAGAGGTTTGACAATGACTACTCAAGGTCCCAAGATGGTGGTGGTGTGGTGCCTAATGCTATGTGTCAAAAATTTTGAAAGGGTAATGGTGGCCCATGCTTGAGGGATACTAATGCTTGTTTTTGGTTGTGGAGATATAGGCCACAAGAAGATTGATTGTCCACGTATTCATAACAAGGGTATGGATGTTCATCCACAAGGCCGAGGTACTAATACGGTTCCTTTGGGAAGAGGAAACCAACAAGGTGGTTCCATAAGGCACAATTGATTCTATGCACTCTAAGGGGACAGGAGGTTTATGAGGTGCTCGCTGTCATCACCGATATGTTAAAAATCAGTATTGTTTTTAGAAATTGGAAGAAGTTAATAATTCATGATCTAGCATGTAAAGAATGAAAACTTCATTCTCAATTCTACAAGAATTTTTATGAAAGCCTTTCATTTGCTTCTCTTCGATGGAAGAGTAATTTTCCCATAATGTATCCTAATTTTTGGCCTAATTCTTCTTTTGATGATCAATTCAACATCTGATCAAAAAGATATACCTTAGTTATATTTCATCTTTGTCACACCCCAAAGTCCTGTTAGAGTGGACTGGCACCCGTTGCCGATAAGGCTCGGGGGAACCAACCTATATCTGTGCGCTTTGTATACATATTATAAGGAATTTTTATGTTTGGCATTCTTCTAGAAAGACAAACGGTAATAACAAGCTAAAAGGAGATGCGTATAGCTAGGCCGTTGGGGCCACGGTGTCTAAAGTATGAGACATGACCACACTTTAATTTACATAGTCTACAAAGCCTCTAGCCAAGAGAAAGTATTTGGTAATGTTCGGGACAAGCCCTGTCTGAATTAACTATATAATGCAAGCATATAAGCTCTAAACATGCACAAAGCTCCGGAACAACTTAGAGCTTGGTAACAACAACTGAATGTCCTGTACTCTACTGGGGAGACCTACTAGCACCTGTACCTGCAACATGAAATGCAGGTACCCCGTATGGGACATCAGAACAAGATAATGTACTGAGTATGTAAGGAAGCAAATATTGTATATGACATACAACTAAAATGAAACTATCCACTGGTATAGGATAAGAGACCACCTTTAGTTATACTTTGGGATCGAGTATCTTATGTTCTTTATATAGCTTTACCTTTACTATATAATCTGTGCACATCATGTACTGTAAATGACTAGCTGATCAGTGGTATAACTGTATCGAAATCATCCCTGGCTAGGTTCTTCCTTAACCCCTCGGGCTACCACCCATAATAAGATTTTTCCTTGGCTAGGTGATTCTTCCACCCCTCAGGATATCGGGATCGTCCTTGGCTATGCTCTTCCTTAACCCCTTCGTCTACCACCCGTGATAGGATCGTCCCTAGCTAGGTGATTCTTCCACCCCTATGGTCTACCACCCATGAATAAACAATATTTTTTATCTTTCAATTATCTTTGAGATGATTCTTTTGGTGGTCATAATATTGGAGCTTTAGGGCTGTGTAGACAACGGATGATATATATATAATCATAAAAGGCAATATGGCAATGGAGAGAGTATGTTACATTAATAATGCAATGCATATGAAATGAAACAACTCGTGAACATTACTTAGCAACAAGAGTTCATGTAACTTGGTATCCAAGTATGGATGTAGATTCGAAGGTGGTCATATATGGAATCTGATGAACATGTAACACAAGTGGAGACATAATTATTTTTTGTGCCGGAGTTGGTAAATACCTTTATGTACCAAGGAGAAATCTATATTTCATGCCAAATGATATGAGATCAAATAGCCTTACATACCTCGTTGTATGACCTCGTTACTACCTTGGAGTGGTTGTGGTTTCCTTCAAATACTTAGTAACAATATATTCAGCAATAAGACTTGTATTAGCAGCAACACAACACTTCTAGGCAGTCCAATATCATAAAAACGATCACACAGACAACAAGCTTTCAATTAATGACGCAAAGGCATTTCTTCAACCTTTTCACTTATAAACTTATTTCTAACAACCATTCTTCTGTATATGTCTTATACATCTTATTTATAGACCCTTAACAGTCATAAAACATCCCACAAAACACAATACATAACATACAAACAAGCAACATAACGTTACATCCTTTCACCACACTTAAACGTCAACACTCCCAAACATGTTTTAACTTTACCAAAATTATATCCAACAATGTTAAACATAAAACCAATGTTAAACTAGTTCCAAAATAGTGGCGCAACAGCATAATTATATGACTAACAACCTATATATTGTTATAACATAAGTCTTACTTCATAATTTATCCAATCAATTAAGAGAAAATCCTCTTGAACAATAAGAAACGTTCACAACAATACTTAGGACACATGCTGTCCAGAATTTCCAGCATAACATAAAAGCATATACTTCTTGTTTTTTATGAAAAAACCATTCTGGCAATATCTATAACTTAAAACATGTTACGAACATCAAATCCTACTAATAATAAAACCCACAAACCATATAGAAGTCACTAAAATAAAAGGCAAGTGTGCAACAACTTTCTGGACACATGTTGTCCAGAATTTCCAGCAGATTTCCAGCATAACATATTACCATATACTTCTTGTTTATGAAGAAATCATACTAAATACATAACTATAATTGCTTATCTTTGCATTATAGCTTCTTGATTCCCTTCAAAATCCATAGAGAATTGTGTCTGCAGCTTGGTGAGGTGAATTAGAGAGAAGATAAAAGACTTTAAGAAAGCTGATACTTTATTTACTAGTGGAATGAATTAGTACTACACTTGATCCATTTTTAAAGATCAATTTTGCCAACATTATCTTCCACTTGAGACCTGATAATGACACCCATTAATAGTCTATTAATTCAGCATCTTCTCCTCCAAAATTGGGCGTAATTGGGTCTCTAATATGATGGATCTTGGCTGCCAATTTCCATCTTTGTTGTTTGTCGGTTTTGGGTCCAAATGGCCAAGTGGTTTGTAGTGTACTTAGGAAGTTTTTAAAATTCTTATTGGATTGAAAATAAGGTCCATTTATGATTCTAAAACATGGGCCAAGGTTATACCCTTAACACAGAATTTATTTATAATCGAACTTGAACAAATTCTATATCGAGCCATATCTCCGTTTAGCTATCAATTTTAAGCCAAGAAAGTAGGTGACTCACCTACTAAATTATTAAGTCATCTAATAACCTCAATTCTTTACTTAGTTCAGGATTGATATATCCTTAATTTAGCACCAACACATATATATCCTCGACCCTCTTAAATACCATGTTGATCAAATCCATGAAAACAGCTGGTGCATTCGTTAGCCCAAATGACATAACAAGAAACTCAAAGTGATTGTACCATGTTCTGGAAGAAGTCTTAGGTATATCTTCCTCCTTCACCCTGACTTGGTGATACCTTGATCTCAGATCAATTTTTGAAAAGCATTTGGCACCCTGTAACTGATCAAATAAATCATCAATCCCGGGGAGGGAGTATTTGTTCTTAATGGTCACCCTATTCAATTGTCGATAGTAGATACACATTCTCAAGGTGCCATCTTTTTTGCGAACAAATAACACTGGTGCACCCCAAGGGGATACACTAGGACTTGTAAAACCCTTCTCCAATGAGTCTCTTAATTGCTCTTTTAATTCACGCAACTCTGCCAGGGCCATTCTACATGGAGGGATAGAAATAGGTTGAGTGCCTGGAAGTAAGTCAATACCAAAATATATTTCTCGTTGAAGAGGTAAGCTTGGAAGTTCTTCAGGGACCATATCAACAAATTCGTTCACTATTGGTACTGTTTGCAGAGTTGGCAATTCTGCCTCTATATCCCTTACTCAAACTAGATGACATATAAACCCCTTAGATATCATCTTTCTGGCCTTAAAGTAAGAGATAAACTTCCCCTGTGGTGCCCCAATATTACTTTCCCATTCAAGGACTGCCTCATTTGGAAAGTGGAAGTACACTTCCTTAGTTCGGTAATCCACGGTGGCATAGCAAGAAGCTAACCAATCCATACCCATTATAACATCAAATTCCACCATTTCTAACTCAATAAGGTTAGCCAATGTGTCACGGTCACAAATAATTACTACACAGTCATAATAAATCGTTCTAGCTGTAATATACTCACCGGTTGGTGTAGACACCTCAAATGGTTTATTCAACAATTTAGGTGTTCTCTTAAGCCTCCTAGCAATTAGTGGGGTAATGTATCATAGTGTAGAACCAGGATCAATCAATGTATACACATTATGAGCGAAGATGGAAAATGTACCTGCGACCATATCAGGTGAATCTTCCAAATTCTGCCGACTCCCCAAAGCATAAGTGCTATTTTGGACCCTGCTAGAGCTAGCTGCCCCTCTAATACCTCTACCACGACCCATAGGTACTTGTTGGCCCCTTCCTAATGGAGGAACTGACAATGATGATGATACCACAACTGACCTAGTAGGTTGTGCTATCTCGCGTATATACTTCCTCGGGCAATCTCTCATAAAGTGTCCTGGCACAGCATAGAAATAACAACCATCTGTCCCAACATCACATATACCTGGATGATTTCTTTCACACTGTTTACAAGGCTTCCTAGGAGTCATTGACTAGCCTGTCGGTCCTTTTGTTGTTCGTGAACCTTGTCCCTCACCTCGTTGACTAAACTGATTACTTCTGGACCCTTGAAGTTATGGTGGGGCACTGGCTGCAGAATAGGAAAATGATGGCGTAGGCATTCTATTAGAAAATTGAGGCATAAACTCACCTACGGATGGTGTAAACTACCCTAAAGATCTGGCCCTCATAGATTGCACCCTTTCTAACTCCTGTGTCCTCCTTCTTTGTCTCTGGTCCTCCAATTTCTATGCAAAAGCTTGCATCCTTGCTATGTCCATGTCTTTATTCAAGGAAGCAATAGTAAAGACTCTGACCAGATATGCATCCAATCTATCTACATAACAATGAACTCTATCTGCCATAGTAGCAACTACATTAGGAGCATACCTGGATAGAGAATTAAATTGGAGGTTATACTCCGTCACGCACATATTCCCCTGGTGGAGATTCAGGAAATGATCTGCACGGGCCTTTGAAGCTCCAATGGCAAGTAATGGTCAAGAATGGCCTCTTTGAACTCCTTCCAGGTAGTTGGGGTGCATCTATATCTTTGGACAGCTTCCACGCTTCATACCACAATCTAGCCACACCCTTCAACCGATATACTTCTAACTCAACAGCTTCTATACTACTGACAAGCATAACATCAAAAGTGCACTGAATCTGGTCAATGAAGTCTACGGGATCTTCATTAGGATCAGACCCAGTGAAGGCTGGAGGGTCCAAATTTAGAAAGTCCCGTATCCTCATGCTAGTTGCCCTATTTGTACTGCCTGCACCCATAACTGGACCTTCCTATCTTTGGCTAGCAACTATACGAGTCAATAGTTGAACCGCATTTCTCAAATCCTGCACTGTAGCATCAATAGGTGATACTGGGGGAATTTTACTATTTCTGGGTTCATCAGGAGCTGAAGGGGTAAAAGATGTCCGTGGCAGGGACTCATCTTGAGACTCATTTCTCGTATGACTAGGAGAACCAACCCCTACTTCTACTACCTTTCCTTTACCTTTGTTCTTCCTGGTTTCTGGCATACTTGCTCGCTGTACGAAATAATTTAGGATTTAGAAATAATTCACCTAGCTCTGTGACACAATCTAAAGAATGAAAGGAAAGAAACAACTCCTAGATGTCACATAGCCTCCTGCATATAAATGTGGTGCACAACACATCGATAAACAAGACTCTACATTGACATGGCTTTGTAGACTCCCTAGGATGACCCGCTCTGATACCACTTCTGTCACATCCCAAAGTCCTATTAGGGCGGACTGGCACTTATTACATATAAGGCTCGGGAGAACCGACCTATATCTACGCGCTTTGTAAATGTATCATAAGGAATTTTTATGTTTGGCATTCTTCTAGGAAGATAAATGGTAATAACAAGCTAAAAGGAGATGCGTATAACTAAGCCATTAGGGCCACGGTGTCTAAAGTATGAGACATGATCACACTTTAATTTACATAGTCTACAAAGCCTTTAGTCAAGAGAATGTATCTGCTAATGTTTGGGACTGGCCCCATCAGAATTAACTATATAATGCAAACATATAAGCTCTAAACACGCACAAAGCTCCGGAATAACCTAGAGCTTGGTAACAGCAGTTGAATGTCCTGTACTCTACTGGGGAGACCTACTAGAACCTGTACCTGCAACATGAAATACAAGTACCCCATACGGGACGTCAGTACGAGATAATGCACTAAATATGTAAGGCAGCAAATACTATGTATAAAATACAACCGAAATGAAACTATGCACTGGTATAGGATAAGAGATCACCTTTAGTTATACTTTGGGATCGAGTATCTTATGTTCTTTATATAGCTTTACCTTTACTGTATAATCTATGCACATTATGTACTGTAAATGGCCAGCTGATCACTGGTATAACTGTATTGAAATCGTCCCTGGCTAGGTTCTACCTTAACCCCTTGGGCTACCACCCGTAATAAGATTTTTCTCTGGCTAGGAGATTCTTCCACACCTAAGGATATCGGGATCGTCCCTGGTTAGGTTCTTCCTTAACCCCTCAGTCTACCACCCGTAATAAGATTTTTCCCTGGCTAGGAGATTCTTCCACCCTTGAGGTATCAGGATCGTATCTGACTAGGTTCTTCCTTAACCCCTCGGGTTATCACCCGTGATAGGATCTTCCCTAGCTAGGTGATTCTTCCACCCCTCGGGATACCACCCATCAATAAACAATATGCTTTATCTTTCAATTATCTTTGAGATGATTATTTTGGTGGTCATAATATTGGAGCTTTAGGGCTGTATATACAACATATGACATGTATATAATCACAACGAAATATGGCAATGGAGAGAGTATGTTACATTAATAATGCAGTGCGTATGAAATAAAACAACTCGTGAACATTACTTAGCAACAAGTGTTCGTGTAACTTGGTACCCAAGTATGGATGTAGATTTGAAGGTGGTTATGTATGGAATTATATGAACATGTAACACAAGTGGAGACACAATTAATTGTTGTGTCGGAGTTGATAAGTACCTTTATGTACGAAGGAGAAATCTATGTTTCATGCCGAATGATACGAGATCAAATAGCCTTACATGCCTCGTTGTATGAGCTCGTTACTACCTTGGAGTGACTGTGGTTTTTCTTAAATATTTAGCTACAATATATTAAGCAATAACACTAGTATTAGCAGCAACACAACACTTCTAGGAAGTCCAGTATCATAAAAATGATCACCCGGACAATAAGCTTTCAAATAATGACGCAAAGACATTTCTTCAACCTTTTCACTTATAAACGTATTTCTAACAACTATTCTTATGTACATGTCTTGTACATATTATTTGAAGACCAATAAAAGTCATAAAACATCCCACAAAACACAACATATAATAATTCTCCACAACATACAAACAAGCGGCATAACGTTATATCCTTTCACCACACTTCGACGTCAACACTCCCAAACTTTTTTTAATTTTACCAAAATTATATCCAATATTTTTACACATAAAACCAGTCTTAAACTAGTCTAAAAATAGTCCTAACATAGGTGACAGTCAGGGAACAACATATTACAATTTTCAGCTCCCAAGTTTCTTTTAAGAGTGAAATTACGATGTTGTACAACAACTCATCTTTGTGGACTGTAAAAGTGGCGCAGCAGCTTAATTACATGACTAACGACCTATATATTGTTATAACATAAGTCTTACTTCATAATTCATCCAATCATTTATGAGAAAATCCTCTTGAACAACAAGAAACGTTCACAACAATACTTAGGACACATGCTGTCCAAAATTTTCAGCATAACATAATAGTATATACTTCTTGTTTATGAAGAAATCATACTAAATACACAACTATAATTTCTTACCTTTTCCTTATATCTTCTTGATTCCCTTCAAAACCCTTAGAGAATTTTGTCTGCAGCTTGGTGAAGTGAATTAGAGAGAAGACAAAAGAGTTTCAGAAAGCTGAAAATTTATTTCCTAGTGGAATGAATTAGTGCTGATGGACCTTGGCTACCTCCAAAATTGGGCTTAATCGAGTCTCAATTATGATGGACCTTGGCTACCAATTTCCAGCTTTGTTCTTAGTTCGTTTTGGGTCCTAATGGACAAGTGGTTTGTAGTGTCCTTAGGACATTTTTAAAATGATTCTTTGATTGAAAACAAGGTCCATTTATGATACTAAAACATGGGCCAAGGTTACACCCTTAACACAAAATTTATTCATAATCGAACTTGAACAAATTCGATGTCGAGCCTCGTCTCCATTTAGCTAACAATTTTAAGCCAAGAAAGTAGGTCACTCACCTACTAAATTATCAAGTCATCCAATAATCTCAATTCTTTACTTAGTATAGGGTTAATATATCCTTAATTTTTTACCAACATGTACATACCCTCAACCCTATTAAGCATTTAAACTCACATATCACCGATTAACACGAGATTCAAGCACTTTCAAGAATTGATGCTAAATTGACCAAATCATAACATGGTTCATTTGCATAGTATTAGTACATGTAAAATGTGGGGTGTTACACTCTCTTCAACAAGTTTACCAATGAACATAATGATATTTATGTGCTTGCATTGATATACCTGGGTGCCACTCTTTTTTAGTTACTCCTTTTGTTGCCAAAATGTTTCATGTTTAGCCTAAATTATTGCATGAGTCTGATAAGGTGTTTACCCTATTTAATGCATCTATTGTTGCTATAAAAGTTTATAGAAATCGTCTCATGTTCATCTTGCATAAAATATTGCCTTGTGATCTTATTGAGTTGGAGTTGGATATGGTTGAGTTTGATGTTATTCTTGGGATGGACTGGTTGCATGCATATTATGCCTCTATTGAAACAACCTCAAAAAGTTCTCGAAAATGTGCCGTGAAATGCCCAAAATGTTAAATTCCATATATCCCAAAATTCGTGCGTGATATCAAAAATTCAACTTCATATTCTTGTTTAGGGTGTCAAAATTAGGGGAAAAGGATTTAACCCCGATTATAGAGCAATTGAATCACAATTTCAATTTTTCAAAATTCTGATTTCTAGAACTGATCCGCGACAGGGCCGTCACACATAGCTGTCGCAGACCATTGTAAATTTGTACTTCGTAATAGGTCTACATCGTGGACCGGACGCAGAATTGTGTATTTTGTTGCCAGTGATTTTTATCTCTGTCTAAGGCTTTTGGGTCTTAAGGCTAAGTGTTCCCTAATGTGTTTTTACCTATACTTAGCCTTATTTCACACTCATATCATCCAAAATATTCCCCAGTACTAACCCAAACACTTAGCCATATTTTAACTCACAAATTCAAGTCCCAAACGCTCATCCGAAGCTAAGGTTTTCCTTCAAGGTTGTTCTCCAAGCTTCAACTTTCCATCTCAATTCTTCATCAAGTTCATCTCTAAAGCTAAGGTATGTGGTATTGAACCATTGGGCCCTTCTACCCTGGTGCCTAAGCTTTCTTTTTTACTTAAATTGCATTATTTAAACTTGATTTTACATGTGAGTTTTGTATATTAATTAATATACTGCACAATGATTTGAGTTCATGATAGTATGGTTGTTTTAGCATGTTTTGAGCTCTAAATCTTGGATCTAATGATGGAGTTGATGAAGGGTTTTGATATATATTTCTTAAGGGTGTTGCAAGGTGTTGATTGGGGGCTTTACAATGGATTTTCTTGCATGATTTCACTCTTGAATTGCATGGTTTTACACTAGCACTACACACATGTCATGTGTTTGATAAAATGTTTGGCTAGGGTTTCTAGAGCAATTGAAGGTCCAATGCTTATCTTATGAGTTGAATAGTGTTATGATGATTATATGATGATAAAACAATGATGGCATGATTATGAACCAATGGTAAGCATGTGATGTATAATGATGAGATGAAATGTAGGTATATGATGACCTTGTGATTATGAAAGTATGTTAGTTATGTATTGAATTCATGAAATGTATCCATGATGTTACAAGTGCATCACATTGTATAGGGTGTTCCAAGTCTCAATCACCTTGTTGAGATGGTGTCAAGTCTCAATCACCTTGACGAGCAGGTGCCAAGCCTCAATCACATTGTTGAGAGGGTATCAAGCCTGAATCACGTTGATGAGAGGGTACCAAGCCTCAGTCATCTTATTGAGGGGGTACGAAGCTTCAATCACCTTGACTAGGTGGTGTCAAGCCTCGATTCCCTTGTTGATGGGGTTTCAAGCCTGAATCGCCATTAAAGGAATCGTGTGCCTTGCAGTTGGGAAGTCGCTCACTTGTTCTATGATGATGGTCTATTCCTATGCATGCTCTAATTCTATATAAGAATATGATTCACTAACATATTTTACTTCAAGCATCATTCATACATGTCATATTGATAGTATGCTATCTAATATCTATGTTTATGCATTTTGCTTGTGATGTCTATCTCTTATTGCATAGCATCCCACATACTTAGTACATTCAAACATACTAACGCATACTTTATGCCTACATGATGTTAAAATCAAGCTAGTTGGTAAGTCCTCATGTCCGAAACCAATATCTATGTTCTCAAGCTATGTATTAAGACTATCTTTCCTTTTGAGTATATTTGGTTATGAGGGTGAGCCCGGTTGCTTTTCTTGGCCCCTGCTAAGTTCTATGTTAGAGGTGTTGTTGGACATAATATGTATTATGGTTGAGCTTTAACTCACTTATGATATCCAAGCTATTTAAATATGATTCTCTCTCTGTTAGTCCCCATTTTCCTTGTTTATGTTTCTTATGTCATTTTATCTTGCTTCCGTGACAAAGGATGTGTTATAATATGCAATGAGGCTTGTTTGGGGTTCCTTCGGGTTTCGTATTAGTCAGTCACGTCTAGCCCCTAGTCTTGGATCATAACAAAGATGGTATCAGAGCATTTGGTTGTTAGATCCTTGGTGTCCAACACACCGCTTTGAGTTGAGTATTATTCATAGTCATGTTGTGCACCACAACTATGAGTCGGACGCTATAAGAAGTTTTAGGAAATATTTCCCTTCTTCATATTCTAAGTCATGCCATAGAGTTGGAGTAATTGTTCCCCTACCGATTATTCTTTGCTATGCTAGATCATCCATAACGCTTAAGGAAGAAGGGCCCAAACTCTCAAGGAGCAACCTACCAATGGTGAGCTTTGGAATGCCCTCACTATGCTTTCCCAAGTCGAGGCCAACCAAGTCAATGAAGGGGACCAAGAACCTCATGCATCTACCCCGGGAGCTAGGGGGAGGATCTTTATGAGGATAAATCTTCCAGTGTTCTATGTGTCAAAGGTGGATAAAGAGCCACAAGAGTTCATTTATGAGGTCTACAAGATCTTGAATGTTATGGGTATTGGGCCGAATGCGAAGGCAGAGTTGGAGGTGTACCAACTCAAAAGGGTAACCCAAATATTATATGATCAATGGAAGGGGGAGAACAAAAACGGTTATGTGGTTCTTTGGGAGGAGTTTAAATGGACATTCCTTAATCTGTTTTTCCCTCTTGATCTTAGGGAAGCTATGTTAGTAGAGTTCTTGAACTTGAAATAAGGTGTTATGAGTGTGATGGATTATTCCCTCAAGTTTAATCAATCTTCAAACTATGCTCCTCATTTGGTGGACGATCCTAGATCTAGGATGAATAAGTTTGTGATGGGGGTATCCAACTTGGTGAGTGAAGAATGTCAGTCCACCTTGATAATTTGTGAAATGGTCTTATCCATCTTGATAACCTATGCCGAGTAAATGGAGGACGGGAAGTTGAGCAAAAGAAGTGGTAATGAGGCCAAGAGGGCTTGGTTTGATTGTGGCTCCCAAGATCTAAATCCTGTGGTGCTTTAAATAAGAGGATAAACATTGATGGGGTTACCAACTCAAAGGGGAATGATGACTATGAAGGGCGAACTAATCCTAAGTGTCCAAGGTGTGGAAGGTACCATGGTGGGCCATGTTTTAGGAAGACCAATACTTGTTATAGTTGTGGAGAGGAGGGTCACAAGATAATAGATTGTTCTCTTAGGTGCAAAAAGTGTAGAGGTGGTGAGATTGATCAAGGGGATGCTCCAAGACATAATCAGTTTTATGCTCTTGAAAGGAGGCATGAAGTAGATGAGGCACCCAAAGTTGCTACAAGTATGTTGATGTTTCCTTGACTTTCATATGTGTGCATTATTGGGGCCAGTATTCCATTGTTTATTTCTTTATTCCTTTTGATGGATACAAAGTCCATAAGTGTTGACCCGTGTTCATATTGCATTAGGTTTTGGCTTGTAAAATGTTGGAGTTGGTGTGGTAGTTTTGATGTTATATTTGGAATGGGATAGTTACATGCATGTTGTGTCTTCATTTATGCTAGGACCTGTTGAGTTAGATTTTGACTCCTAATGAACCCGTCTTGAGTGGGAGGATGTGAAGTGGTAGTAAAAAGAGGTAGGTCCATTCTTGTCTTAAGGTTCAACTGATCTCTAAGGGTTACCCATGTTCTTATTGCATAGAAGACATGCCTTGTTATCTTGGTTGAACTTATCTTGATGTGTTGGAGGTCTTAGGGTAGTTTGGGCTACTTGCACAGCATGTTTCGATGAGTGTAGAACCGGTAAGGTTGTAATATTATTGTTGAGGATGGCCGGCCTATTTGGTCAACTACAATGGGTCAGTCACTTCACTAAGATTGATCTTTGGTTTGAGCTTTGTCCCCAAGTGGGCATTATTAGTATTGGTGGAGTTCATTGGTTGAGTTATACCATTGTCTATATTTAAGGCTTTCATGAATAGGGTCTTTAGTCCCTACCTTATTATGCTTGTGATGGTCTTTAGGGTTGAAGCATGGATTTTATTAGAGCTTGTGAATCTTTTTGGGGGTAGTGTGCATATGTCTTGGATGATGGGAGGTTGTTTGCTAAATAAGATAGGTGTGAATGAAGGATAATTAGAAAGTGGCAAGAAATCATTAAGGGTCATGATATGGATGTGCATTATTTTCCCGGTAATGCTAATGTTGTGGTCGGTGCTCTAGGTATCCTAGCATTGGAGGAAGTTGAGCATGGTTGTATAGTATTCTTGTAAGTTCCAAATCTTCTTGGGTTGGAGAGGTATAGATTAAGTAAGGACTCGATTCCGTCTTATAGGTTTGGATGTTTTGGGCACAGAGAGGGTAGAACGGAGGTTGTCTCCCAAGGGGGAGATTGTAGTTCATGGAAACAAGTGGAATAGGTGTGGTTAGGGTTGACAATGAATTATATTATGAGTCCTTTTAGAGTGTAAAGGAAGTTGGTAAGGTTTCTTTTGGATGGGAGTTGCCTATGGTCATTGTTCGTCTGATTTTGTATCCTTCTAGGTTGAGGAGATATGTTGGTGACTCTAGTGCTATAGAACTCCTTGAAGTTGTGGGTCTGGTGATGACAAAGTTTACTATAAGGAGGTCCGGTGTAGAGGTTGTGTGAATACGAGTGAAGAATGATTGAATATGATGTAGCATTTGTCATGGCCTTTTGGAAGAGTCTTCTATTCATATATTGTTATAGGGGAGCCGATGCGGGCATAGAGAAGCAATATCTGTACTTCTTTCATTCTATTCAAGCTTATGATAACATATCAAGTCCTTTTTTTATGATTCCAAGCCTTGTATTTCATCTCCTATGTCATTCATTTGCATTCATTTTTTAGTTTTTAAATTCGTTCTTTTTTTATACTTATGTTGAGATTTTGAAAATGGTGTTGGAAATGTAATGTTGCATTCTTGTTGGACCTAATTTGTTTATGATCACTCTATTCTTTTATTTTTCTTTTATATTCGGGGACAAATGTTCCGAAGGGGGAGATATTGAATCAATCCGAAAATGTGCCCGAAAATGTGCCGCGGAATGCTCGGAATTTTAAATTCCATATATCTCAAACTTCATGTGTGATATCGAAAATTCAACTTCATATTCTTATTTAGGGGGTAAATATTAAAGGGGAAGGGTCTAACACAGATTTTAGAGCAATCAAATCACAATTTCATTTTTCCAAAATTTTGCTTTCCAAAATCGATCAGCGACACGGTCGTGATGCGCAGCTTTGGTGGACCAGTGTAAATTTATCATTCGTGATAGGTCCGCATAATAGAGCAGATACGGACCTATGTATTTTGTTGCTTGTGATTTATATCTCAGTCCAAGGCTTTTAGGTCTTGGGCCTAAGTTTCCCCAAACGGGTTTTACCTATACTTAGCCTTATTTCACCCTTATAACATCCTAAACATTCCACAATACTCACTCAAACACTTGGGAATATTTTACTCCCAAATTCAAGTCCCAAACCCTCATCCTAAGGTAAGATTTTCCTTCAAGTTTCTTCTTCAAGCTTAAACTCTCCATCTCCAATCTTCATCAAGTTCATCTCCAAACCTAAGGTATGTGGTGTTGAAACATCGGGTTCTTCCACCCATCATGCCTAAGTTTCCTTTTATACTTAAAATCCATGATTTAAAGTTGATTTTACATGTGGGTATTTTATATTAAGAAATTTATTGCACAGTGATTTGAGTTTATGAAAATATTGTTGTTTTAGCATGTTTTGAGCTCTAAATCTTGGATCTAATGTTGGAGTTGATAAAGGGTTTTGATGTATTTGCTTGATTGTGTTGCATGGTGTTGATTGGTGGTCTTACAATGGATTTTCTTGCATGATTTTACTATTGAATTGCATGGTTTTACACTAGCACTACACACCCGTTAAGTGTTTGATAAAATGTTCGGCTAGGATTTCTTGAGGAATTGAAGGTCCAATGCATATCTAATGAGTTGAATAGTGTTATGATGATTATATGATGATGAATCAATGTTATGCATATGATGTATAATGATGAGAGGAAATGTAGGTATATGACGACCTTGTGATGATGAATGTATGTTATATATGTGTTGAATTCATGAAAAGTATCTATGATGTTGGCAGTCAACCCCCTTATTGAGGGGGTGCCAAGTCCCAATCACCTTATTGGGAGGGTTCCAATCTCAACAACCATGACGAGGGGGTGCCAAAACTTGGTCACCTAGTTGAGGGGATACCAAGCCTCAATCACATTGACAAGGGGCTGACAAGCCTCCGTCACTTTTTTCAGGGGGTACAAAGCCTCAATCACCTTGAAGAGGGGGTGTCAAGCCTTGGTTTCCTTGTTGAGGGGGTACGAAATCTCAATCAATGGTGTACCTTGGAGTTTGGGAAGTAGCTCACTTGTTCTATGATGATGCTTTATTCCTATGCATGCTCTAATTCAACATAAGCATATGATTTACTAACATGATTTACTCCAAGCATCATTCATACATATCATATTGACGGTATGTTATCCATTATCTATGTCTATGCATTTTGATTATGTTTTCTATCTCTTGTTGCATTGCATCCCACATACTTAAGACATTCAAACATACTAACACATACTCTATGTCTGCATGATGTTACCATGTAGAACCAGAGTTTCATTTGTTCATCATCATCCTCCACGTGGCTAGTGATATCCAATCAAGCTAATTGGTGAGTCCTCATGTCCGAGGGCAATATCTATGTTCTCATGCTATGTATTAAGACTATCTTTTATTTTTGGGTATGCTTGACTATGAGGGTTAGACTGGTTGCTTGTCTTGGCCCCCGCTAAGTTCTATGTTAGAGGTGTTGTTTGAGAAAATATGTATTATGCTTGAGCTTTGACACACTTATGATTTCCAAGCTATTTAAATATGATTCTCTCTCCCTTAGACAAAATTTCCCTTGTTTATGTTTCTTATGTCATCTTATCTTACTTTTGCGACCAAGGATGTGTGATGACATACAATCAGGCTTGTTTGGGGTTCCTTCAGGTTCCCCATTCACCGGTCACATCTAGGCCCTAGGCTTGGGTCATGAAATATATTTATTATATATCCCATAGGGTCAAGTTCCAATTCCCAAATGAATGCGTTCTTAAGTAGGTGATTCATGATGTGTTGGTCAAGGGTACGTTCATCTCTTGCATTAAAGCCCAAAAGTTGATCTCTAAGGGGTGTCTCTACCATCTTGTGAGAGTTAGTGATGTTGAGTCCAAAGTCATTTCTAAAGAGTTGATTCCGGTAGTAAATGAATTCCTTTGATATCTTCCCAATTGACCCTCCCAGTGTTTCTCCTGAAAGGAAAATAGACTTTTGTATAGACGTCCTTCCCGATACTCAACCCATTTGTATTCTCCCTTACCATATGACCTCGGCGGAGTCAAAGGAGTTAAAGGAGAAATTAAAGGACTTCTTGGAGAAGGGATTTATTAGGCCTAGCCAATCACCTTGGGGTGCACTGGTGGTGTGTGTGAAAAAGAAAGATGTGTCCCTTAGAGTGTGCATTGACTACCGGCAACTTAATCGGGTCATCATAAAGAATAAGTATCATCTATGAAGGATTGATGATCTATTTGACCAACTTCAAATGGCTATTCACTTTTCTAAGATTGATCTTTATTCCGGATATCATCAACTGAAGGTGAGGGAGTGTGACATTCCCAAGAAGGCCTTCCATACTAGGTATGGGCATTATATGTTTGTTGTTATATCCTTTGGGTTGACCAATGCACCAACTATCATCATGGATCTTATGAATAGAGTCTTCAAGCCATACCTTGATTTGTTTGTTATGGTTCTCATTGATGATATTTTGATCTATTCTCATAGTGAGGAGGAGCATATAAGTTATTTTAGTGTAGCGTGGAAAAAATTGAGAGAAGAGAAGTTGTATGCCTAATATAAAAAGTGTAAATTTGGTTGAAAGAGGTTGCCTTCCTAGGTTATATGGTGTCGGGGGATGGTAATAAGGTGGATCCTAAAAAGACAAAAGTGATAAGAAATTGTCCTAAACCTTTGACCCCTTCGGATATTAGAAGCTTTTTAGGCTTAGTGGGTTACTATTGGAGGTTTGTGAATGGTTTCTCTTCTATTGCTTCTCCCATGACAATGTTGACTCAAAAGAAGACTAAATTTATGTGGACGGATGAGTGTGAAAAGAGTTTCCAAACTTTGAGGGATAAGCTTGTGTCCGCTCCTATCTTGTCCTTATCGGAGAGGCTGGAAGGGTTTGTTGTATATTGTGATGCCTCCCGAATTGGTTTGGGTTGTGTTTTGATGCAAAATGGTAATACGGTAGCCTATGATACTAGCAAACTCAAAGTGCATGATACTAATTATCCTACTCATGATATTGAATTGGACGCCGTGTTATTTGCTTTGAAAATTTGGCATCATTATTTGTATAGGATGCATGTTGA
The DNA here is from genome assembly GCA_025774065.1 of Solanum ossicruentum. Classification (NCBI taxonomy): domain Eukaryota; kingdom Viridiplantae; phylum Streptophyta; class Magnoliopsida; order Solanales; family Solanaceae; genus Solanum; species Solanum ossicruentum. The sequence goes on from JAOTQR010000002.1 coordinate 11,661,977, forward strand.
TGTGTTTTTCGATCGTCAAAGTCTCCAATATGTGTTATCGCAAAAAAAATCTCAACATGAGACAACGAAGGTTATTAGAACATCTTAAGGATTATGATATGAGTGAGCATTATCATCCCGGTAAGGCTAATGTTGTGACCGATGCTTTGACTAGGGTGTCTATGGTTAGCCTAGCTCATCATGATGATGGAGAAAAAGAGGTGGCTATAGAGGTCCATCAGTTGACTAGATTGGGGTTTAGGTTGGAAAAGCTTGATAATGGTGGTACTGTGGTCGTTGATGGTTCGAAATCTTCTTTGGTTGATGAGGTAAAACCAATGAAAGATCTTGACCCCTCCTTGTTACAATTGAAGGTTTTCGTGAGAGTGGGCAAGGTGGAGGTTTTCTTCCAATGGGGAGATGGTACACGTAGCTACAAAGGTAGGTTGTATGTGCCTTGTATTGAAGACTTGAGAGACAAGATTCTTGATGAGGCTCATAACTCTTCCTATTCTATTCACTCTAGTTCTACCAAGATGTATAGAGATTTGAGAGAGATATTTTGCTGATGAGGTATAAGGAAGGATATTGCTAAATTTGTATTCGGTTGTCATAGTTTCCAACAAGTCAAAGACGAACACCAATGGTCGGGTGGCCTAAACCAAAACATAGAGATTCCTACTTGGAAGTAGGAGGAAATTTACATGGATTTTGTTGTGGGGTTACCTAATACTATAAAGGGTTTTGATTCTATTTGCGTTGTGGTTGATAGAATGACAAGCTCGCCTCATTTCCTGCCAGTTAAACTACTTATGGGCTCGAAGACTTAGCTAAATTATACATTCATGAGTTAGTTAGATTACATAGAGTGCCCTTGTCTATCATATTGAATCATAGTGCTCAATTTCACACTTTTAGAGGTCCTTCAAAAGTGGTCTTGGTAACAAGATAAAGCTTAGTACGACCTTTCACCCTCAAATGGATGGCAAATCAGAAAGAACTATCCAAACTCTTGATGATATGCTTAGAGAAACTATTTTGCAGTTTAAGGGTAGTTGGGATGATCATTTTCCATTTATTGAGTTTGCTTATAATAATAGCTATCGTTCTAATTTGTATGGCTCCTTTTGAAGCCCTTTATGGTAGGCGTTGTAGGTCATTGATTTTGTGCTTTGAAGTGTGAGAAATGGCATTATTGGGTTAAGATCTATTCATAGAGGCTGTGGAGAAGGTAAGGTTGATTAGGGAAAGGTTGAAAACATCCCAAAGTCATCAAAATTCTTATGCCGATATGAGGAGAAGGCAGTTTAAATTTAAATTTGGTGATTAGGTCTATTTGAAGGTTTCACCCATAAAGGGTGTGATTCATTTTGGGAAGAAGTGTAAATTAAATCCATGATATATGGATCCATATAGGGTGTTGAGGTGGATGGGTAAGGTGGCCTATGAGTTGGATTTTCCTAGTGAAATGGACTTGGATCATCCGGTCTTTCATATATCCATATTGAGGAAATGTATGGGTGACCTGAAGGCTATTGTTCCATAGGATGTTGTTGAAAATAACTTGACTTATTAAGAGGTTCCAGTAGAGATCTTTGATAGACAAATGAAGAGGTTGAGAAACAAGGTTGTGGATTCCGTTTTGGAGGAATCAACAAGTCGAAAGTGCTACATGGGAGGCTGAAATAGATATGCAAAAGTGATATCCTTATTTCTTCCATTCCACTCAAGCCTAAGGTACTAATTCTAAGTCTTCTACATGATTTCATGTCTTATGTTTCAACCCCAATGTCAATGCATACATTCATATTTATGTTGACAAGTTCATGATGATTTTAACACTTATGTTGAGATTTTTGAAAATGGTGTTTAAGTGCATTATTGCATTCTTGTTGAGGATGGTTTATTTATGATTACTCTTCTAATGTATTCTTCTTCGACGTTCAGGGACGAACGTTTCCAAGGGGGAGATATTGAAACAAGACCAAAAAGTGCCCAAAAATATTCCTCGAAAGTGTGCATAATCATAATTTCTATATATCTCAATATCCTTGTAGGATATTAAATAATCCGACTTCATATTCTTGATTACAGGGAAAAATTGAGTGGGAGATAGGCCTACACCCGATTTTAGAGCAATCATATAAAAATTTGAATTTCCCAAAAATCGATTTCCAGTAAGCTCTACTCACCCCTAGCGCGATGCGGCCAAGGGCGCGCAGCTATATATTTTTTGATTATTTTTGGTTGCTCAGTCCAAGAGTCTTGGGTCGTTGGCCTAACTCTTCCCATACATAAAAATACCTATACTTAGCCATAGTTCACCTTTACATCATGCAAGATATTCCCCAATACTCTCTCAAATACTTAGACAAATATTTCACCCAAAATTCAAGTTCAAAAAATCATTCCAAAACATAAGGATTTCACTCAAGCATAAAATCTCCATTTCCAATATTCATCAAGGAATTCTCTAAAGTCAATGTATGTGGGTTTCAACTAGGCAGATGACAGACGAGGGTTGCTGCTAGAGCTGGGAAGACTCAGGCTCTTGTCATTCATACTCCGTACTCTGATGAAGGAGACCATGATAGGAGTAACTCTATTTAGATGACTCCATCTAGACAAGAGTGCAGCTCAGAGTCACGTTCGGACGAAAGGTCAGAGGTAGATTCTTCTATCGTACCGCAGGCATCACCATTCCTCCACCAGACGTTCTTACTAATCTGTATTGTCATTACAATTATGTGGTACATCAACACAGAGGGCATCCAACCTATACAGCGGGGCAATCAAGCTCGATCCATCTGTGAGGATCCCTGAGACATCACAGACAGACTTGATAGTGTCCTCGGTCTCCAGGACACTATGATCAAATACGGGCTCTAGTGGCTGAAAAGATCACTTATGAGATACTCCCTGACCATGGTGAGGGAGTTCTATGCATCAATGCAACCACCATTCACAGTACTCTTCCTAAAGGAAAGAAGCCCCTCACTCAGCCTAGACTAATGGATACTAAAGTTAGGGTGGACAGGTGGACATATAGGAGACCATAATCTGCTGCATGCTATTTTGGCAAGTTTTCCCCACCCCCAAATCCACAGTTTAGTTTTACCACATGGTAGTGTGGATAAGGGACTTAACATTGATGAGAGATCCAGATAGCAGAGCTGGCTAGAGAAGATGGGTGGCTGGTTTGATTGCTTATCAAGGTCCAGAACTTACACGTGTTGACACTTACTTAGAGCTTGTTTGCAAGGCTTCTCTCAGTTTCCTCACCAAATGTTTTGTGGGAGGTTGTCAAATCACACATGATTGACACATGCTGATAATACCTTGATGCCAGAGCGTGCAGTGCTAGTTCCAATCATCTTAGCTAGCTATGAATTAGATTGGGCTCGGCTCATCATCAAGCAGATCCACGAGGCCACCTTGAAGAGGTCCATCTCCATCCCCTTTCCATGCTTGATCTATAGACTATCAAGTGTTGAGGGTAGAGAGTCGACACTAGCTAGACTCACTAATCGAGGTCCAGCGTACTTTTGATGCCATCCTAATGAAGGTTGAGGAGAATCTAGTGGCACTCCTGCAATCACTGCACCAACCTGCTCCCATGCTAGAGATGTTCACCTTAGTGCCAATCACTGAGTTTCCACACACCACCACAACTGTTGTTTCTACAAAGGATAGGCCATTGTAGACAAAGACAGAAGAGGAAAGGGGACCCACAACTTCTGCTCCTGCACCACAGGTGACTTTATCACAAGTTATTCCTGCAGGGATGGTTTGCATGTCCGTAGTATCTATACCAGCCATGGCGCAGAGGTTATAGTATGCCGAGTCACAATTTACTCAGCTAGTTTAGCAGATAAGGACTTGGGTCTGCTAGGCGATTTCAGAATCAGAGGGTCGCATGCAGGCATACATGGTCACAACTAGTTAGGACCATCTTTCCATCATGGATACCCACATTGATGCCTTGGAAATGAGGGTTCAATAAAGGTTATGCATGGCCTGACCCACAATTTTTATGGCCTCACAAATGGAGATCCAGCAGCTCTAGGCCGACATGATAGCAGCACTTGCAGCACCATTGACACTACCTGACATTACATTCTCGGTGCTAGAGGTTGATATTTTTGCTTCTGAGGAGCACACATAGTCTTCCAACCAGAAGAGGCCCGACCATGATGATCCAGATGTCATACAAGTACGTATAGGGTTGACAAAAGAGGATAAGGTCAAGCTTGTCTTGAGAGAGTCGAGAAAGGAGGAAGAGATATAATGAGCTTTTGTGCTCGAGCAGGGAAAGGGTGTTGGCCCCTCTGTAGAAATTGATATTATTGAAGAGGTCATCATGTACTGTTAGGGTGGTTAGGCTCAGTCACACACCAGTGCTTAGGCACCAAGGTATGTCTTTGTGAGCCCAAATACTTTATTTTGCTTTGATTGTATGCATTGAGGACAATGCACCTTTTTATCAACCGAGTGTGTGTAGTTATGTGCATTAGTGAAGTCTGAGTATCTTGGGTCCATAACTACCTAAATTTTTTAATCTTCGGTTTTCTTGAGTGTGTTCTTTTTTCTCATGGATAATTTTCTGTTGAACAGACTTGTTTAGGATGTTTTAGGTAGTATTTGTAGCATATAGTACCGATATTTGTGGCATATACATGTTTTTGTTTTTTCTATGTAAAAAATGATACCTGCCAAATTATGATTAGTTAGTGTAGAAAGCAACCATGCATATCTATATGTGTTGACAATGGTTGTTCTAATAAGTGAGGATAAATTGAGATAAAAAGCGTGATATGATTTTTATTTGTAGTGTAATTAATGCCATGTGAGAGTGAGCTAAATATGCTAAATTCATGTGTTGTGTTCTAATTCAGAAATTTCCCTATTAATTTGATTAAGAATGGGTCTTAGGTGATTTTGTTTAAAAGTCCACTTAGCCTAAATGACTAAATTAGTAAATATCCCTTGATCCTAATCTGTGAGCCTGATATGTACTTAGTCTTTGTAAACACCTAAGTGACCTAGCCTTATTAGTTGTTAAATCCTGAAATTGGCCCTAGTCCTTCCTTAAACATTGGGACCCTTAACTGAGGCAAAAACCCTATGTTTAGGGTGGCTGCCAAAATTTGTCCTGGTTCGGAGGATGGACAATGTGCACATCAGCTCAAGCTAAAAGCTTAAGTTAAGGGAGGTTGGTGTAAGGGTAAAATACGAAAATAAGAGGAAGGTTAGTGATACAGGGAAAATGAGAAAAATCATGTAGTAGGTGCAAGAAAAAGAAGTAATACCTTATTTGAGCTAAAAAGCAAAATGAAGTACAAAAGTAAGGCAAAAAGCTGAAAAATGAAAAGAAAGCACCCAAAAAAGGTTGAAATAGGAGAAAAGGGAGAATGGATTAAAAACAATATTGTTGGTAGGGAAAAAGTGTAGAAAAATATATTGTCAAGAAGGGCCTTTAGTCACTTTGTTCCCAAACTATCATACCAAAGCCCCATGAGCCTCCGTACAAGCCTATAAAGTCCTAAAGTGATCCTAGTCCAAAAGTAGTCAAAGGTTTTAGTCATGAGTATAAGGGAAATACTATAATATTTGGCATCACACATGAATATTTTTAATGAGGGTGAGTGATTTATCTTAGTCCCAAGATTATACATGAAAACATCATTAAGAGTTAAATATTGGACTTCTTTCTATAAGGGCACTTACATTGCATTGTTAGCATTAGGCTTATTCAGTGATTGTGGCTTATTAATAGAACCTCACATGTCCTAGTTGTGTTGTCTCATGCATTTGTCTATATTGGTTTGCTACATGGCTATCTAATTTTGTTTTGGAAAGTAGTGCGGTATTTATGCTTAAGGGTGATGTGATGTATGTCACTAGGTTGATGTTTGTTTGTTCATATACTTCTTGTATCCATTATTTCCGTTGCTTGAACACAAACAATAATTTTAAGTTGAGGGTGCTAATGTGTTATCAAAATACAACACTTTTGACGCTTAAAACATTGAATTTTGTGTGTTCTCAATACGGTGTTAGTGGACTTTATGTGCTCTTGTATTATTTGTAGGATTCCAAGGTTGGCATTGATTTTAAAAAGAAAAAGTATAACTTTTTGGTTTTCATGATGTATGAAACCTACTACAGGCTGTAAAGCATTCTATAGGCCATGAAGGAGGTCTCGTGGACAATTCCAGTGAGGGGCTGATTTTTTGAATTTATTCTACAAATATGCAGATGGGTCGTGAACTATTTCATGAGTCGTAGATCATGTCTCATATGATGAGGATCAGAGAGTCAAAACCGCTAACAGGCTGTAGAGGGGTGTCGTAAATGCCAAGTCTAGTTTTGCAGAAACAATGTACAAGAGAGTGATTAAGGGTCAAGGAACACAATACGGCCCGTAAATCATATTAGTGAGGCGTTCTGACCTAGTTATCCTATATTCTTTGGGACTGTTATTTTAAACATTATAAAAAGGTTTTTTGGTTATTTTTCATATAGAGTTTGATCAGTTGACAGGAAAATAATGAATTTAGAGAAAACATTGTATAACTTTGAGAAAGACTTGTACATTGATTTGATCTTATAATCTTGTGATTTTCATTCAAGATAGGATTTACTTGTGCTTAATTCAATTGTGTAAATGCTCTATTATATTATTCCAATTAATAATTCTTACTGCTAAACAAATCATGAGTGGCTAAATCTACAATTAAGGTTGTGAGAACCATGAAGAACTAACAAGGTAAAACTGGATAAATCATAATTCTTGGAAAGTGTGCATGCATGTATTAATTGACTCTCTTTGTTTTGAATGTTTTATAGTTGTGGTCCACATCAAAACCTGCATAGTGTTATTGACTTGATCAAAGTGTAATGAATAGTAAAAGAGATTAATTGATAGGATTCGATTGATGGTTCTCGCCTAATCAACCAAACTGAGCGAAGGAGAGGTTGTACTGGGAATAATAGGTAAGGTTAGTAAAGTCACACTGTAGAGATGGGCCAAGTCAAATAGTGAAATTCCCCTCTAGCTTGGACCAGATGGTTTGGTGAACTTAAGTTTTCGTTCTACATGCTACACATCAGAAAAGAATTAGGTTATTCTGTGAGACTATGTTAGGGAATCATGGTGAACACAGTACCTTACTTTCTCTCCATATTGGTAAAATGGTTGTGTTGGTTTGGTTTATTTTGCCCTTGTTATTACAAATCCCTCTCCCCCTTGGGGAGATAAGTTGGTTGATCACTCAAATTTCATGTCTATAGTGTTCCCTTGGATTTGACACTAAACATTTTTAGGTTCTATTTCTTAGCAATGACTGCTTTATTCTAAAAACAGAGTTGTAAGTTGGGCGACATCAAATATCTGGCTACAAATTTTGCAATGTCTCTTTTTATACCACCCCACCCAGATACTTCTCTTAAATCTCTTTAGATCTTTGGCTAACCAGGGTGAATGGAATAGGATGAATTATAGGCTTATTCCAATATCAAGTCTCTCAACCCCTCAATATTTGGCACACATAACCTACAATGGTGTCAAAGGACACCATTTCTCCCTTGGGATAAAGTCTCTACTTTATTGTCTTTTACCAATACTTTCCATTACCAATAAGACAAATGGAATCAAAGTGTTTTCTAGTCTTTGGTCACCCAACCACAAAATCCATGTTAATTTCATTCTATTTCCAAGTAGGAATATCAATATCTTGGGCTAGGACACCCGACCTTTGTTGTTCAGCTTTGACTTGTTGATAATTATGGCAACTGGCTACGAACTTTGCAATATCTCTCTTTAGAACACCCCGCCAATACACTATTTTCAAATCTCTAAATATATTGGTAGAACTTGGGTGAATAGAATGAGATAATTGTGAGGCTTATTCAAGGTCAAGTCTCTCAAGCCATTGATATTGGGCATGTATAACCTACCTTGGTATCTAAGGGCACAATCTCCCTCTTAGGAAAAAACCTCGACTTCGCCATCCATCACCAAAGCTTTAATTCTAAAAATGGAGGGTAAAGGTCTTGTTTGGGTTTGACCTCTTACACTAAGGAAGACTTAGAACCATCTACAACCACCGCACCTCCATTTTGAGCCAGATCCGACCTAGCTTCCAATCTTAATAACTGGTGAACTTCCCTTACTAATTCCTTCTCGCCACCATTAATATGAGACACACTTTCCATGGACACTCTAGTTAGAGCATCGACCACAACATTAGCATTGTCCGACTAATAATGCACACATGTCATAATCTTTAAGGAGTTCTAACCACCTCCTTTGCCTTATGTTTGGATCCCTTTGGCTGAACACGTATTGGAGACTATTATGATCGGTGAAGATATCTACATGAACCACATACAAGTAGTAATGACATATCTTCAAGGAAAATACCATGACTACTAATTCAAGATCATGGGTGGGGTAATGGCACCCATGCACCTTTAGTTTCCTAGAAGCATAGGCAATGTCTTTGCCATTTAGCGTTAATAAACGCCACAAACCAACCCTCAAAGCATCACAGTACATCACAAACCCTTCTGACCCTCCAGTAGAGAAAAAATAGGAGTAGACGTAAACCTTCCCTTAAAAGTTTGGAATCTTCTTTCATATTCATCAGTCTATAGAAATTTAGCCTTCTTTTGAGTCATTTTTGTCAAGGCAAAGGCAATTGAAGAGAAACCATTAACAAATGTTTGGTTGTACCCTACTAATTCCTAGAAACTCTGAATCTCCATGGGAGTTAATCATCTAGGCCAATTCATTACCACCTACGTCTTTTTTTGAATAAACTTCAATCCTTTTACCCGATACAACATGCCCTAAAAAGGCAACTTCCTTCAAATAAAATTCACATTTGTAAAACTTAGCATACAACCTTTCTTCCCTCAACTTTTGCAACACTACCTTCATATGTTATACGCGTTCCTCTTCACTCTGATAATAAATCAAAATATCTTCAATGAAGACCACGATAAACATGCCAAGATAGAGTTCAAAGACCATATTCATAAGATCCATAAATATTTTCAGAGCATTATTTAGGACGAAGGACATCACCACAAACTCAAAATGCTCATACCTTGTCCAGAAGGCCATTTTGGGAATATCACACTCCCTTAGACTCAATTGATGATACCTAGACCGAAGGTCAATCATTGAGAAATGGCTAGCCCCTTGTAGTTGATCAAATTGGTCATCTATACTTAGCAAGGGATACTTGTTCTTCATGTTGACCTTGTTGTGTTGCCGATAATCAGTACACATTCTAAGGGAGCCATCTCTCTTCTTTACAAACAATACCAGCGCACCCCAAGGTGCCTTGTTAGGCCTTTTGAAAACCTTCTCCAATAAATCTTTTGATGGTCTTTCAACTCCTTTAACTCCCATGGGGCCATGCAGTAATGGGGAGTAAAAATGGATTGGGTATCAGATAGGAGGTGTATACAATAATTATCTCTCTTTCAAGAGGGACACTAGGAAGTTCATTGGGAAAAAATCACAAAACTCATTAACCACCAAAACAAACTCGATAGAAGGGAATCTAGACTAAACATCTCTAATCCTTACAAGATTCTATATGCAACCCCTAGCAATCAACTCTCGAGCCTTAAGACAACAGATGAACCTACCCTTGACCACTGAGTTATGACCTACCCATCAAAGGATTGGCTAATTATGAAATTAGAAATATAACCTTGCAGGTCCAACAATCAATAGAGGCATAATATGCATGTAAGTAATCCATCCTAAGAATAATACTGGAATTTACCATGTCAATGTCAACAAATTGACAAAGTAAGACTTTATGCAATATAGACAAGCGACAACCACTATAGACTATTTTAGCAACAATGGAGTCACCAACGGGGTTAGACACTTCAAATGGTTCGCAAAACAACTTGGGACATATATGAAGTTTATAAGCAAAAAAAGGAATAATGGAAGAGTGGGTGGCACCCAAATCCTATAAAGATTATATGTCAAGAATATTGATCTTTAACATACTAGTAATAACATCGGGTACCTCATCTAGCCCTTGCATCACTTGAAGAGAATAAAAGCGATTGTGATGTAGAGCACCCCTTTACTAACCACCTAGTGCCCTTTGATCACCACGAGCACATTGTTCTTCAGAACAACCATCTCTACCCTTGTTTTGAAAATCCACAATCTCGTGCCAATTTTACTAAACCCGAAGCAAGTACCCATGTTTTTGTAGCATCTGCCTCCATTAGCTCCATGGGAAAGAAACAATTAAGGTAGGTAGACTTTGATTCTTCTCGAGAGGTAGGCTCTCCATCTCCTCTATCACCCATCAATTAAACAAACAAAAATTGAGCAAGGCCTTATAGATTATAGGCCGCTAGTTTTTCTTTCTCCTTTGAGTTAACCTCTATAATGTCAAGAACTTTGTAAATCTAATCAATGAAATTTTAGGGTTTTTTTCAACTTTGGAGCCATAGAATGCTAGAGGAACCATTCTTATGAAGTCCCTCACCATTGGGGATGGGGGTTCGAAGCATGAGGAGTTTGCACTCCTTTGTTGGGCACGGCCCTTTCCAATAACGTGATGGCATTCTGGCACTCAGCATGAGTGACCCCTTTTCCTCCTCGGGGAACTTGTGCTGTTAGAGGGGCCGAGTCATCCTAGCGAGTGGGAACTCTTTCAGCCACTCATCTTTAAGGCATGATTTAGACAGTGAAAGACCATCTATTAAAATGAAGAAACCTTAAGTCTAAAGCATGACATAGAATATGAAAAAGTGTATCATTCCTAAGACGCCTTATAGCCTCTTATTCATAGATGTTGTACACTTCAAAACCATGAATAAGACTTTGCCTAATGTAGTCTGTTCAACTTTTGAGGACCATTTACAAACCTAGTACTCTGTTGCCATGCTTTACATTGACCCAAGCATAGGTCGTAGGTGTATCATGGCAAATGGAGAACCCAAGGGAATCCCAAACAATCCTCTTCAGCATGCGTAGAAAATCCTTGATTCTAGAAGCAAAAATCAAACTAAATAAAACATACTTTCTAGGGAAAATAGTATTTTGGACTCGCGGTATGGGGATATTGTAGGGAAGAAGATTAACATGGATCACATAGAAAATAAAGTCTAAGGGTCGAGTAAGCATGACTCATGCTAAGGGGGAAATTAAGGAGTAGGACTTCCATCTCATCCATACAACAAGAATTTAACACATAAGAAGGAATAAAGGGCTAAGGGAAAGTCCTCAATAATACATTTATATGGGAGTTGAGGTCATAGCAAACATATCCAAATATCCAGCAACACCTCTAATACAAATGGAACGGGGGCCTAGACATCAATCGAGATCACCCTCAAAAGATAGTATCCAAAAATACACATGTCTAAATAAGGCAAGAATGTAAATTGCCATTGTCCCTGAAGTGGAGGAGTCACCAAAAGTAATCTTCGACAAAATAATCTAGCTATGTAGAGGAGGAGGATGGATAGGAGTTTTGATTCCTATATGGATACATCGTGTAAGCAAAAACCATGCCTTAGTACTTGGAATACCCTAACTAATGCCACTCAAGCCGACAACTCAAAGATAGAAGAGGCAGTCATCATCAGTATAATAACCCAACATTAGAGGTTGGGGTCGATCCCAAAGTGAATCGTTGTTCAAGGTGGAAGTGACTCATTGGATGAAGTAATTGTTGGATCTTGGGGCATTGTAATTATCAATAGAGTTTCAACTAACAAGTCTTATTATAGATGTTGGGGAAGTGCAAATATTGGAATTACTCTATCGAATAGGTCTAGATACTTGACCACATGAGTTGATATTGAGTGAGTAGGCTCGGTTGATTTTAACCCAAATCACTTGTGATATATTGGTGTTTTGCATAAATCATCTGAGATATCACACATAGACCATCGAGGACACGCTTGGCCTAAGATGTCAAGAAAAATAACTACTACCTTGGCCTTTGAATCTGTTAATATGGATATCAGTTGACACCTCACAAGGTTTCTGGCCATTATGTCCAGTCCACACACCAATAGTTCCAGTTAATGTAACAATCAAAGATCTAAAATAAAACCCTATGTTTACAACCTTGAAATTTTAACATTAAACTTAGGAAAATGGATACAAATGCACTCAAATTATATACAGATAAGTCAAGATATCACAAATCCATTAAATAAATTAAAGACCCATATCAAAAAGCACACCCCCAACATGGGAGTTTTAGCCACACATATTAGAAATTAAAGATTGAATACCATACATAGTAGCAGAAGTCATAAGTAACAATACTGAGCACAAATCAATCGATCATCACCAACTAATCTTCTCTAATTTGATGTCCAAATGCTTCAAAACCCTAGCCTCCCTTGTACTCCAAGAGGAAAGTTCTATGTACTAATACTACAAACTAATTGTTTTGATATAAAATGGATCGATGATATACAATATCCTTTCCAAAAATTCTCATACATTCTGTGCAAATGTTTGAAAGTGTGTTCTGCGAAATGTTATTTGGAGATCAAGGTCAACTATCACCAAGCACTTTAGCGATGCATCATATGTGCACTTGATCGCTTTCCTGTGCATCTTTATGAGGCTTCTTTCACTATAACATAAGGTGATGAATCTTTGCTCTGCCTATCCAATTCGGCAATGTGGTAAAATATTCTTTATATCACCTTCCCACCAGTGTTTTAGCACTTTTGGTACTGTATCTTAAGGTTATCACTTGTGCACTTTGGTGTATCACCGGGTATGCTTTGCTACATCAATCCTGACCACACTTCTAACTTGACTTGGAACCTTGGTTGCTACATAGTTAAGCGGTCTCTTTGAGAATTAGGCAGATCGTCGAGGATGTTGGTGACACTACTTTTCACCATATTCAGCACTTTTGCTCGCTTTTCCTAGATTACACCAAGTCTTGGCATTTTGCACACTTTTACCTCTATTTCATGTCGTAGCATATGCATATTTGTTAGCAATTAGAATTATTAGCACATAAGGGCAATTTCTCTTTCCTATTTAACCCTAAAATAAGTCTGAAATATAGAATTATCAATACCCCAAACCTAAGTTGTTGCTTTCCCTCAACCAAATCAAACATTAATTTATCAAAATTAGAGCTTCCAAATAGGGCCACAAGGAGAAAAACAAATATTTTCACCTTTTTCATCCTTTCTCGATCATCCACAAACCACCTATAAGACCTTCAAGCCTTCAAAGATGACACAGAATTAATCAAAACATCACCATTTGCCTTCGCACAAAAGAAGATACTGAACACTCAAGATTATCTCATTACTTTATAGAGGATCGCTTCTGCTCTCACTCTCCCAAATGAGAAATAATATATAAGCTTCAACCGATAGGCTTGTCCTTATTCTTAATCGGAGTTTACTTAACTTTCTTCAAGACTAGGATCTCAAAAGACGTTGCTAGGACTGTGACATAGAGTAAAGGTTGGGTAAGGTAGTATATGGTTGATAGTGGCCTATCGCTCCTTAAACTCTACATGTTCGTTTCAAGAAAAAAGTTTCTTTTGGTTCCCTTATCATTCTTCTCATTCTTGACATCTCTTTCACTTTTGATTATCATCCTAAGTGTCTCCCTTTTGTTTTCTCACAACAAGAATTCTTATTTTGGAGGGTCCTCTATGTTCAAACTTTTTGTTTCTCACTTCTCCTTTTCATTTCCTTCTTGGACTCCTCAATGTCTTTCTTTCATTTCAACTTTTCCTTTTCTTACTCTTTGATGAGGGATACATCTTTCTTCTTACTAACCATCCCCAACTTAGCCTTTGGCCACTTCTCTACTTTAAAGCTCAAGGAGAGATCCGTAAGGAACAAAAAGGACTTATCTTTCACAAATATGAGTCAATGTTACAAGGTTGCCAACGAAGGGATCAAGGCTCAAAAAGGGTTTACTAAGGGATTCAATTTTTTGACAATGGATGCCACTATGGTCAAATTGCACTAGTGGAACCAAAGAAGGAGTAAGATCCAATCCTGATACCAATTTAACCCTGTCACTTCTCAAGACAAACCAGGCAAGTTCCAGATGATGCAACACAATCATTTCAACAAGATAACTAATCCCACATTGGCAAAATTTCTTTGTATTCAAACAGTGGCAACACATTTGCAATTTTGTGATCATCGCATATCCAAGCTCCATTGCTCACACAGTCAACTAAAGGTTTCTCAAATCCTTTCGGGGATTGATTTGTCATGAAAGGACTAATTAGTGAGTACATGTACCTCGCGTATATTACTATTTGAATCAAGGATATGGATTATCAATGCTCGGATTGCTAAGGACTAGAGATATTGTATTTCATTTGTATGCTTGTCATGTATGCACAGGGTTTGCAAAAAATTTGCAATAACTCATCCATTCAACAAGAAAAACAAAAGAAATAACAAAATAAACACTACTTTACTACAACCCAAAATAAAATTTATTTACAACCCAAAAAGTTAAAAATTGTCTAAATATCCACCAATAGAACCATTTTTCAAAATAAAAACACCATTATTGTCTCAGAAGAAATTAAAATATCTCAAAGGCAGGGAATTCCTAAAGCTCATCCCTCTCCTAACAAAATAAAAATTTCACTCAATGTGCAAAGGACAATAAACAGTAATCATAAGAGAAAGTAGTGATTATGAGAATCCCTCTGTCAAGTCAATCTTGTTTTAATAGTGGTAGTGGTGGAGCTATAGAAGATTTCATGGGGGCATCAATCCCCTCTTTTACTAGTTTACTCTCAAGGTCAATGTCAGGCTTAACAGGCTCAGGTGCACACACACCAGATGTGCTAATCATGGATTGATCTAGAATAGAAGTTGCAAGCACTGCATCCACCATCTCATTCTCCACGTCCATCTAGTTCCTCCAGGTCTACTTGGCTCTAGTCTACCCTAAAGGTCTCCTCATTAGTCTCCGAGGTGATCACCTCCTGATTCTTTTCACTACTATCACCCAAGTTTCTATATTCAACCCTTTATTTGGGATCATAGCCATATCCACTTTGAGTGGCGACTCTTCCAACCCGTCAAAAAATGTGCTCAAGTCAATGGACCAGATGCATATTACCTCTTTCTTCAATTTATCAATATCAACTTTCAAAGTTGATGTGTCTATCCCACCGCATGTCTTCTCAAAATCCATCATTCTATTTTTAAAACTAGCTAATTCCTTCTCATGGTCATCAATCGTAGCCTAAAGCCTATCTATCCTTAGCTTAAGAGCCTCTATTAGCTCTTGGTGTTTAGCCTCAGCCTCCACATATGTCTTCAAACCCTTGGCTCTAGTTAAGTTAACTAAATTGGGCACAAATGACTCAACCTTTATGTCCGAAAGATCAGCGATTTTGGCCAGATGGCCAATCATTGAAATAGTAGCCCTAGTGATTGGGAGTTGATAAATTATGGCCTCTATCTCTGTAGATAGTAGGGGAGGAAGAAGATATACCTTCCTCAATGCCTACCTCTACAGCACCAGACTTGAGATCCTTAATATCAACAATCAACATTCTGTCTATCCTATTCATCTATAAAATACTAAGCCTCGATCCTTCTAATGTCAGTGCATACTGATGGAGTCACCACTGCATCGGTGTTTTCATTCCTCGGAATTGTAGTTCTTCTACACAGCACAGTGATTAGACTTGAAAAAGGCAGAGAGGTATAGAATATTTTTGCCCTTGTGAGGATTTTAGGAGAAATAATAGAACCAACATTTATCCTCTTGCGATCCCTGATACTCCCATCTGGTGCTTTAATCGGGTGAAGCACCGATTCGCTTTGTGACGACATTAAGTTTTTACTTTTAAATCCAAACCAAACCTTGTTCGGCCATTTATTTCCTTTTTTTAATTACAACTCCCTCCTCTAATCACGAGGGAGCAGGAATACTAATCATTGGAGCCAACCATGCCTTTATGTAATCAAATGATTTCACTTTCAAAATCTCATCCATTTCGTTTTAATCCTTATTCATGCATCCTAGGAAATCACTGATTTTTAGTTTGAATGCATGGGACCTGCACCACTTAAATTTCCACACCATCAAGGGGTTTGAGTAATGACTTTACTCCACTTTTGTTCTTTGGAATGGCATTGCCATAAGCCTTATAAAACTCTCGGACTAGGGAAAACACGTATGGATGTTGTGGTTTGGTGAACATATCGAAATTGTGAAATTTAAGAGTTTTCCAAACCTTTGGATATCTATCAATCACCCCATTAATGGACAATTGCTTCTGCTCTAGGACAGTCCATTTTCCCACTTCACAACATTTTTTTAGGTGTTTTGGGGTTGTTACTTCTCTAATCCATTTGGGATGTTTGGAGTAGAGGATCATGAGGGGCCTTTGACCTGCCTTCATTTTGGTGCCTTCTTGGACTGGGCTCCAAAGTAGGCTTTTTGGAATGTCTAGGTCTCTCCTCCTCTTCCTCTATGCTAGTCCAGGTTATGTTGAGTCATGCATCATCATCATTGTTGGATTCCTACTGCTCAACCACATTTCTTTTACCTTTTCCTTATACTTCTTTCTGACGTTATCGGGCTCTTCTTGATGTTTTATTAAGAGCTATGACAACCCCCTTAGTTACTCTTGACCACGCATGTGTGACTTGTTCCTTAGGTTTGCCTATTCTTGTACCATAGTGAACTCCAAATACGTGTGAGAAAGAATTGGCAAATAATCAAACACAATATTTAATCATATGAAAAATATTCAGATTAGATAGGTCAATTAGACCCCATATCATACTCGGTGAATAGCCAAGCTAATTCACTGGTTAAACAAGCCATCGTCATTTTGCACATATTTCAAAGTTAGGGTCACTACTACTTTCAGTGATTTTCATGCTCAATTTGCAATGCACCAATTTTATATAGTAACAAAGGAAGTTCATCGCCGAAAGTTATAACAGTTACTTAAGAAAAGAAGCCAATTAAGAATGTGTATTTGTCAGTTGGGCACATTAGTGAGTGCACTTAGGCTGTCAAAATGACTATCGCTTGTTGTGAGTGGCATGGCCCTTCGTCCATTGACTAAAAACATCAATACAAGCTTAATTATTGGCTACCAGTATCAAATGGTCTCAATGGCTATACATTTGATCAAAGGATGACTTACCATTAAGAATGACATTACCCAATCTATCATTGAGCAAGTTTCATCACTTAAAAGAGATTAGGGTCCATGTAAGCAATCAATCCAACAAGGAAGCACATTTTAAGAATACATTCATGTGATCATGAATTCCATTAATGAAGACATTCAAGCATCACATCGATCATAAGATTTAGGGCTAAAGCCACAAACAATTTATCATTGAGCAAGAAACCCTTAATTCAGTATTCAAAGCCAACTCATTCACACCCCTAATTTTTATATTTATAAAACGATACAAGAACCCGCAGTAAATCATACATACATGCAATACATGGTTCAAAAATAACTGTAAAGTCCCACCTACTAGATTCTCAACAAGAATTTCAAAGTTTAAAGCATGATGTTTACATCACAAACCCTGATCAACTTCACAAACAATGGGTTCTTCAAAGAACTAGAATACTGAGAAAAAATCATACTTAATAAGTAATCAGAAACAATGAAACCTCAGGTGATGCCCATTGGTAATTATTCCAAAGCTTATTGGTAAAAATTTTCAAGGAAAAGGAAAGGAAAGGGTATTAGCGTGCGATGGAAGAGAAAAGGAGGGAAGGTGAAAAGTGAAAGGGGCAAGGCATTCGAAAAGTCTTAAGTAGGTCGGTGAGTGTGCATGCTCGACAACACCGAGCCATGCTTTCTAGAATGATTGGAACTACGCCAAACATGCTAGAGACCGCCCTTCTTTATAATGAATATGACTATCACCAACTAGGATCCGCGATTCTCTGATTGGACACTTGGTTTGCAAAATTTCACAGCACCTCCAGAGTCACCACTCGACCTAAAATAAGGTCAAAATGATGATTGCCAATATGTCTTGCCAATTCATTGGGTAGTTAATGGTTGGTGGTCACACCCCAATAAGAAAGTGGTCATTATCAATAATTAACCTAACCAATGTTAGGGTCGAATCCATAGGGAATACAAGGTTTTGACTACAAAACTTCACCACTAATCATTTCTAGTATTTATGACTACATTCTCTACATAGGGGGTTTTTGTGATTCAAAACAAAATAAAATAAAGTAAACACTAGTTAAAACACGAGAAAACACTCAATTTTGGGGAAAACTTGGGAATTGTGTTTGCCACGATTAGTCGACTTGATTACCCTAGATGCATAACAATAATTTGTGAGTCGCATGCAGGATGAAAACTTAGGTTCTTCAGGCCCTCTTGCGAAGGTGAAGGTCAAATTTCACCATGGCGCTTGGATGACCACCAGGCATGCCAACTAACCATTGTCAATAGTCCCAGTCAACCTCCCGTTGGTCAGGTTTGGTCAATTAGATGGGAACACATCAATCAAATTCTGTCATCTACTTCCCTTTTCCTATTCAACACTACCTTGGTTGGGATCATGATAGTAGCCAGGATTTGGTGTTGGCCACCACCAAACAATAATAAAAATGAAGGAAAATAGTAATACTTGCAAAACCCCAATCATAGAAATGCTTAAAACTAGTTTATTTCAAGTCAACTACCCATGGTTCCCACAACCCCAAGTTGTGGGTTCTTAGTTACTCATGGCTAAAGCAAAACACACAAGAATGCATATAATAGACATAGTTGAGAGTTTCACCAGTTATAATGAAGGAGATAGCCACCGTAAGTTGCAAACCCACAAGCTTGATTGATCAACAATGAGTACAAGACAAGATTTGCAATCCCCAAAATGGGTTTTCTAAGAGAGAACAATAATCTATATTAAAAACCTAATAAAAGATTCAAAATGTAATTGTGAAATGTTTAAAAGTTGAAATCTTTTATAAAACTCAACTTATGCAATATATAGTGCTTACAAATTAACCTTAGAATTTACACAGTCAGCTGATAAGTCTCGCAGTTATGACTCGTAGGATGGCCTATAGGTCGTAGTTGGGGTCTTGTATCAAGTTCTTCGCATCTTAGACTGAATTGGTATTGCACATAGGTACCAGTCATTGGTTGGGCTATGTCTCGTATGTTTGTCTCATAATCCTGGTCATTAGTTTTGTCCCAACATCTTAGCTCTCTGATTCTTGCTATGAGTCCACCTATAAGAATTATAGTGTGTATTACGACTCGTAGGCTGGGCTCCTAGGGGTGACCTTCACTTGGCAGATTTCTAATATTATGTCTCCGATTCTTACTACGATACAACTAATGACTCATAGTGTGAGCTACAACTCTTAGGTTGACTTGTATAGCCTATGCTTCAGCAAAATCTGCAAATTTTCTTAAAAATCATGGCAACCTAACTTTTCTGCAAGATTAACACAAAAACACATCAAAACACTAAAAAGTCGCTTTAAGAACTCACAAAATCCCTTGTTTCAGGCACCAAATATGTTACCTTTCGACAACACATCGACACCCTCAACTTATAATTGTTGTTTGTCCTCAAATGAATTCTCAATCTATGCAGCAAAAGAGAAATACATACTAACTATGCTAATGGCATATATATGAACTCCTCTGATTTAGGTACCCAACTCCAATTTTTAGAATAGGATAGTGGAATTATTTAGCAAACAGGAACATAATGAGATACCTGGTAATCCAACTATGATAAGCTAAGGAGCATCAATCATCCACAATCCCTGATATAGTCATATGCTACTCCTGTAGTGTGAACCCTCATTAGAAAGAAGTCCCTTATAAACACTCAAAAGCATTTGAGAATTCAGGAACTCAGGAAGCATTCTCACTATAACAACTGAAATTCAATGCATACTGACTAACACCATAGGCTTGCCTGTATGCTCATCTTCTCGCTTGGTGATAAAGTGGATGTGGATCACTTTAGGACTTATAGGCTTGTAACATCGGCTCAGGGTGCTTTAGTGAGGTATTATGGCCAAATAGTGACTAAAGCTATCCTTGAACTATGTTTACCAACACTTTTTTGTTTCATAGTCCACCCCTTTTAAACTAACCCTCCCTTATTCTCCTGTTTTGAACTTTTCTTGAGTGCCTTGTTTCTCTTTTTCAACTATCCTCGATTTCAAACTCATTTTTGCTACTTCTTCCTCAACTCAAGGGACTTTTCTTTTCATTTTCTTCACTTGATTCATGCTTTTTCATTTCTTTCTTGATTTCCTAACTAACCACCTTATTGTTACTTTTCCACAATAAGGGCCACCCTCAACTTAGGCTTTAACCCTCAAGTAAAGAACACAATATCTATGCCTCAAACCAGGGCCACTAACTACATCGACCCTTAACTTGGGCCTTTGGCCTCAATCAAGGTTCACATGTTCAAGGATAGACTAGGGCCAATATCAAGGCATTTCATCAAACAAGGTTAAGCTAACAAGGTATCAAGAAAGAATAAGTACATGATAAGCCCAAAAGTTTTCAACAAGAGATTCACTCACTCATCTAGAGGGTCATTTAGGATAAAAGTGGTTTCACTCAAGGAATAAAGGCCTAAGATCCCTTCCAAATCCACCACATAACCAAACCAACTTTTGAGTAACAAGGCAATTTCTGGGTCCATACAAGATGCATGAATACAGAAAAATAAGCTCACATCACACATGACAATTGCATCCACAATCTAATATAGACTCACAGGTCTTGCTTTCAGTCTCAACTTACCTTCACAATATCAAAATCAACTTTTTGAGATACTCAAAAATGTATGACTGCATGAATATTCACAACCTCAAAAACTTTGAGGTCCCCAATTTTTATCAAAAGATTAAAGAATAGTTAAGAATCATATATATGCCAAAAGATAACATTACTATGCATTTACAAATTATCAATACTTCCTAAAACATGCCGGCTCAACAAAAAATTAAACATCCACAAGGAAAAAGAAACACGGCAAGAAAACCTTGGTATAAAAAATAGGGGAAGTTATTGACTTGAGGCTACTCAGACTTCACCATAATCCATAACTTCCACTACCTCATCAAAATAGGATACTTTTGTCCTCAAAGTGACAACACAAAGAAAAAATGAACATATGAAAACATAACATAGATATATATACATTCAAAACTAACAGTTAACAAAACTAATATCCAAAACCAAAATAAAAACATTATCCAACAATAACATCCACAAAAACCAAAATAAAAAAATATTGTCTAACGAAAGGACAAAGCATCCATAAACAAAAGTAAAAGTTGGGGTCAAAAGTGTTCAAACATCATGGTGTTCAGGCACAAGTCTTTGTCTAGTATACAGGGTCCTATGCCAGTCTTTCCTCATCTACTAAAGGTCCGGAAGTACCCTCTTTAGGTAGGGTGTATTGTGCTCTTTCTCTCTGATAGTCGCTAATAAAAGCGACTCCTGCACCACCTCCTCTGGTATGGGATCCTCCTCCTCAGGTCTCGGCCTCTTGTGTGTTGGCTCTGGACCAGCATATCAAGGGGCCTCTTCCCACGGGTGTCTGAACGGTCGGTGAGCCAATCAAATGCCTCATCTCCTACTGATGCTACCTCAGGGGCATGAATGGGGGATGCCAATAACTATAGTAAGTTGTCCTTGAATTTGGCCAACTCGTCAGTCACTACAATCATGTTGGTAGGCCTAGCTCCCTCGACCCTCCTGTGGAGTCTAGTCTCGAACACATCGACCTAGGCATCTATCGCTTAGACTCTCTCATCAACCAAATCTCAGGCAAATGCCTTCATCCTCTCTTCGGCGTCCTGAACAGTCTAGTCAATTAATGGTTGGACTCGTGCTGACAACTCACGAAGCCTTTCCTCTGTTACAACTACCCTGCGTAATAATGCTTGAAAAGAAACAACAGAGAAAAGATGGTCAACTTGTACAGTTAGCTATTGCTAGTGCTAGAGTGATGGAGGATGGTGTAAAATCAATCTCGACTGCTGGCGTGGGCTTTGTAGTAGCTGGAGTAGTGCCTTTAGGATCTGGAGGTGAACCAAGAACCTGAGGGTCGACTAAAAATGGCTTTAGCATAGGGATAGGATAGCTCTCTGCAGGGCGATTGGGTTTTCATCAGCCTTGATTAGGCTAGGATCTATAGTACGCAAAGCCTCTACATGAGGGTCCAAGTGAAGAGAAACCAATACACCCGCTTTATTGCATAATCTCTGAATTAGGATAGGGAATGGCGCTTGATGAGTGCGGACTACTGAATCGTCAAACTATTCTGCCAAAACTCGATCCCAATCAATTTGATACCCTGCCAAGATACTTGCCAATAACATGACCCTCTCCAATTTGATCATATTATCCGTGAATGTGGGCCTAATGCGCATCTGGATAATAGACCATCAAAACTTTGCCCTAAATGAGATATGGGCCTCCAGAATATGCTTGTAATGGTCTATAACCTATATTAGCTAAACACCTTCCTCGCAAATCTTGCCTACTATCCACCTTAATAACTCCGTTTTCAGCCCAGCATCATTCTGATTAACTACTTTTCTCATGTCTGCCATCCTATGGTCTTTTTCTGGTGTGGAGTGTGGGGCTCTATAATTTGGTCTGAATTGCACCCATTGAATAGTCTTTGCTGAGATGTCGACTATCTCACCCTTGACCATGACTTCACTCAATCATGGTACATCAATGGGCTTCATGAGCCTCAGAAGGTTACCACGTATAGTAACATAATAAGAAGCATAGAATTCTCAGATCAAGTAAGGAGCGTACCTCCCCAGCACTTGTGATAACCAACCTAATCCATGGCGGTCAATGTCAACTTCTAAACCTGGCATGCCTTTTAGCCCTGAGTCTTTCAACCTTGCCTCCTTATGAAATCTCCACACCAGTCTCCCTTGACTTTTAAGTTCCAGCCCCTTATCATAGATCTCTTTCATTCGAGGAACACACCATTTTGTATTTTGCGAATCAGTGGAGGTGATGGTGTAAGCAGAATCCACTAGTTATGGAGGCGTGGACTCTCCAGGGTGAGTCTGAGACACTTCAGGAGAACTAGAGTCGATTGTGGTGTTATCATCATCTGACCATCTTCTTCATCCTCCTTATCACACTGGGAGGAACTATTCACTTCCCTCGGTACTCTGGTTGATTTTGATCATATCAAGGGCATGTATGCCTTAGGGTTAGGCTGCACATTAATTTCTTTAGCTTATTGCTCATAATAAGATGTATCATCCCTCAGGTGATGTCCAGGGGATAGAGCAACAACTCTGCACCCTCTTTGAGACACACTCCCTACAAAACTATTACAGACAAAAGCCTTAGTACCCTGATGTTTTGTATCAGCATAATAACACATAAAATAATCAAGCAACTGACTATGAAATATCTTAAGTAGAGAGACTAAATCAGGTTCAGGGCTGCAGGATCTAGGTGTAAGTATGGCTTGTAGGGTTGCCTATGAGTTGTAGTCTTCACTCTGCTCGCATTCCAGAGACTCTTTGAGAATTCAGATAAGGGTCACGAGAACACCATTAGGACTCATAATATGTGCTACATGTTATAGGTGAATCTCGCATAAAAAGAGTTAAGGAACCATGGGTAACTATTGCCTTCTACGAAGGACCACCACGACTCATACAAAGACCTACGACTAGTAGTGGATCTCGCGGTAGAAAATAGAGAGCCCGTAGGGTACCACTAACCTTTCCACAAAGACCAACAACAAAATAAGAAGGCATTAAAGGTTACACTGACAAAAGCTTAGGCAATACAATAGTAAAACATAAGGAATCATCATAACCGATCGTATCAAAACAAAGCATAAATTCCTCCTTAAAAGTTCAAAACTCTTCTTAAATTGTTAGCATCATGCACACAGACCATAAAAATATACCACCCCTCAACCCAACCATTTTACTCCCACACGAGGTTCATTATCATCCATAAAAAAAGCAACACATCCACATGATCATAACATTGGATATCAAATTCACCAAACAAGGACAACATTTAAGACTCGAACATTTAAAAAGATATTAACAATTGTTTATCATATTCTCCTAACTATCACAGGAAATTTTGCATGGTTATACCAATCATGAATTTGAGGCCTTCATTCAATCATCCACGAGAACCGAAATTAATTGCAACAACTTACCAGATGAATGAGTGAATGAAATATGAGGAGAAAAACCAGACTCTTGTTAGAGAATTTTAGTTTGTTAAAAAGGTGAAAATGCATGTATTAGTGAAATGGAATGATGGTGGAAGTTATTAAGTAAAAGGAAACGCTTCATGAAGCGACATGAAGATCCAAGACAAGTCGATCTCTTGATATTCGTAATGGTTCTCCCTTTGAAATTCTTCAACATGGTCTTATGAGACACCAACTACGAGTCATATGATGATATATGACTTGTAGGTCCCGATCTCTTAGTGGTCCTAACACTTCGGAAAATTTTGATTTCATACCTGAACACTACGAACCTCACTTACAACTAATAAGAGACCCTATAAATCGTAAGGTTGGCTCGTGGTATCTTTGGAGCTTCTGGTACTTACTATTTCCCTCTATGTAACATGATTACAAGTTTTAACATTCACTACAACTCGTAGGCCTTCTCGTATGAGCTGAATCCGAACATAATTTATCCAGTCTTTAGTACTTGGTTTGTTCCTGAAACCTATTACCTAAAATACATCAAAATGCCGATTGATACCATTGGTTTATAGTCTCAACAATCACAACACACTATTAACTCACCAATCAACAAATTAAAAATGATAAAGTGTTTCAAAATAAAGCTAACACACAAAAGATACTTGGGTTTTCTCCCAAGAAGCACATTGTTTAATGTCATAGCTTGACTCAGTCATTCAAGAGTACTCAAATTTCCTCATTGGATCCATCCCTGCTTCATCTTCTTTGCCTTTGTTCACCTTGCAGTACATCTAGTTGCTCAGTGAGCTGGTCTATCCTATCACCCAGAATTTGCATCGATATAGTTTGTTGTTCCACTTTATAATTACATTGGAGGACATCAAACTTTATCTCCCTGACAATGTCATCTTGCTCATTCACCTTGGTCAGGACTTGTTCAACCATATGCTCAATTTGGATCAACTTATCAGTGATACAATGCTGGTGAGGCAACCATGTCCAATGTGCAACATTTTCACTTTTGGTTTTACTAGAGGCTCCCATAGATGCACTAGTGGTTGGGCCGGCTTGCCCCTACAAGGGTTCATAGACTTGGGAAACCCCAAATAGCTTGTCCATAATGTCAATGATTTCATCAAATGGTCACCTTACGATCTCCAAAGAGTCTCCACCAAATAATGCGTCAGCATACCCTTGTTGCTCAAAGGTTAAGGCTCGGTAGAAGCTAACTGCCAACTCATCATCAATTAGAGCATGGTTTTGATTTGCTACCAAGTTCAGCTTGTATCTTTCACAAACCACTACCAAA
Source organism: Solanum ossicruentum (assembly GCA_025774065.1). NCBI lineage: Eukaryota > Viridiplantae > Streptophyta > Magnoliopsida > Solanales > Solanaceae > Solanum > Solanum ossicruentum. Next base: position 11,687,499 of record JAOTQR010000002.1, read on the forward strand.
GGTTCTTCTAGAATTTTTTTTAAATTATAGATGTTGTTCTATAACTTTTGATTGTTGGACTCTCTATAAAAGTTCATAAGGAAGATTCTTTGTACTTCCCCAGTTAGAGCAAACATCGGAATCTGCAGCTTCACTCTTGAGAGTCAGATAAAACCTGAAGAAACATGGCCTCCCAAGTAGGATGTCTTGTCCCAAGGACCCCCCTTAATATTTGACTGAAATTTTGTACATAGATTTAGGGATCCTCGGACTCTTTCCTATGAAATAGGGAGCGCCTTTGCAAAGTTTCCAACAAGTTGTTTACAATGTCATATGTTTCCTCAGTCATAGTGCGAGCCAACCTGCACCAAAAATAAACTAACAAAAACAAACAGAAAAAGTAAAATATAGGAGACTCTAGAGATCAACACTAGAATTAATTAATAGTGAATTCTAGTCAAATCCTAGTTGTCCCCAACAACGGCATCATATTTTTTTATGGTTGATGGTCGAATCCACAGGTAATACAGGGCTTTGACTACAAGACTTTACTATTAAGCATTTCTAGTATTTATGACTACAATATCTAAATGGGGGAGGTGGGTTTGTGATTCCAAAATAAATTAAAATAAACACTAATTAAAACATGAGAAAACACTCAATTGTGGGGATAACTTGGGAATTGTGTTTCCCATAGTTCATCGACTTGATTACCCTAGATATAAAACTATAATTGATGAGTCACATACAGGAATGTAATTTAGGTTCTTCCAGCTCTCTTGTGCAAGTGATGATCGAATTTCACCATAGCACTTAGTCGGCCACCATGGCATTAACTATTACGAATAGTCCCAGTGAACCTCCCTTTGGTCAGGTTTAGTCGTATAGACGAGAACACATTAACCAAATTCTATCATTTACATACCTTTTCTTATTCAGCACTACCTTAGTTGAGATAGTGACAGTAGGCGAGGTTTGGTGTTGGCTACTACCAAACAAAAATATAAATGAAGGGAAATAGATAATACATGCAAAACCCCAATCATAGAAATGCAAGAAAATGAGGTTATTTCAAGTCAACTACCCATGGTACCCACAACCCCAAGTTGTGGGTTCTTAGTTACTCATGGCTAAAGCAAAACACACAAAGAATGCATGTAATAGACGTAATTGAGAGTTTCACCAATAACTATGAAGGAGATAGGAAGCATAAGTTGCAAACCCATAAGTTTGATTGATCAACAATGAGTACAAGGCGAGTTGGCAATCTCCAAAATGGGTGTTCAAAGAGAAAACAATATCTACCCTAAAAACCTAATAAATGCTTCAGAATGTAATTGTGAAATATCTACTGGTCGAACTCTTTTCAAAAGCCTAACTTAAGCTATATATAATGTTTTAAAAATAAGCCGAGAATTTACACAGAAAAGATAGTTGGCAGCTGATAAGTCTCATTGTTATGACTCGTAGGATGACCTATGTGTCATAGTTGGGGTCTCGTATCAGGTTTTTTGCATCTTAGATAGAACTGGTATGACCCATAGGTACGAGTCATTTCTTGGGCTATGACTCGTATGTTTGTCTCATAGTCTTAGTCTTTAGTTTTTGGTCCAACATTTTGGCTCTCTGATTCATGCTATGAGTCCACCTATATGAGTCATAGTTTGTATTATGACTCGTAGGGATGACCTTGACTTGGAAGATTTCTTATATTTGGTCTACGATTGTTGCTACGATACAACCTACGACTTGTAGTGTGAGTTGCGACTCGTACGTAGGCTCGTAAGGCCTATGCTTCAGCAAAGTCTGCAACTTTTCTTCAAAATCATGCCAACCTGACTTTTTGGCAAGATTAACACAAAAACATATCAAAACACTAAAAATTCACTTTAAGAACTCACAAACTCGCTTATTTCAGGGACCAAATGTGTTGTATTTAGACGGCACATCTGTAGTCCTTCTTGGTCACCCTTGTGAACATGCCACTCCAATTTCTCTTATCAACCCTATACAATTAAACCTCATTATTCAAACTAAAAAGAAGTAAAATACTCACCTATCATTGCCTTCCAAGCTGCGCCATAGTTAACATCATGGCACGACATAATTCCTCTTCACTTCAAGTTACCGTCGACTAGCCCATTATTGACAATACCCTAGGATAATCTCCCAGTTTGAAAGATTTGAATGTGCTGAAAATAACCTCCTCATTGTTCACAGTTTATTTTAAATCTCCACTCTCAACATCAACCACAGCTCCCCCGGTGGGTAAAAATGGCCTCTCTAAAATGATTGGCATGTCTTTATCCAGCTCTCAATCAAAATTCACAAGGTCTAAAGGAAGGATAATTTTATCCACCTTGACCAACACATTTTGTACATTTGCACTAGTCATTTGATTGACCTATCAGCCATGAGCAACTGTATTGTAGTAAGCGATGGGGTTTCCAAACGTAGTTACTCAAAAATTTATAGAGGCATTAGATTTATGCTTGGCCCTAAATCACAAAGTGCTTTATTGAACTTTGAAGCTCTAATTATGCATGGATGGTGACCACCCTTGTGTCTTCCTTCATTGTCAACTAGTTTTTATGTCAGGATTGGACTGTAATTATGAGACACTTCAATTGTGTCACATTCAAGAGACCTCTTCTATGTTACCAATTCTTTCATAAATGCAGCATACCTTTGCAATTCAATTAATTCTTTCACAAAAAGAACATTTATTAACAAAGAATTGAACATGGAAAGAAACTTTTGAAACTTTGCATCCTCCTCTTTCTTCTTCAACCTTTGTAGGAATTGAAGAATAACTTTGACATGAGGTGCCTTTGGCCACACAACTGGACTAGGATTTTTGGGGGGGAGTCGTCTTGGCTTTCGCTGCATTACTCCCATTTATCTCTTGCTTATAATTCTTGGGATTATCGAGAAAATCAACACCAATAACTTGAGCATCCTATGCATCATCATCAACAACGACCGTACCTTTTTTTCTTCCACTCCTTTCAAACATTCATCAACAACAATTGATGGTTTAGTACCTTCGACCAACTTTCTACTTCAAGTACTTATGGATGAGCACCAGTGATCATTCCCTTTTGGATTTGCCACCATGTCACTGGATAGAACTCCCTTAGGACATTTATTTAAATAAGCTAAAATATTTCTTAGTTGAGTCTCCAAATATTTAGTGGACACCGAATGAGATGTCACAGCTTGACTCAGCTGGGGAAAATCATATTTCATTTCCTTTAGGACCTTGTTTGAAGCCTCCACCTTACTCAAAATTCAAGAAAGCATATCCTTGATTTGAGGATTCACTTGACTAACCACTAGTTCAGTAGCTTTCACCCTATCATATGGTGGATGTACTTGTCTCCATCATTATTCCACTAACCCCCACTTGATGTTGATCAGTCCATGCTTGATATCGCCATCTGAAGTTATGATTCCAATCTTGATTTCTGGGTGGCCTTTGAAAAAATAGTTGAGAACCCAACATTTTGTTACCCATGTAGTGACGTTCTCCATTGTAACCACCATCTAATGTTGCACCTTCACACATCACTTCTCGGGTAGCTCCCACAAAATTTACACTCTTACGATTTCCACCCACGACATTCTTTTATCAAAATATCATATTGTGTTAACATCTTAGCCATGTTCTGATCCCTTTCCTGGTCTTTAGCAAGCCACTCCTTGGTAGGACCTCTATGGCTTGAAGGTACTATATCATCTCTTGTGTACCATGATGTATTGATTTTTGTCATGCCATCCAAGAGGTTACAAGCTTCAGTGAATGATTGCGTCACTAAACCTCCTCTCACTAGTTGATCAACTACTCCACTATTTGTAACATCAAGACACACCAAATTATCGCAAAAGCAAATGATCCAAAACTTTATGGTTAGGGCACTAAAGCAAGAGTTTTCAAAATGGGAACCATGTGTCATTCAACGGCTCACCCTCTAGCTGCTCAAAGTTCTCAATATGTTTTCTCAACTTAATCATCTTTTTGAAAGGAAATAATCTCTCGAGGAATGTATTTTCTATCTCCTCCCATGAAGTAATAGAATAACGAAGTAACTCCGCTAGCCACTTCAAAGCCTCTCTGGTGATGGAGAAAGGAAATTGCCTTAGTTGAATAGCTTCCTAGCACAATCCCCTGAAGCTGAAAAGGAGAAACACATTAATAAAGTTCCTCAAGTGTTCATGAAGATATTTATGGTCAAGCCCTCTGAACGATCCTTTAAGTTAAAAGAGTTGCAACATGGTGCTAGTGACATGGTAATTAACTCCTCCAGCCAATGGGGGTAGTTAGATTTCACTGGTGCTTCCAACCTCATCCCAATTAACATTTTGCATCACATTCATGTCCCCAACATTCTCACCATGAACACTTTCTTCATCCTCCATCTTTACACCTATTTTTCAATCAGGAAAAATAACAAGATAATAGTAAAAAGATTTTTAACTACAAGAACAAACCTGAACATACACTTCCAATATGAACAAGTCGATTCCCTAGCAATGGCACTATTTTTGAGGTCGTTCAACCCGACTACTCCAAGCCAGAAGGGGTGGTTTGTCATAAGAATAATAACCCAACTTTAGTGGTTGGGGTCAATACCATAGAGAATCATTGTTCAAGGCAGAAGTGATTATTGGACCAAGTAATTATATGATCTGGATGGTTGCAAGAAAAAGCCATGGAAATATTATGTGGCAACTTTAGTTCATTTGATGTTGGGAGTGTTGCCTACTATGAAGTTAAATTTGAAGATGGCCTTTTGACACTCCTATGTCTACCCAAGGAGCCAAAAAAGAAAGTTGATATCAAGTTGGGTAGACAACTTAAGTCCTGAAAGTGGAGAGACTAGTGGAAAATGTTGCTGGTCTCTTATCAACCACCTCATGAGCTCAAATGGAAAATCATCTTGAAATTAGGGAGATGATTCACTGTCTCTAAGTGGAATCACAAATAGTTAGTGAATCAAGTTCTGTTCATATCATAATAAATTCTTGCACTTCTATTTTATAAAATAGCTTCTTAATTTTGATTTTTGATTTTTGATTTTTGGCTAACCCTCACAATTTTAAAGTCTTTGGTAGTGGTTTTGCACATGTTTTGAAGTGGTTTTGCACATAAATCTGGGTCGTTTTGACAACACTTTGTGGCCTAGGAATCACTTATAGGTGAAGGGCTGATTTCCCAAAAGGCCCAAGTCTGGCACTTAACAATGCTCCATGAAGGCGATCCTAGTTTTCTAAATGCAGAGTGTGAACTTAGTGATGGGCGTGATCGCGCCTAAAGGTTCGTGAAGGTGGAGAACCGATGAGTGTAGTTAAAACAAGTCACTTGTTACTTTGTCTCTTAATCTTAAGCATTGGTAAAAGGTGATCAGTGTCGACAATTCCAGTCAACTCAAAAATTCAAAGGAAAATTCATAAGCTCTCATCTCCTTAATCCTTTTTGAGTTCTCAACTCTAAGGTATGTTTCTCCAACTCCTTCTCCATTCTTCTTTATCACCGGAAATTGTGCAACCAAGGAAATGGCTTGACAGGAGTGAATAGATATGTGCTAAAAATATCATATTATGATGTTGCACTTTTACAAGTATGTTTCCTTTCTAAAACTTTTATCTTCTTGGCATATATGTTGACACTATGGTGTCTCACCTCTAGGCACTGTAGGATTCAAATTCTTATGAAAATATGTTAAAGTTTGACTTGTATCGAAGTGCTAAATGGCTTAGTGTAGCTTTGGTAGTGTTTGTTTCCTATTGGGGTTGGATTTTAGAGTGTTATATTGTCAAATTTATGTTTTAATTGTATGTATACCATGCCTTTGACCTTATTCCCCTATTTATTTGATGTTGGTGACTGTTATCCTCCTCGAATGTGGACAAAGTGCTGCAAATGCTATACTTTGGGAATTCTTTGCTCTTCGCGATCGCGGATAAAGCCCCACAAATGTGGAATCCTAAGGTAAATAAAATGCACTATCATGCTAGTGTGGCTGTGAATGTAGAGAATAATGTGTAACTAAGCAAAAGCGGCATGCTTCACTATTTGATCCTGATTGTATCCAAATTGATCTCCTTAGTCAGAATTCTTCCTAATGCACAACTTAAAAATGTCTATAGGATATTTTTGATATGTTTATTTTGATTACAGGTCTAATTGGTTGAAAAGGGATCCCAACCAAGTAAACAATGAGAATGAAATATGTTTAGTGGTGGAGGAGAAAGCCTATTTTGATCAAAGCTGATTCATCTCAGCCAAATGTGCCCAAAAATATGTTGAGTATCTTGGTAGGCCTATTATTAGTGAGAGAAGGATTTTCTTGGACAAGGTAGAGGATAAGATGATGGAATTCCTTGGTTGGCTATATGCTTTAGGTTGGATGTGCTTTGTTGAGGAGCCAATCAAAGCCAACCACACCATAGTAGCTGAGTTCCATACTAATACCTTGGAAACAAACTTTGGAGATGAGACAACTACGATAATTAGGGGGTGTGAGAGTTGATTTCAACCCGATTATTACCTGTCCTTTCTTTTTGGTGAATGTTGAAAATAGTCTATACAAAGAGGGATATAGAGAGTTAGGTGCTCAGTTGTTGGTAGAAAAGTTACATGATAGAGTTCCAGTGGAGTGGTTCACTACACATAGTGGGATTAACTCATATGTGTTCATGGTAGAGCCTAGATGTTGGATTTCTATCCTTTGTGCTTGAGTCATTCCATTTACACATGACATAGAGGTGACTCTAGATTGTGCACTTGTCATAACTTACATCTTTGACGGTCTTCAGGTTAATGTTGCACAAATCATAGTTGGTCAAATTGTACAAGTGGCCCAAGGGATGGCCAAGAGTTTAGTATACCTCTCTTTGAATTCCAAGCTATGCTATGAGATATGGGTGTTTGTCCTACCAAAAGATGAGGAGAAGTAGCCAGCCAAAGACATAAATCTACTGAAGAAGTGATGAGGCCTGAGGGGATAGAAAAAGAGATGGATCAAGTTTTTGGATCCCTCCTTGGGGCAGTTCATAAAGCATGGATCGGAAGCTAGGTTTCTTCTACAAGAGCTATAGGTCCTTCAGTTTCTTTAGGACACTTCAATTTGTTTCTACTATTATGATTTACTTCTCCACCAAGATTCATGTGATTAATGAGCAAATAAGATAGCTGGCTACTGAGTCACCCAAGTTACACCTCCTTTTTAGAGGATAAAGCAGTCGGTGTCAAGAAATAGAACTAAACTAAGGTTAGGGATGAACCCACAAGGAATATGTTGGTTCAAGACAAATTCATCATAATCCAATCCGAGTAGTTATTAGAGTCAATTCCCCAAAGGGGGATTTGTCGTAATCAATGAGAAAAATGAACTAACTATCATGAGAAAAATCAATAGAGGAGATCAACTAGGGTATTGCATTCCCCATGATTACCTATCTCAGTATCATAAGATAACCTAATACTTGTCTAGTGTATAGCATGCAAGATAGTAAATTAAGGTCAGCAAGTCCTTTGGTCAAAGGTGAGAGGCGAATTTTACTATGCTACTTGGCCCATATCCATAGTGTGCATTACTAACCATTGCCTATAGGTTCCAATAGAAGATCCCCTTGGCCCAGTATGGTTGATTAGATAAGAACACATCAATCAAATCTTGTTAATTAATATATTTTAGTTTTAATTACTACCTTGGTCTAGTTAGGAACACTAAGCGGGTTCTAATGTTGGCCACCATTAGAAAACATGCAAAATGAAGAGAGTTGATTAGTTCATGGATATTACCTTCCAAGAATTGTTAATTATCCCATTTTACTTTGTTAGTTCTTCAAGGTTACCACAACCCCAGATGTTGATTTAGCTACTCATGATGTGTTTAAATGAAGAGATTATGAATTGAGAAAACATAATTAAATTCTTACAAAATTGAATAAGGATCAAGAAAATCCTACACAACTTAAGCCTAGGGCCAAGATGTGACTCCACGAATGGGGAACCCAAAGGGACCCGAAATAAACCTCTTAACATATCATGTACATCTTTGGTAGTGGAAGTAATTAAACAACAATAACAGAATAGTAATACGGGCAAAGGGACAGAGTGAGCCTTTCATAGATTAAAACATATGAGAGTCAAGAGAGTCAAGGCTTATAGCCTCATTACATAACCTGTCCAAAAACACTTCTAAACATAAAATGGGCAAGGGCCAAGACATCCTTCAAGGCTCACCCTTTTAGTATCAAAGTTTAACATAAGAGATAACAAAAGTAGGAATGCAAAGCTAACATCCCCAAACTTTAGGACTCACCAATAGCTATTCTTTAAGATGACTAACTAGCCACGGGGAGGATGATACAAATGAGCTCTGGTTCCTACATGATACCATCATGTAAGCATAGAGTATGTATTAGTACCTTTAAATATACTATGTATGTAGGATTCAATGCAACAAGATATAGGCAACATAGTCAAAATGCACAAGCATAAGCAAGAGATAGTATAACATCTATACGGCATGCATGATCAATACTTGAAGTAAAACATGCTTAGTCATAATCGAGAATTGAACACTCAATGTTGAGTATAAGTATGCTCAACCCTTAAACAATCATGCTTGAAAATGGCCAAGTAGTTACCTACTCACCTTACGGTATAGACCTTTTCGGAGAGTGTTGTCGATATTCCTACTTTACAAAATAGTTCTTTCGGTATGTAGTATGAGATACGTCTTACCATATGATATAATCCTTTTGGTAAGAGTGAAGATTGATTTGACCTTACGGCATGGCCTTATCAGTAGAAGTCGTTAAGTATCCTTACCATATGATGTAATCTCTTCAGTAAGAAGATGGGTGTGCTTACCTTACGACATGTCCTTTTTGGTAGGTTATCCCTACCTTACGATATAATCATTTAAGTAGGAACCATGTTTCATTCTACCTTACGGTATGGCCTTTTTGGTATATTGTTCCTCCTTACGATATAATTATTTACGTAGGAACCATGAGTTACTCTACCCTATGTTATGGCCTTTTCAGTAGATAATAGAATATCCATACCTTACGAAATAATATTTTCCGCAGGAGTCATGAAAATAGATAATCAAACTATCACATTCAAGTATCAAAAAAGAACTCCACATTTGTCCCAAGAACACAACAAAAATCATTTAAGTATCAATAATTCACTTTCAATGCCTAGGTGGTTTATATGATTTAAACATATATATATACATTCCTTTCATCATCATAAAGTTATTTGACTCATAGGCCATGTAATAGATTATCAATAACTCAAGAATCCTTAAGAAGACTTTTTATTAAACACTTAGCGGGTGTGTAATGCTAGTTCAAAATCATGTAATTCATGAGTGAAATCATGCAAGAAAACTTGAAGTGAATCAAACCACCAACACTTTGTATTTCACACCCTGAGTCCTGTTAGGGCGGACCGGCATCCATTGCCGATAAGGCTCGAGAGAACCAACCTATATCTATGCACTTTTTAGACATATTATAAGAGATTTCTATCTTTATTGTGCCTTTAAGAAAGTAAACGGTAACAACAACCCAAAAGAAAATGCATATGGCTAGGCCGTTGGGGCCACGGTGTCTAAGGTACGAGACATGACCATACTTTTAATTTACATAGTCTACAAAGCCTCTAAATAAGAGAGAGTATTTGGTATCGGGACAGGCCCCGCTTCGATTAACTATACAATACAAACACATAAGCTCTAGACACACACAAAGCTACGAAGCAACCTGGAGCTTGGTAACAACAGTTGCATATCTTGTACTCTACTAGGGAGATCTACTAGCACCTGTACCTGCAACATGAAATGGAGGTCCCCCATAAGGGACGTCAGTACGAGATGATGTACTAAATATGTAAGGCATAAAATATTATATATGAAGTAAAAGCTCAAATTATACTATGCACTAGTGTAGGATAAGTGACCACCTTTGGTTATACTTTGGAATCATGTCCTTTATGTTCTTTATATTACTTAACCATTACTGTATAATCTATGCATAGATGTAATACAAATGACAACTTATCAACGGTAAAACTGTATCAGGATCATCCCTACCTAGGTTCTTCCTTAACCCTTTGAGCTACTACCCGTGATAGGATCATCCCTGGCTAAGGTGATGCTTCCACCCCTCGGGCTACCACCCATCAATAAACAATACACTTCATCTTTCAATTACCTTTGAGATTATTCTTTAGGTGGTCATAATAGTGGAGCTATAAGACTATAGATGTAGCATGTGATATGTAAATCATCATACAAGATAATATGATAATGAAAAGAGTACGTTACATAAATAATGAGATGCGTATGAAATGAAACAACTCATCAACTTTATATAGCAACAAGAACCAGTGTAACTTGGTATGCACGTGTATATGCAAATTTGAAGGTGATTATATATGGCAGCATGTGAACATATGAAAGAGTGGAGACACAGTTAATAGTGGTGTCGGAGTTGGTAATGCCTTTATGTACTAAGGAGGGATCTATGTTTCATTCTAAATGATACTAGATCAAGTAGCCTTACATACCTCGTTACTAGCTTGGAGTAGCTGACTTTCCCCTCAAATATTTATATATAGTATATTAGGAAATAAGACAAGTATTAGAAATGATGAAACACTTCTTAGCAGTCCAATACAATAAAAACTAACATCCGTGCAGCAAACATTTAATTAGCGACGCGAAGACATTTCTTCACCCTTTTCACTTATAATCGTATTTTCTAATAACCATTCTTATGTACATGTAATTTAAATCTTATTTCAGACCCAAAAAAGTCATACAACAGCCCACAAGACACAACACATAACACTTCACGGCATGCAAACAAGTGGCACAACCTTACATCCTTTCTCCACACTTCGATGTCAATAAACTCAAACCTGTTTTAACTTTAACTAAATTGTTTCCAACATTTTTATCACATAAAGCCAGTCTTATCATAGTCCACATATAGTTCCAAAACAGGGGATTGTCGTGGAACAACATATTACAACTATCAACTCACAAATTTGTTTTAAGAGTACAATTATGATGTCGTGTAACAATTCATCTTTGCAGGCTGTAAAAGTAGTGCAGAAGCATCATTACATGACTAATAAACTATATGTTTTTAACAACATATGTCTTACTTCATAATTCAGTCAAGGAAGAAGAGAAAAGCCTCTTGAACAACATGAAAAATTCACAATACTCCTTAGCACACACAAGCTGTCCGGAATTTCCAATACTACATACTAGCATATACTTCTTATTTTTCATGAAGAAACCATGCTAAATATACAACTATAATTACTTCACTTTCACTTCACGATTATGTTTTCCTTCAAGAAACTTAGAAGGTTACAAAAGCTGCTTGGTAAAGTGAAATAAAGAGAAGATTGAAAAACTTGTTCCAATTGGAAATGACTAGAGGGCTGCTTTTGAGCTATTTTTAAAGACTTTTTTGAACGACTTTCTCTAGACATTTTGCCCACACATGAACATCTGTATATACAGTTGTGATACAACAGCTTGTCCCTCATATTTGGTCCTAAATGGGTCTCAAATTTGATGGACCTTGGCTGCCCATTTTTCAGCTTTCTTCTTAATTAGTTTTAGGCACAAATAGTCCAGTGGGTTGTGTTACACTTGGGCCCTTTTAACATTATTCTTGGATGGAAAATAAGGTCCATTTATGATGATAAAACATGGGCTAAATTTACTCCTTTAAGATGAAATTATTCATAATCGTACTTGGAAAAATTCGACGTCGGGCCTCGGCTCCGTTTAGCTAGCAAATGTAAGCTAAGAAAGTAGGTGAATCATCTACTAGCTTATTAAGTCCTACAAGCACCTCAATTCTTTTACTTTGTTTTGGACTATGATCTCCTCAATTTAACACAAAACATATATACACTCGACCCTTTTAAGCGTTAGACGCACATATCGCCCATAAACACGAGATTCAACCACTTTGAAGAATTGACACTAATTTGACCAAACCATATCATGTTTCATTTACATAGTACTAGTACATGTGAAATGTGGGGTGTTACATTGTAATTCCACCATTCGATATATATCAAAACCCTTCATCAAATCTCAAGATATATCAAAGATTTATAGCTTACAACATGCTTAAAAGTCACACTTTAACAAAACTCCGACATAGTTCATAGTCAAATTCATAATAGATGACCCATAAGTAAAATCCACTTAGAAACATGTAATATAGGTAAAAGGAAAGCTTCACCACCATGGATGAAAGGATACAATGGTTGAAATCCACATACCTCAACTTTGGAGAATTGCTTGGTAAAGATGGAGATGAGAACTTGAAGCTTCAGTGATTTCCATAAGAGCCGATGAGTTTTGGGACTTGAAATTTGGTGTGAAATATTTGTCTAAAAATTTGAGAGAGTATTGGGGATTGTCTTGTATGATATGAAGGTCAAATATGGCAAAGTATAGATATTTTCATCTATGAGAATACTTAGGCCCAAGATCCGAAAGCCTTGGAACAAACTAAAAATAACTGGTAAAAAAAAAAATAGTACGTGCCCTTGATTGGTCGTGCCAGGGGCATTGACTCATTCTAGTAAGCACATTTTGGGAAATTAAAATTGTGATTCGTTTTCTCTAATATCCTCAGTTAGGCCCATTTCCCACTCAATTTTGCCCTTGACAAAGATTATGAAGTCAGATTATTGATATCACGTGCGCAGTTTGAGATATATGGAAATTACGATTTCAAGCACCTCTAAGGCACATTTTCGGGCACTTTTTGGGGTTGTTTCAACATCTCGCCCTTGGAAACTTTCGTGCTTGAATGTCAAAGAAATGTACACTAGAAGAGTAATCAGGAAGAAATCATCCCCAAAAAGAACACAACATCATATTTAAAACACTATTTTAAAAATCTCGTCAAAAATGTCAAAATCATTACGAATTTATCCGCATAAACTTGACTGCATAAATGAAATAAGGGCTGAAACTTAAGATTTGGAATCACAAAAGAAAAGGACTTAACTTATTATGATAAGCTTGAATAGAATGATAGAGGTACGTATATCGCATCTCCATGCCCGTTCCAGCTCCCCGAGAGACACTATCGACTTGACGATTCTTCCAAAGGGCCTTGATGAACACGACATCCTTATTAATCAACCTTTCCACCCATACATCCAATAACCCCACCAAGATATTCTCTTAAGACAACTTAGCCTTAACAACACCAATAACCTCAAAGAGTTCTATAGCAGTACAGTCACCAACACATCCCCTCAACCTCGATGCAAGAAGAACCAAACCCTATCCATATCCATAGGCAATCCCAATTTGCATGCAACCTCACCAATCCTCCTTAAAACTCTATAATGACTCCCCAACCTTAAAATCAATATCCCTCTCTTTCCAAACCGGACCACACCCTTCTTGGGTGAAACTTTCAAATATACCCAATCACCAACTTTAAATTCAAGATCCTCTGCCTCACATCGGCATTGGACTTTTGACGACTTTGGGCCATTTTCAACCTTTCCATAACAAACCTCACCTTCTACATAGCCTCCCTAACCAAATCAAGACCAAATAAAGTCATTTCTCCCACTTCAAATCACCCAACCAGTGATCCACAATGAGCCATACCAATGCTAGAAGGATAGCTAATATTAGTCTTATCAACAACACCCTTTCTTAAGTCATAAACACTAGGCACACATAAACTACCTTGATACCTAAGGGCACCATCCCCTCCTTGGGAGAAAAACTCCATCTTGCCAACGCTCACCAAAGCCTTCAATTCTAACAAGGAGGGATCAAGATCTTGCTTTACTTCTACCTCATCAAGAAAGGAAGATTTTTGAACCACCAACAACCACAATAGTCAACCTCTTCCAACCTAACCCTCAATTTAGCCAACCAATGAACTTCTCTAGCCATCCCTTTGCTACTACCATCAATATGAACTAGGCTACCCATGGGCACCATACTCAAAGCACTGACCACAACTTTAGTATTACCAGGATGATAATGCACGCTCATATCATAATCCTTATGAAGTTCTAACCACTTTCTTAGAGACTTGGGTTAGGTAACCCTTCTTTGGAAAACCTCTTGTTTGGAGCAGTAGAGGACCCTTGGCCTTGAAACTCGAAATCTTGTTGAAATCGATCATGTTAAATCAAGCCCTTCTGGACTCCCCACTTCTCTTCTTCCTAAGTTTCTCCCTGTCAAGCTTCACAACAAAGGTCGTGCGCCAAGAAAAATCCATGTCTCTTACAAGAATCACAGTACTATACTCTTCACTAACCAAATTAGATACCCTTATCGCAAACTTGTTCATCCTTGCCCTAGGGTCGGTCACCAAATGTGGATGTTGAACTTGAGAGCATATTTCCTCACACTCCTGGAACTTTACTTAAGGTTCATGAACTCCATACTTTTTTAGCCTCTCTAAAATCAAGAGTGATGAACCGGTTGAGAAAGGTGACTTTGAACTCCTCCCAAGGAATAGCATCACAATTTCCCCTCTCCACCTTCATTGAACAAACAAAATTTGACCTACACCTTTTAGTTGATAACCTGAAAGATCTGCCTTTTCCTCCGAATTTACACCCATGATGGATCTCACCGTATACACCTCATCTATGAATTCTTGGAGGTCCTCATCTACCTTAGAGCCGTGGAATTCTGATGGGTTCAGCCTTGTAAATTCCCTCACCCTAAAGGACGGTGTAAAAGCATAAGGGGCTTGGACCCCTTGGTTGATTTGATTAGAAATGGCATGGGCCAATGTAGTTATAGTATTTCGGAACTCAACCTCGGTAGCCCCTCCACTTTGAGGATCTTAAGGAGTAGGGTCGGTCATTGTCCCTCGGGTGTACGAGCACTTATTCCTCCTGGGATAGGCATTATGTAGTAGAGAAAAGAACAATTGTTAGGGGGGAAAACCTTACCTTAACTTCTATAGCAAGAAATAGAGTAATACGAAGGGAAACATTTCCTAGAACATTCACAGCCTTTTAGTCATAGTTGTGGTGCACAAAACAACCATGAATAAGACTATAATTAACGCGGTGTGTTGGATGTTAAGGAACATTAACAACCTAGTCATATGCATTTACTTTTGGCTTGTTATCATTGTTTATCTTCTTAAAGGCGTGTGAAATGTAGAGATCCCTTATAATATGTATAGAAAGCGCATAGATACAGTTTGGTTCTCCCGAGCCTTACAAGCAATGGGTGCCATTCTGCCCTAACGGGTCTTTGGGGTGTGACAAGTACGAGTCGTATGTATGCTCTTGTGTCTTGTGCTTCAACAATATTTGCATTTTTCTACAAAATTATGGTAACATATCTTTTCTGAAATAACAACACAAAAATACTTAGAAACCATTTAAAGTCACATAAAATCTGCATTTTGTATCAAATGTGTTATATTTTGACGGCACATCACTCGGTTGACTTATGCACTAGTTATGTTTATGGGTTCCATGAATATGGTCTTAAAACCCTACCTTAGTATATTTGAGGTGCCCTCTAGTGGTGAAGCATTAAATTATTTAGAGCATGTGAACCATTTGAGGGTAGTGTTGTGAGTCTTGGGAGATGAAATATTGTTTCCTAAATATGATAGGTGCAAGTTGAGGATAATGAGAAGATCGTTAGAACTCCTTAGGGATTATGATATGAATGTGCATTATTTTTTTCCCCGGCAAGGTGAATATTGCATTCGGTTCTTCAAGCAGCCTATCATATGTTGTTGATAGTGGCAAAGGGGAGACTAGTGGGGTCCATTGGATGGTTAGATTGGAAATTAGGTTGAGGGAAGTTGAGAATGGTAGTATAGTGTTCTTGGTGGTTTTGAATCTTCTTTGGTTAAGAGGTCTAAATTAAGAAAGGCCTTGATTCTGCCTTATTACTGTTAGAAATTTTGGATTAGAAGATGGTATAGTGTGGGTTGTCTCCCAAGGGGGAGATGGTGGTTTATGGTACCGAGTGGATTAGGTGTGTTTAAGGTTGACAATTGAGTTATGGTTTTTGGTTCTCATAGGATGAAAAGGTATGTTGGTAAGGCTGCGTAAGTTTGGGGATTGCCTATGGATAAGGGTTTGGTTAGTCTGGTTCTTCATGCTTCTAGGTGAGAGGACGTGTTGTTGACTCTAATGCTATAGCACTCTTCAAAATTATGGGTGATATGGAGGATAAGTTGGCTTAGGAGAAGGTCCTAGCAGTGGTGTTTGATGGATGAGTGGAGAAATCAATTAATAATGGTGTAGTGTTCGTCAAGGCCCTTTGGAAGAGTCATCTATTCGTATGTGCCTCTCGGGAAGCCGATGCGGGCACAAAGAAGTAAAATCCATATATATTTCATTCTATTCAATCTTATGATAACACGTTAAGTCCTTTTTGATTCTTTTCATTGCATGTACTCATGTTTATGCTGACAAATCATGGCGATTTTGACACTTGTGTTGAGGATTTGAAAATGGTGCTTCAAACTGTATTGTTGCATTCTTGTTGGGGCTGATCTCTTTCTGATTACTTTTCTCTTGTACATTTCTTTACATTCAAGGATGAATGTTCCCAAGGGGGAGATATTGACATGACACAAAAAGAACTTGAAAATGTGCCTTCGAGTTTCCCCAAATCGTAATTTTCGTATACCGAAAAATCCTAGTTATTTCAAAAATTCCCCTTCATATTCTTGTTAAGGGGGAAAAATTGAGTGTGAAATGGGTCAAACATGAATTTTAGGGCAACCATAGAAAAATCCAAGTTTTCAATGTGAGCTGAAAAATAGTGTAAGTGCGCATTACTTTCGTGACACACACTAGTTTTAAAATTGTCCTGAGTTTTGACTTCGAAAAAGTCTTGGACCTAAGTGTTCCCATTCACTAAAATACCTATACACAGCTATAATTCACCCTCATATCATTCAAAACATTCCAAAGTACTCACCAAAATACTTAGCCAAATATTTCACTCCCAAATTCAAGACTCAAACCCTTTTCCGGATCTTAATGATTTCACTCAAGCTTCAAGTCCACTAAAATCTTCCTCAATAATCCTCCAAAGCTAAGGCACGTGCGTTTTAACTATCGAGTCATTTCACTTATGGTGCCCAATCATTTTTTCTACTTAAATTGTACGATTTAAAGTTGATTTACACATGGATCTTTATTAATAATAATTTCACTGCACAGTGAATTCCGGTTTCCAAAAAGTATAATTGTTTTTATATGTTTCGAGAAATAAATCTTAGATCTAATGTGAGATTTGATGAAGAGTTTTGATGTATGTTTCTTGAGGGTGTTACAAAGTGTTGATTAATTGTTTTACATGGAATTTACTTGCATGTTTTCACTCTTGAATTGCATGGTTTTACACTAGCACGTCACACCCAGCAAATGTTTGAAAAAATGTCCAGCTATGATTTCTTAAGGAATTTATGGCCCAATGCATGTCTTATGAGTTGAATGACTTCGTGGTGATTTTAAGCTTTCTAAATATATGTCTAAGTCATTGAAATATTGATGATGTTGTCAGGCTGGATTAAGCTCCTCTTTCAAGGATTTTACATCTTGTGATCATTTTACATTGATGCTAATATAAGGGTAATGTTGATGATGAACCATTCTCATGTAAGATGATCAGGCCCTCCATTTGAGGACAATGATATTAAGGGCTACTTGTGCCATATCTTAATGTTTATTGCAAGTTATTAAAGTACGATTATCTTATATATTCCGTGGGATTAGACTTAGCACCGAGTGGACCAGAGGTGAGTCCCCAAGTCCAAGAACTATGTGCCACCATAGGTGATGGGATTAGAGGCGAGTACCCTAAATAGTGTGCTTGAGGCAGGTACCTGAGTCCGGGCTTGAGGTGAGTACCTGAGCCCAAAATCTAGAGGAGAGTACCCAGTTCACACAAGGCTAAGTGGATCCACTTAGTCATTAGGAGGTTTACCTTGGCAAGTAACTTCCCCCTTTTTTCCGGTGTAGGGGAACGTCGGGATTGCAAGTTGTAGCTTTCTTGATCATATTTTATGTATGTTCAGATTTCTTCCCACACTTATATATTATGTTCTATGTAAGATGGATGATTTGCAAAGCATGATTTAATTAAGCATCTATCATACATGTCGTATTGTTATTATGTTATCTATTGCTTATAATTATGCATTTTGACTATGTTGCCTATGTATTGTTCCATTCCATCATACATACTTAGTATATTCAAATGTACTAATGCATACTCTCTGTCTACATAATGTTACTATGGAGGAACTGGAGCTCCTACTGATTCTTCTTGTGGCTAGACGAATTGTTCAAATTAGACTTTGGTGAGTCCTCCACTCTGGGACAATAACTATTCTCTTATACTATGTATAAAGATTCTCATTACTTTATCGTATACTTATAAATATGAAGGTGAGCCCGGATGCTTGTGTTCTCCCCCATTCTTATCTATGTAGTAGAGGTTTTATTGGACATATGGTGTAATCATGCTATACTTGACTCTCTTGCTTATTATTGTTATGGTAACAAAGATATCCCTTATCCCCTTTTGTCTCTTTTATACATCTTCTTTTGTTATCATTTTAATTGCTTTCGTGACCAAGGATGTGTAATGATATACAAAGAGTCTTGTTTGGGCTTCCTTTGGGTTCCCTATTCGCCGGTCATGACTAGGCCCTAAGTCCGGGTTGTGATAGAAAGTGTTTGTCTACCTCAAATAGGGTGGAGTGAGTGCAAGGGACTATGCCCTCACGTTCATAAAACTTGGCAAGTATGTTTCTATACTGGTGGCTAACGTCGTGGTAGGATACACAAGTTTCTTTTTGGGATCTCTGACTTGGTTTTGAAAGAATGTCATATGCCTATGCTTATTTGGGATATGGAAATATCCAAAATCATGGTATATGCTAAACAGATTGAAGGGAAAAAGCTCAAGTAGATGTGGGTGTATGATCCTAAGAGGGCTCGTTATGATGGTGCATTCTCCAATTCCCAAGGTGGTTGCTACGATCACTTCTACTAGGGCCAAGGTTCTAATGAAAGGTTTGCTAATGCTAGGGTGCCTCATCCTAAGATACCTGTTGAATATGGGCCACCGCCTCAACGATACGACAAGTGTAGAAAGATCTATTTTAGGAAGTTCATATGGGGCTCTAGTGCTTGCTTTGGGTGTGGGGAGATAGGTCACAAGCTTGCTGATTGCACAAAGGCACTGAAGAATGGCTAAATGGTTCAGGATAATCAAGTCCAACAAAAAGATCCACCCAGTGGTTTGCTCAAGAATAATAGGTTCTATGTTTTGTATGCTCAATAGGAAGTGGAGGAAGCTCTCGATGTTATGAATAGTATGCAGAAAGTCTTTCATTTTAATGTCTATGCTTTGCTTGATCTGGATGCCAATTTATATTTTCTGACTCCTCTGTTGGCTATTAAGGTTGGTGAATGTATTGTTGCTCTTATAGTTTTTCGAGGTTGTCGTATTTTAGTGTTGCATAAAGTCTTCCTGTGTGATCTTGTGGAAATTGACATGTTTGATTTTGATGTGATTCTCGGGATAGATTAGTTGTATGCTTCATATGCATCTGTAGACTGTAGAACCCAGAAAGTTATGTTCCAATTTTCAGATGAGACCATTCTTGAATGGAAAGGTAGTGACTCCGCTATCATAGGTAAGTTTATTTCCTACCTCAAGGCCTGAAAGAGAATCCCTAAGGGGTGTATTTATCTTATCATAAGGGGCAAGGTGTGGATTCTGAGTCACCTACTTTTGAATCAGTTCTAGTCGTGAATAAGTTTTTAGATGGTTTTCCCGAACATTTGCCTAGAATTTCACCCGAAAGGGAAGTAGACTTTGGCATAGATCTTCTCCTTTATACTCAACCTATCTTAATTCTTCCTTATCATACAGCACCGATCGAGTTGAAGGAATGAAAAGACCAATTGAAGGACTTGTTAGAGAAAGTCTTCCTTAGGACAAGTATATCTCCATGGGGTGCTCCGATGTTATTTGTAAGAAAGAATGATGGATCTCTTCGGATGTGCATTATAGGCAATTGAATAAGGTAACCATCAACAATTAGTATCTATTTCCAAGGATTGATGACTTATTTTATCAACATCAAGAGGCTACCGATTTCCCAAATATCAATCTCCGCTCTTGTTATCATTAGTTGAAGATTAGGCAATGTGATATTCCTATGACGCCATATTAGACTAGGTATAGGCATTTTTACTTTGTAGTGATGTTGTTTAGGTTGACTAATGCTCTGGTTGTGTTTATGGATCCTATGAATCGAGTGTTCAAACCTTCCCTTATAGTTTTGTCGTTGTCTTCATCAATGATATCCTTATTTATTCCCGAAGTGAGCAAAAACATATAGATTCATTTGAGGTTGGTTCTTCAGACATTGAGGGAGAAGAAGTTATCTGCCAAGTTTAGCAAATTTGGGTTTTAGGTATGTGAAGTGGCTTTTATTAGTCATGTGGTGTTCGGTGATGGTATTAAGGTTGACCAGAAGAAGATTAAGGTCGTGAAGAATTGGCCTAGACCATTGGCCCTTTTAGATATTAGATGTTTACTTGGGTTGAAGGTTTCTCATCTATTACATCTCCATTGGCCAAGTTGACTCAAAAGAAGGTCAAGTTTGTATGGTCGGAAGAATGTGAGAAGAGTTTTCTATCTTTGAAGGGTCGACTTGCATTGGCTCCTGTCTTGACTCTATCAGATGGCATAGATGGGTTTGTGGTGTATTGTGATGCTTCTCGGATTGGGTTGGGTTGCATACTTATACGACATGGTATAGTGTTAGATTACGCGCCAAGGCAATTGATGATGCATGAGCGTAATTACCCTACTCATGATCTTAAGTTAGCGGGGGTGGCGTTTGCCTTGAAGATTTGGAGATAGTATTTGTATGGGGTCCATGTTGATTTCTCCGAATACAAGAGTTTGCAATATGTGTTCACTCAAAGGGATCTTAACTTGAGGCAAAGGAGATGCTTAAAACTCCTAAAAGACTATGACATGAGTGTGCAATATCATCCTGGCAAGGCAAATTTTGTAGTTGATACTGTTAGTAGGCTAACTATTAGAAGTGTGTCTCATGTTGATGAAGGGAAGAAAGAGTTGGTAAAAGATGTTACCACTTGGGGTGATTGGATGTTAGCTTGGCCAACTCTAATAATGGTGTGTTCCTTTTTAGAATTCGACTGAATCTACCATGGTTGTTGATGTTAACGCTAAGCAAGACCCAGATCCATCATTGGTGGAGTTGAAGAAGTTGGTAGCCGAAAAGAAGATAGAGGTTTTCTCCCAAGGTAGAGATGGTATGCTTCGGTATCAAGATCGGTTATGTTTTCCAAATATTGACGATCTTAGAAGGTTGATCAGGAATGAATGCCATAACTCTCATTATTCTATTCACCCAATGTCTATTAAGATGTATGAAATGCCCAAAAAATGTCCTTCAGAAATGCCCACAATCATAATTTTCATATATCTCAAATTTTGTGCGTGATATCAAAAGTTCGACTTCATATTCTTGATAACGGGGGAAAATTGAGTGGGAAATGTGTATAACCCGTACTTTAGAGGACTCATAGCGAAAAATAATTTTCACTAGTTTTTGTAAAATAGTGTCTGTCTTCGCCTAGGCTGCGACGTGTCTGGGGTACGGATCAGCATTATTCCTTCTGCAGCGATAGGTCCCTGTCAGGACCAGACATGGACCATTTCAACTTTTTCCTTAGTTTTCCTATTTAGACTAAGGGCATTAGTGTCATAGCCCATGCCAACATATGCGTGAAAACACCCATACTTAGCCATTTTTCAACACTATATCACTCGAAAACCCTCACAAAAACCTCTCCAAGACATAACCAAATATCTCATTAAAATTTTAAGTAATTCAAGCTTAATTTTGGAACTCATGGATTCTCTTCATGCTCTAAGTTCTCTTCAAGCTTATCTACAGAAATCCCAACTATGAGGTCTGTGGGTTTCATCCATTAGGTCATTTCACCCATGGAGCCCAATCTCCTATTTTATGAAAATGACATGTTTTCAAGTTGTATCATCTATGGGTATCTCTTCTTCTGTATTATGAGTATAAATTATGTTGGGATTTTTTGAAATAAATATTTATTATGCATGACTATCTATTTCAGTCTTATACCATGAATTGATTTTGTCTATTGAGACTATGAATGTTTTGAGATATGAAACTATGATCTATTTATAAGTTTTGCTGATGGATTCAAGGAACCCTACATGAGGGTTTTACTTCATATTGGTTGGTTGATTTGTATTAAGTTTACTCCTCCTATTTCACTCTTGAATTTAACGATTTTGAACAAGAGACTATACGATAATTAGGGCTTTTAAGTATGTATTGAATTCATCAAAAGTATCTATGATTTTACAAGTTACAAGCCAAGCCCTATTTCAAGATTTTTTAACTCTTGTGTGCTATTCATGTTAAATCAATGGTACATGTATGATTATGATCTGCTCTCACGTTTCAAGTAAGGCTTACTAATAGAGGTCAAGCATGTTTAAGAGGTACTTATGTCATTCTTCCATGTTTCTTACAAGTAATTAAAGTTATTATTATTTCAAGTATTCCGTGGGATTAGACTTAGCACAGATTGAGTACTTTAGATAGGGGCTCGACCAAAGGAGTCCTTACGTAATGTCATTAGTCTCTAAACTATGTCCAAAGATAGGAATATACTTTACGTTTTCTATACAAGTAGATCCATTTAGGGTACTTTATCATGAAATCCTTTTCGAAATAAGATGAGTTCCAGTAAGAAGTGTAAACTCATACGAAGTGGGACGGTATCTCGAATGTAAAGTATGGTTTACCTTGGTAGGTAGACCACTTCTTTACCGATGAGGGATAATCATAAGTATTCCAAGTTATAGCTTGCTTGGTCTTACTTTTGTCAATTAGGGTGTCCTCTAACACATGTATTATGTTCTATGCAAGTTGAATGACTTACAAGCATATTTTACTTCAAGCATTGACCATGCATGTCATATTGAGATTTTACTTCTATATTGCCTATTATTACTATACATTTTGACTATATTGGCTTATGTATTGTTGTATTGCATCCTACATACTTAGTATGTTCAGATGTACTAACGCATACTCTATTCCTACATGACATTACCATGCAGGCACCAGAGCACCTTTTTATCATCCTCCTCCACATGGCTAGTACGATCCTTCAGAGACAAGCTTTGATGATTCTTTAGGTCTGAGGACACTATCTATGTTACTCTTGCTATGTTGAGACATCTTTATATTGAACACTTCTTACTATGAGGGTGAGCCCAGAAAATATCTTGGCCCCTTCTCCATTCCATGTTAGAGGTGTTGTTGGAATATTATGTACTTATGCTATGAGCTTGACTCTTTATTGTTTTATGATTATTAAAGACTTCCGTTCCATTCCCTTGTTTTATATCTCTAATTGTTGTTTATTTTTCTTTTACGACCAAGGATGTGTGGTTATATGCTAAGAGGCTTGTTTGGGGTCCCATCGGTTTCCCCATTCATCGTGTCATGTCTAAGACCTAGGCTTGGGCCGTGACAATGTATCAAAATTTGAGGGAAGTGTATTGGTAGCATGGTATGAAGAAAGATATAGCAAAGTTCGAATCTAAATGCCCTAATTGTCAATAAGTGAAGATAGAGCACCAAATGCCTGGTGGTTTGACTAAAGATATTGAAATTCCTTCTTGGAAGTGGGAAGACATGAACATGGATTTTGTAGTTGATTTGCCACGAACCCGAAGGAAACTTTACTCAATTTAGGTTGTTGTTGACCGAATGGCTAAGTCAACTCATTTTCTACCGGTTAAGACTACCTTTAATTCGAAAGATTATTCAAAGTTGTATATCCATGAGATGAGGTTGCATGGTGTGCCTCAGTCTATCATATTGATCGTGGGACCCTATTTACTTCCCGCTTTTGGATGTTGTTTCAAAGAGGACTTAGTACTAAGGAGAAGATTAGTACTACATTTCATTCTTAAACCGATGGACAAGACGAGTGGACAATTCAAGCCTTAGAGGACATGCGTGTTAGAATTAAAAGGTAATTGGGATGATCATCTTCCACTCGTTGAGTTTGCTTACAATAATAGATTTCATGCTAGAATTGGTGTGGCACCATTTGATGCTTTATATGAAAGGAGATGTAGATCTCCAGTAGGGTGATTTGAGTTGGGAGAGATGGCTTTGATGGCCTGGATTTGGTGTTGGATGTTATGGAGAAAGTGAAGTTGATTAGGGAGAGGTTAAAGATGGCCCAAAGTTGCCAAAAATCCTATTCAAATGTTAGAAAAAGGGATCTTGAGATTCATGTTGGTGATATGGTGTATGTTAAAGTCTCACCTACGAGAGTTGTAATGAATTTTGTAAAGAAGGGAAAGTTAAGTACCTGGTATGTAGGTCCTTATAAGAGTTTTGAGTGGATTGGGAATATGGCTTATAAGTTGGGATTGCCTCCTGATTTGAGTTCTATTGACCCCATCTTGCATTTGTTTATTTTGATGAAGTTTGTTGGTGATCCTAGTACTATTGTGCCATTGGAACATGTCAAGGTTGAGGAGAACATGTCTTATGAGGAAGTTCCCGTTGACATTTTTGATAGACAAGTGAAGTGGCTTCGTAACAAGTATATGACTTCGATTAAGCTACTTTGGAGATATCAACATGTGCAGAGTGCTACATGGGAGGCAGAGTCGGATATAGTTAAATGATATCCCCATCTTTTACAATCTACTCAACCCTAATGTATTAGGTTCTTCCTTCTCCGTGTAGTCATAATTCTTCTATTCTTGAGTTTCATGGCATAACATGCATTTATGTGCACCAGAATGGTTTTATGATGTTTTGAATGATATGAATACGTTTTGATATTAGTTTAAATGACTTTATGATTTTCAAGTGATGCAATATGCACTATATCTTATATTGTGATGTTTCATGTTCAAAGTGAAGCCTTTCAAGCATTGTTCTAGCACATTCGAGGATGAATGTTCCCAAGGAGGAGATGATGTATGGAACTGAATGTTATACCGCCTTAATGAATCTTGGAATTCAGTTCTGGACGGTTTTTCACCAAGGTGATGCTTCATGGAAGCCTTTACAGTCTGTGAAAGGCTATACGGACCGTGTGAAGGCTCCTTGAAGTGGCCCTTGTCATTTTATGGGGTGTGTGGGATTTAATGTGGAGTTTAGGACTAAGTAATACCACACATGGACCCTACACGGGCCGCGTAAGGCTTCACGGACTATGTGGCAGGTTGTATGCTAGTCTTGGCTTTGAAATTCCACAGTTTTGAAGCCAAGGAATGTGATGTGCCACAAAATATAACACTTTTGATGCTTAAAACATGGAATTTTGTGTGTTCTCAATGCTTTGTTATATGGATTTATGTTTTCATGTGTTTATAGTTGCTGGATTACAAGTTGGCCTTAATTTTGGGAAAATGTCACGACCCAAGCCTAGGGCCTAGACGTGACATGGTGAATGGGGAACCGAAGGAATCCCAAATAAGCCTCTTAGAACATCATTACACATCCTTGGTCGCAAAAGCAATAAATTAAGCATGAGTAGATAATAGAGTGGGAAAACTGGGGCTAGGGAAGTCACTTTCGTACCACAGACAACAAGAACATTAGAGTCAAGGCTCTTAGCGTAGATACATAACATGTCCAACAAACACCTCTAATACATAGATAAGAGTGGGGGTCATGACAAAGCAACTGGGCTAACCATCATAGTCAAAATAGACAATAAAGAAGAATGTCTCAATACATAGTAAGAGCATCATAGACTAAGGTCCCCAAAGTGGAGGACTAACCAACTAGCTTAGTAGTATCGACCTAGCCACATGGAGGAGGAGGATGATCAACTTGGGCACCAATTTTTACATGGTGACATCATGTAGGCATAGAGTATGTGTTAGTATGTTTGAATGTACTAAGTATGTAGGATGTAATGCAACAAGAATTAGGCATCATAATCAAATTGCATAACAATAGGCAACAGGAAAAATATAACAATATGGCATGTATGATCAATGTATAAGTAAAACATGGTTAAGTAACTCATGTTCATATAGGATATCATATGTATAGAATAGACGAAGCTAGATTTCAAAAGTACAAACCCCTTGCTAAGTTAGCGATGATAGCACCCATTACGCTAGTTTGTGAGATATAAACCCCTTATCAATGTCAGTGATGATAGCACCCATCACCCTAGTGGGTGAGGTACAAACCCCTCATCAAGGTTAGTGATGATAGCACCCATCACCCTAGTGTGTGACGTACAAACCCTTCATCAAGGTTAGTAATGATAGCACCCATCACCCTAGTGGTTGAGAAGTTGACCCCTCAAATATGTCACCCGGATCGGGCATGGTCTAATGGAAAACCTTATCTAGAATATATTATGTATATAAATGCATTCCTTCATCATATAGTCAATCATATCAAATCTCATGCTTTGACCTTCAACTCCTTAAGAAACAACATCCAAAGATTTTATCAAACACATAGAGGGTGTGTAATAGTAGTATAAAACCTTGTAATTTATAGTTGAAATTATGAAAGAAAATCCATTGTAAAACCATCATTCAACACCTTGCACTACCCTCAAGCAATATACATCTGAACCCCTCATAAAATCATATAATAGATCCAAGATTTATAGCTCAAAACATAGCAAAACAGTCACAAGTTTACATAGCTTTAACATAACTAATCAAGACCCATTTGTAAATCAACTTTAAATCGCACAAATTTAGTAGAAGGAGGCTAGGGTATCATGGGTGAAAGGAACACATGAAAGAAACCCACATACCTTAGCTTAGAGATTAACTTGGTGAAGATTGGAGATGGATCCTTTAAACTTGAAGAAGAACCTTGATGGAGAATCTTAGCTTCGGATGAGGTTTTTGTACTTGACTTTGGGAGTGAAAATATGGCTAAGTGATTTAGTTTGGGAAATGTTTTAGGTAATAAGAGGGTGAAATTTGTCTAACTATACGTAAAAACACATTTGGGACTGTTAGGCCCATGACTTAAAAGTGTTGGACGAACTACAAAAAATAGTCCCCATAATGAGCATAGGCGCATCGCAGAGGCGATGCGAAACCTCTCTGGAAATTGCACCATGGGATTTTTGAATTTTGATGGAGTTTTTCTAAAATCGGGGTTAGACCCACTCCCCCCTAATTTTGACCCCTTGAAAAAGAATATGAAGTTGAATTTTAGAAATAATGAATGGATTTTAAGATATATGGAATTTAAAATTTTGGGCATTACGAGGCACTTTTTCGGAAACTTTTTGGGGTCATTTCAATATCAACCCTTGGTGACATTCGTCCATGAATGGAAAAGAGACATATAAAACAAGATTGATTATAAACAAATTGGTCCCTGCTGAAATGCAACAATACATTTAAAACACCATTTTCAAAATATTAACATAAGTGTAAAAATCACCATAAACTTGTCAACTTAAACATGAATGTATATGAATGACATAGGAGCTGAAATTTAAGATTTGAAATCTCATAGGAGACTTAGAATTAGTATCTTAGGCTTGAGTGGAGTGGAAAAGATACAGATACCATTTTTGCATATCCACTTCGGCCTCCCAAGTAGCACTTTCGATTTGTTGGTTCCTCCAAAGGACCTTAACGGATGTCACCTCCCTGTTCCTCAATCTCTTCACTTGCCTATCTAGGATCTAAACATGAACCTTCTCATAAGTCATGTTTTCCTCAACAACACCCACAACATTAAGAAGCCCAATAGCATTAGGATCACCAACACATTTGCTCAACATAGATACATAGAATACCGAACAAACCAAATTTATTTTACTAGGCAACTTCAATTCATAAGCAACCTTGCCAACCTTCTTCAAGATCTCCTAAGGATCAACATATCTTGGACTTAACTTCTCCTTTTTTAGAAATAGACCGCACCTTTAATGGGAGAAACATTCAAATAAACCTAATCACTGATGTTATGTCAAAACACAACACATTTGGTGCATGAAACAAGGGATTTTGTGAGTTCTTAAAGAGAGTTTTTAGTGTTTTGATGCGTTTTTGTGTTAATTTGCAGAAAAGTTACGTTGGCATAATTTTGAAGAAAAGTTGTAGATTTTGCTAAAGCATAGGCCTTAGAGCTCACATACGAGTTATAGCTCACCCTACGAGTTAGAGGGTTATATCATAGTAAGAATCAGAGACTGAAATTCAAAAATCTACTAAGAGGACGTCACCCATACAAGGCCATCGTACGATTCATAAGTCACACTACGACTCATACAGGTGGACTCGTAGTAAGAATTAGAGAGCCACGATGTCAGACCAAAAACTGAAGGCCAAGACTATGAGACCAACATATGAGTCATAGCTCAATCAACAACTCGTACCTATAGGTCGTACCAATTTATTCCAAGATACCAAGAACCTGATACGAGACATCGAGTATGACTTGTAGGTCATTTTACGAGTCATACCTATTTAACTTATCTGCAACTAGCTATCTTTTCTGTGTATATTCTAGGGTTGTTTTGTAAATACTATATATAGATTATGTTAGGTTTTTAGAAGAAGTTCGACTAGTAGACTATTGAGACATACATTTTGAAGCTTTTCTTAGTTTTTTAGAGTAGTTTATTGTTCTCTCTTGGAAAACACATTTTAGGGGATTGCAAACTTTGCCTTGTACTCATTGTTGATAAATCAAGCTTGTGGGTTTACTATTTGTGGTGCCTATTTTCTTCATTGGTATTGCTAAAGAACTCATCTATGTCTATTATTTGCATTCTTGTGTGTTTTTCCTTAGCCATGATTAGATAAGCACCTACAACCTGGGGTTATGGGAATCATGGGTAGTTGAGTTTAAGATGACTTAAGTTTCTAGAATTTCTACGAGTGGGATTTTACATCTATTATTTATTTCTCTTCATTATTATTGTCAATTGGTGGTGGCCAACACCAAACACCGCCTACTATCACGATCCTGACCAAGGTAGTGACGAATAGAAAAAGGGAAGTTGATGACCGAATTCGATTGATGTGTTCTAATCTAATCCACCGAGCCTAACCAAGGGGAGGTTGACTTGGACAATAAGTAAAGGTTAGTGGGCACGCCATGTTGTCGACCAAACACCATGGTGAAATTCGACCTTCACCTTCATAAGAGGGCTGAAAGAACCTAACTTACCATCCTGCATGGAAATCACCAATTGTAGTTATGTTATATAGTGTAATCAAGTCGATGAACCATGAGGAACACAATTCCCAAGTTGTCCATAAAATTGAGTGTTTCCTCACATTATCATTAGTGACAATTTTATTTTGTGTTTGGAATAGAACCCCCCTCCCCCTTTTAGAGATTGTAGTCATAAATGCTGGAAATAATTAATGGTGAAATCTTGTAATCAAGCCTTGGATTCCCTATGGATTCAATCCTAACCTTGGTTAGGTTAATTGTTGACAAAGATCACTTTCTTATTGGAGCAAGGAAATAATACTGTTGATGGGGAATACGGCTAGGTTTTGATCTGATTTTACTATTATTTAGTTGTAGTCCTTTACTTTTTTTTATTTTTGTTGTTTGATTTTACTTGTAAGGTATACTAGGTGTATGCCCAACACGAGGAGCCAAGGAAATCCCTTTGCTCCACTAAATTTGGAGATCCATTGACTACCAAAAAGAATGGATCGAGCGAATGAGGATATTGAGGATGAGGAGGATGTGCATAAAAACGAGACTATGGAAAGAGAGGAGAATCCACCACAAAGGTGTAACAAACCATAACTCAGGGATTTCAATGAAAACGCTTATGTAGGGAATAAATATATATTGATCCCTATGGTTGTGGATGTTGTCGGTGCTATAGTACTGCCTCCAGTACTGGCATATACTAAGTTCACGGTATCGAGTAGTACCTTCGGAGGATCCCCACTGTCATCTTAAAAATATTGTGTTCGTTTTCAAGAGTGTCATAGGGATACAAAACCTTTCTGTTGATGTTGTGGGTTTAAGAGTGGTTCCACTATCATTGACTAGCAATGCAGTTGTATGGTTGTCTGAGCTTCTTCCAGGTACTATCACATGTTGGACTGAACTTCAGAGAGTATTCCTTGAAAGATATTTCCCAAGATCTAAGAAGTTGAAGCTCAAGGACCAAATCAACAAATTTGAGCAATTGTCGGGTGATTCTATTAGGATAACATGGGAGAGGTTTACTAAATGCTTGAGGATGGTCCCTGATCACAAGATTTTGGAAGATTGCCTGGTTGAGATTTTCTGTCAGGCACTTGATGAGAATAGTCAAGCTTGTGTCAACACACTTATGGAAGGCATGTTCTTAGACCAACCTTTCGCATTGATAGCCGCAAGGATTGAGAAACTGGTCAAGTCAAATTAAGCATGGGGTCAACGAGAGTGGGGTGTGATGAAACACTCTTGTGCGGTTAAAATAAATAATTAGCAAGCGAAGGCAAATGAAGAGGTCATGGAGCAACTTGCTTAGCTTCACATAAGTATGGACTTGTTTTTAAAGCAAAATAAGGCAAGTGTAAAGGCAATCAAGCACCAACCTCTGAAAGGTCCCTAACTATGATGATACATTTTTTGCTGAGGATGCGTGTTTTGTAAGTAACCAAGCGGCAGTTTTTCGGAACTACCCTAAGGGTCTAATTCGGACTATTGGAGGCAAGGTGTCGGGAATCAAGGTCGAAACATCAACCGTGAAGGGATGTATAGAGACAAGCGGGGTGGATAATATGAGAGAGAGAGAGTGCCAGACGTAGAATGGGGGAGAAGAGTGGGCTATATAAATGGTTCTTAGTGCCACCACAAAATCGGGATGCTTGATCAAGCCACGTAAGGATTGAAGAAATGTTCAAAAAATTACTGAAGCATGCTAACCATCAAGATGAGACTTTAAAGGGAATGAAAGCAGATATTTCAATTATTATCTAGAAAATAGAGTCTCATTCGGTGGCTATTAAGCATCTAGAGCAACAATTCGGACAAGTTTCTTCACAATTGAATCAGTGCCAAAAGGTTAACCTACCAAGCAATATGGCTCAAAATCCAAAGAATGAAGGGCATTGCATGGCCGTGATGACTAAGAGTGGCAAGAGCATCGTCGATCTCCTTACGTCGGTAATTATGGATGAAGTTAATGAAAACGGTCTTGGTGGTGAAGTCTCGATAGAGGGAGAAGACACAAAAATTGTCGGGATGCAACAGGATGAGATAAGGGAGCATGATAAACTGAAATCAATTCACAAACTGAAATCAATTAACAAACCTTCTCCTCCTTTCCCGTAAAGGCTTAAGAGAGAGGAAAAGGATAGTAAATTCAACCAGCACCTCTCAAGGTTGAAGCAACTCTCTATCAACATTCCCCTTCTAGAAGCTTTAGAGAAAATGCCCGGGTATGTCAAATAGATGAAGGATTTGGTCACCAAGAAAAGCACTTTGAGCAAGAGTTCTCTCAAGAAAACTAACAATGTAGTGCAATTATTACCAAATGCCTTGCTCAAAAGTGAGAGGACCCTGGTGCATTTACCATCCCCTGTACCATTGGTCATGTCGAATTTGCAAAAGCATTGTGTGACTTAGGAGTGAGCATTACTCTAATGCCTCTAGCAGTATTTAAAAAGCTTGGCCTTTGTACTCCTACCTCGATAAGAATTTGGTTGCTTATGGCAGATCGATCCATTATAAAACGGGAGGAAATCTTGTTGGATATGCTTGTTAAAGTAGATAAATTCGTCTTTCTTACAGATTTTGTGAACCTTGAATGCGAAGTTGATTTTGAGGTGCCCATCATTTTGGGGAGACCATTTCTAGCCACTGGGAGAGCCCTAGTGGATATGGATTCATCTCAACTGCGGTTTAGGGTTAATGATGTTGAGATCATGTTCGATATTTGCCAAGCTATGAAAAACCCAGGTGAGTGCAAGAGTGAGATGAAGGACGGTGACAAAGTCGAGCCATGACATTAAACAAGGTGCATCTTGGGAGGCAACCTAAGAAATTTTGATATTTGTTGGCTTGTTTTAAATGTTTGTGATTGTTGAGATTTTTCGGTAGAAGGTGTGAGTTTGTTTTTATGATTGAAAGACATTGGTGCAGTGTAATATATTGGGAATTGCTATGTTTCGAGATTTGGTTTGCAGGTGAGAATCAAAGAATTGAAGATTTGAAAATTGGCACTTGAAGCATCCTCTACGATCAGGCCTACGAGTCGTATTTCTCACTACAACTCGTGATCACGCATCGTAAAAGGAATCAGTAAGTATCATAAGTTGGCATATACACTACGAGCCAACCTTATGACTCATAGGGTCCCTTATGAGTAAAAAGAAGGGTTCAGTACCCAGGTATGATTTCCAAATTTTAATAAGTGTTGGGTCCCCTTGGAGACCATAACCTACGAGTCGTACTATAGCCTATGACTCGTAGTCGGGGTCTCGTGGCCCCGATCTATAGAATTTTAAATGTTGGCCCAGTTTAATTTTGGCCACTTTTGTCAATCTTAAACCCTAAGACAAGCAATAGAAAAACCCCCCTTCACCCCCATCATTTTTATGATCAAAATCGCGGCTACCTACATCATTTTCCAGCGAAGATTCTTGCGAAGGCACTACTTTTAGGGTTTTGGTGTGACTTTTGATTTTCTTCATTTTGGTTTGCTTCTATAATCAAGTAAGCTCTGTGGTTACATTTTACAATATTTTGTGGTGTGTTTTTTCGCTCTACAAGTGTATGCTTTGATTAATCATGTTAAGTCATGACCCATTTTGATTATTGAACTAGACTTATAATCCAGGACTTTTAGGCTTTGAATAGATGAGTTGTGAACCTACTTGTGTTGAAATTATTGAATTGGTGATGATGATTGCAAAAATTATGATTCATTCATGGGATGTATTGTATGATTGTTACCCGTGCACGGTATGAATGGTTGTCGAAGTTGAAATTTAGGAAATATGGTGTGATGGTTATGTTTTAACTTATGGGGTTTGATTTAATTGATATTTATGGAAATTGAATTCCTTCAAATGTTTTATGGTTGTCAAGTAGGAGTTTAGAAAATATATTATTTTTGATATGCTTGACGTAGCGTAGAATTGGTTTTGACTCAAAAGGATGAGAGTCATTTTGAATTTCTGATGATTAGTATGGAATTGGTTATTTTCCATGAATTCTACAATTGGCCTTATGTCTAAACTTGGTTTGAATGTCGTGTTTGATCTATGCTTGTTGTAGGACAATTTTAGGCACCATTGATGCCTTCTGGTTCATGCTACGAGCACTCGTACGACCCATAGGTTCCTCTATGAGTCGTAAGTGTCCATCGTAGCAACCAACAATCATCTGTGGTTTCTTCATGTTTCTCATACGAGACACACATATGACTTGTAGTTGCTACTGCAGCTCGTAATGCGAGTCTCGTAAGTTTATCTGAGTTCTGAAAAATGTTTCAGAAAATGGTTATGAGCCCAGACTATGACTCGTAGGTTGACCTACGAGTCATAACTGTGTCTCATATCTTGGATCAGAAAGCATTTTTGAAGGCATAATTGGTTCTACGAGGATAGTACATGACATGTAGGTCAACTTACGAGTCGTAACTACACTCGTATCTGCAAACCTGTAGTTGCCCCAGTGAATTTGTATCTTTGATTTGATTTTCTTTCTTATTCTTTGTTATGTGTTTTAGTGGATCAAATATCTTGACCTGACATGTTGCTTTATGGTTTGTCTACAGATAAGATGCCTCCTAAAGACAAGCAACCAATGCACTACTTTCAAAGGAGACTGGCGGATGAGTCATCTGGAACTAAACAATCAGAGGCCTCTGTGGAAGTACACAGAGTCATGGTAGACTCGGAGGCCAATAGACCCCTCGAGAACTTGCAGTGTAGACACACATGGAAGTTAGTAGTTTCTCAACAATAGGGCAACCGGGATGGGTCAAATAGAAGCTTGCCACAAATGACCCCCTCACATTTCAGCTCCGAGTCACAGTCTGAAAGCACCTCCCAGACCCAGCAGCAGGATGTCCACTCCAATCTTCCAGCCAATCGTAGATGGTATGGAAAGAAAGAAATTTACAACTAAGGGTTTAGAGCCTATGGGGAAAGGCAAGCCGATCCACCAATTTCATGAGGAGTTTCGGTTGAATGTCTCAAGCTTAGATAGAGTACCCAGAGTGGATGCTCAGTTAGATGAGCATGGACTATGTTGAACCACACAGAAGCTAGGAAAATATGCCCCTTACATAGTCCATGAGTTCTATGCATCATTTCTTGCTACACTTCGACGGGGGCTGCCAAAGAATAAGAAGCCAATAGAGGAGCTAAGGCTATGGGTGGTGACAGTCCGAGGGAGAAAAGTTGATATCTCAGAGGAGATCATCCGACGAGTACAGTTGGTCCCATTTATAGAGTTCTTCGTCTACCACGGAGTTCGATAGCCGTATTGATAAGATGAGGAGAGCGGTAACTAGGAAGGTCATTGGGGCCATGACAAAGTTGCTACGATGGAAAGCTAGTCAAATCTGCGAGGCAGGAGTTTAGCCAATGTGGGTGCAAACCACGCAAATCTTATAGTTAAAGCCCACCTCTCATTCTTAGCCATGTTTTGGTGGTCCTTTTTCCGTTGGCATATTAGGCCAACCTTCACAGATAATGTGATCACCCTTGAGAGAGTCGTATTGTTAGCTAGTATTCTAGCTAGCTATGTTAGGACGAACACCTCACTGCCATTTCCAGTATTGATCCATCCACTATATAGAGCATCAGGTGTTCCTATTCACCCGCATGGGGATCCTCATGTAGAGGCCATAGACACTATAGAACCCAGCATGATAAAGGATGATGAGAATCTGGTGGCCCTATCTCGAGTAGTTCCTCTAGCTATTCCAAATCCATTTTTGATAAAGCCTTAGATTTCGGGGTCACCTCCAGCTACTACCTGCACTACTCTGGCCACTGCAGAGCCTACACCAGCGATAGAGATCGAGTCTACACTATCCTCCAGCACTAGCACTATCTACTTTACAAGTTAACCCTTTTTTCTCTATTATTGCTTTTCAGGCTTTATTACGCAGGGTGGCTGTAGCAGAGGGCAGGCTACGGGAGTTATCAGCATGGGTCTGGCCATTGATTGATCAGACTATCCAGGGCTCCAAAAAGCAGATGAGGTCATTTGCCTGAGATTTAGTTAATGAGAAAGTCTAAACGATAGATGCTTGGGTCCATGCATTTGAGACTAGAGTCCACAGGAGGCTTGAGGGAACTAGGCTTGCTAAAGCGAGTGCAGTTACTGAGGAGTTGGCCAAGTTCAAGGCTGACTTGTTACAGATGTTGGCAGCCCCTATTCTATCCCTATAGGTAGCAGCGGTAGATGATGAGGCATTCGATTAGATCACAGACCGTCCGGATACCCATGGAAAGAGGCCCCTTGATCAGAGTGATGACATAGAGACGTCACCAAAGAAGCCGAGATAGAAGGAGAAGCCCACACCTGAGGAGGTGGTGCAGTATTCATTTTCGTTGGTAGTTATTTAGAGATATCGAGCACAACACAACACACCTAGAAGGGTACTTGCTTCTTACTAATGGCAGAATCATGAGCTTCATCACTTAACTCTAAACCAAATTAAAAACACTCTTACTCCATTCACAGAATGCCCTTATCGATCGAACTTTTTGTCTCTTACCGGAACTACCCACCACTGGAGAGTCGTCTTTGCCCAAGTATGAACTACAGACGATTGACTTTGGAAGTGGAAGACAAACCTATGGAGCTATTTTGGGTTCTTATTGAGCATAGCAAAATCAAGGTTGATGATAAAGTTAGCGAAGTTTCCATGGTATTCTATCTTTGCATAGTCTCGGTCCATATAGGAAGGCTCTACACCTGAGCCTCATTAGACTCAACTGAAGTGTAAGGTGTAAGTGAAGAAAATAGAAGAGATGAAGTCCGTCCCTTAGCCTGGTGTATATCAAAAACTGACGCAACTCCATACAAACGCCTCTCTACTACTTCTATTTAATTGGAGAAAGAGAAGGGGCGTGGTTCGTGAGCCACTGGGTCGGTGTGGGGAACCTATAGGAAGTGGTGACGACCTATCAAATTCACTTCAGAAATCATTGATCGATGTTCTATAGTCTTTATATCTATGGAAAGAGGAAGCTAAGAGAGGATTCTAAACAATTCTATCGAGCCAAACATGAAAAAGAGAAAGATAGAATACCTCTCATAGCTAGCCTAGTGTGCTATGAACCTACAGGGAACAAGAGCTAGATTGAAGACATTCCTTTCCTTCTTTTACACCTATCTCTTCTTAGTTGCTCCTCTTTCTAGGGATCTAATGGTCATAGACAACCTTCTTTTGACTATGTTGAAGAATTCTTTCCCCCCCCCCCCTTTGAGTTATTGAGTGAAAGGGTCCAAGTGATAGGAAAATATCCAGTTTCTTTCACAACATATCTAGTTTATCCTGAAGGAGCATTTCTTGAGGTAGCATTCCCATAATTAGAGGATGAAACCATTGGTTGTTTATCCCGACGAGGGTTTATGAATCACTCAAACAAGCCTTTGATGCCGCATTTGAATCGGCATCCCTATCCATATGTTTATGCGCAGGGGCATCCAAATCCAAATCTATAGAATCTATTGGAGAATCCCCATCCGCACCCGAATTTGCTAAATCTAGTATAGTTGGTCTTGTTCCATTGCTGAAAAAAATATTTTTAAAAGGCATCTAGGCGAAAGTGGACTGATAACCATAAGGTGAATCCTTTCCTGCACAGTCTACCATTTCTAACAACAATTCATAAAAGAAAAAAAAACAAAAGAAAAAGAGACAGAGTCCAAAAACGCTTTCCATAATAGGTGCACGAGAAATGTCTGGATTCTTTTTATAGGGGAAATGCCATAAAGTGTGAACCAAAATCCACGATATGAAAACAAAAAGCAATATAAGTAAGCACACGAAATCCTGATGTATTTCTAACTTCAACTCGGACAATAGAAAATTATACAATAGAAAAACCATCTAAAGAGCTTTATCTCAATCATAATCGCTAAAATAATGGAAAAAACTATTGCAGAATGTTCCAGTAAAAAGACAATGTGTTTTGATAACATTGGAGAGGAATTCAAGTTCGGAGAAATTCCAATGTGAAATGTAAAGATCTAAGATAAGTCCCTCTTTTTCTTTTACTATTTTGAGAGAGGAGACTGCCCACATTGAACACCAACCCTCAAGTATCTTCAGGTACAGTTACAAAGGAGAGGCAGCCCCAAGAGCCCACAGGCCGGCCTGAGACTGGTGCTTGATGCACCGTGATGTTTGACCCATTTTGACCCCCATCTTTTACTTTGCTTTATAGATATTTTGTCCTTGTATAAAACAACATTATATTTCTGTTATTTTTTTGAATGTTTTTATTGGATAATGTTCTTATGTGTGTTTTTCCATGTTAGCCTTGTTAATTATTACTTTTTAATGTTTATATATATATATATTTTTTGTTTTCATTTTCTCGTCTTAAGATTCTGTTTTTATTGTAAAGACTAAGTATCACATTTTGATGGGATGGTGGGAGTTATGAATGAAGGTGAAGTCTGAGTAGCAGCCTTAAGTCCATAACCTCCCTTATTTTTGATCCCAACATTTTCTTGCCATGCTTCTTTTTCCTTGTGGATGTTTACTTTTCTATTGAGCCAGCATGTTTAGGTAGTGTAGATAATGGGTAAATTCATAGTAGTCTTATCAATTGGCATATATGTAATTTTTAGATGTGTTTTATGTTTTGATATGAAAAATTGGGTACCTTCAAAATTTTTAAGGTTGTGATTACTAATGCATTCATACATTTTTTAGTATCTGGCAATGTTTGTTTGTTCTAATATTGTGAAGGTAAGCTGAGACTGAAAGCATGACCTGTGAGTCTACACTTGAATGTGGATGCAATTGCCATGTGTATTGTGAGCTTATTTTGATGCATTCATAATTCTTGAATGGACCCACAACTTGCCTTGTTATTCTAAAGTTAGTTTGCTAATATGGTGGATATAGAAAGGATCTTAGGCCTTTGTTCTTTGACTGAAACCTCTTTTAGCCTAAATGACCCACCAGATGAGTGAGTGAATCCTTTGTTCCAAACTTTTGAGCTTATCATGTACTCATTCTTTATTTACACCCTACTTACTTAACCTTATTTGATGAAATTCCTTGATATTGACCTTGGTCTATCGTTGAAAATGTGAACCTTTATTCAGGCCAAAGGCCTAAGTTGAGGGTGGCTGTAGGTGGTGTCCATGATTTGAGGCATAGATATTGTGTACTTCATCTAAGGCTAAAAGCCTAAGTTAAGGGTGGCCCTTATTGTGGTGAAGTAATAATTATAAGGTGGTTATTTTGGAAATCAAGAAAGAAATGAAAAAGCATGAACCGAGTTAAGAAAAAGAAGAAAAGTTCCTTAAATTAAGAAAAAGTAACAAAAATGAGTTTGAAATCAAGGCAAAGCTAAAAAAGAGAAAGAAAGCACTTGAGAAATGTTCAAAACAAGAGAATAAGGGTGGATTGATTTAAATGGGTTGGATAATGAAAGCAAAAAGTGTTGTTAACATGGTTCAAGGATGTTTTTAGTCACTATTTGCCCAAAATACCATGCCAAAGCTCCCTGAACCTATGTTACAAGCATATAAGCACTAAAGTGATCCAACTTCATTTTATCACCAAGCCAGAAGTTGAATATAGAGGCAAGCCTATGGTGTTAGTCATTATGCATTAAATTTCAATTGTGAGAGTGAGAATGCTTCCTCAGTCCCTGAATATCAAATGCTTTTGAGTGAGTATAAGGTACTTCTTTCTAGTAAGGGCATTTTTACTAGTTGACTAGCATATGACTATGCAAGAACATTTGGTGCCTGAAATAAGGGATTTTGTGAGTTCTTAAAGTGACTTTTTAGTGTTTTGATGTGTTAATTTTATAGAAAAGTTAGGTTGGCATAATGTTGAAGAAACGTTGTAGATATTACTGAAGCATAGGCCTTACGAACCTACCTACGAGTCGCAGCTCACCCTACGAGTCGTCAGGTGATATCGTAGCAAGAATCGTAGACCAAAATTCAAAAAACTACTAAGTGAAGGTCACCCCTACGAGGAAAACATACAACTCGTAAGTCATACTATGACTCTTATAGGTGGACTGGTAGCAAGAATTAGAGAGCCAAGATGTTGGACAAAAAACTGAAGACCAAGACTACGAGACCAACATACATGTCGTAGCTCAAGAAATGACTTGTACCTATGAGTCGTAATAGTTTAGTCCAAGATACCAAGAACCTGATACGAGACCCAGACTATCACTCGTAGGTCATCCTACGAGTCATTCCTGCGTAACTTATCGGCTGCCAACTATCTTTTATGTGTAAATTCTATGGTTCTTTTGTAAATACTATATATTGTTTAAGTTATGTTATTAGAAAAAGTTCGACCAGTAAATAACAGAGAAATACATTTTGAAGAATTTCTTAGTTTTTTAGAGTAGTTTATTGTTCTCCCTTAGAAATCCCATTTTGGGGGATTGCAAAATTTGCCTTATACCCATTGTTGATCAATCAAGTTTGTGGTTTTGCATTTTGTGATGGCTATTTTCTTCATTAGTATTGGTAAAGCTCTAAACTTTGTCTATTATTTGCATTCTTGTGTGTTTTTCCTTATCCATAAGTAGCTAAGCACCCACAACTTGGGTTTGTGTGAACCATGTGTAGTTAACCTTGAGATGACTTAGGTTTCTTGCATTTCTACTATGGGGATTTTGCATGTATTATCTATTTCCTTTCATTATTATTTTCATTTGGTTGTGGCCAACATCAAACCCGATTGCTACCACGATTCTGAAGGTAGTGATAAATAGGAAAAGGATGTAGATGACACAATATGATTGATGTATTCATGTCTAATCAACTGATCCTAACCAAAGGGAGGTTCACTAGGACAATAGGTAATGGGTAGTTGGCACGCCAAGGTTGCCAACTAAGTGCAATGGTGAAAGTCGACTTTCACCTTCATAAGAGGGCGGGAAGGACCTAAGTTATTTTCCTGCATGAAAATCACCAATTATAGTTGTGTTATCAAGGGAAATCAGGTCAATGAATAATGGCGAACACAATTCCTAAGTTGTCTCTAAAATTGAGTGTTTCCTCACATTATACTTAGTGATAGTCTTATTTTGTGTTTGGAATACAACCCCCCCTCCCCCATTTAGAGATTGTAGCCATAAATGATAGAAATGATTAGTGGTGAAATCTTTTAATCAAGCCTTCTATTCCCTATGGATTCGATCCTAACCTTTGTTAGGTTGATTGCAGACAATGATTGCTTTCTTCTTGGAGCGTGAACATCATCAATTACCCACTTTGAATGCACAGGCTCTTTTTATCATATCGGCATAGAATTTTTCATGTCTTTGGGTTGTTTTCAACCTTTCCCTAATCATCCTCACCTTCTCAAGAGCCTCAATAACCAGATCGGTCCCATTAAATCCATCTCTCAAACCTCAAGCCACCTAACCAGTGATCTACAACATCTCCTATAAAGAGCCTCAAAAGGAGCCATACAAATATTAGAGTGATAGCTATTGTTGTAGGAAAACTCAATCAAAGGAAGAAGGTAATCCCAACTACCCCGTAACTACAATATATATGCCCTAAGCATACTTCAAGGGTTTGAATTATTCTTTCGGCTTGGCCACCCATTTGAGGGTAGAAGGTCATACTAAGGTGAACTTTTGTACCAAGACTCCTTTGAACACACCTCCAAAAGTGTGAAGTGAATTATGAACCACAATCCAATAAGATGGACAAAGGAACCCCATGCAACCTTACTAACTAATCGATGTACAACCTTGCATACTCTTCTGCCCCATATGTGGTCTTAACCACTAGAAAGTGAGCCGATTTTGTCATCCTGTTAACCACAACCCAAATGTAATCAAAGCCTCATCTAGTCTTGGTCAACCCAACCACAAAATCCATATTAATCACCTCGCACTTCCAAGTGGGAATCTCTATTTCTTGGGTTAGGTCACCCGATTTTGATGTTCGGCTTTGACTTGTTGACACCTATGGAAACTGGAGATGACCTTGGCAATGTCCCTCTTCATGCCTCCTCACAATACACATCTCTCACGTCTTTGTACATTTTGGTGTAACCGAGGTGGATAGAATAACAAGAATTATGGGCCTCATCAAGAATCTTCTCCCTCAAACCATCAATACAAGGCACACCCAACCTATCTTGGTACCTAAGGGCACCATCTCCCCCTTGGGAGAAAACTTCTACTTTGTCCTCTTTTACTAAGGCCTTCAATTCAAGCAAGAAGGAGTCAAGATCTTGTTTTGCTATCAC
Source organism: Solanum ossicruentum (assembly GCA_025774065.1). Classification (NCBI taxonomy): domain Eukaryota; kingdom Viridiplantae; phylum Streptophyta; class Magnoliopsida; order Solanales; family Solanaceae; genus Solanum; species Solanum ossicruentum. The sequence goes on from JAOTQR010000002.1 coordinate 11,729,047, forward strand.
CTTATCAACCAAAGAAGACTTAGATCTATCAATAACCACAACACCGTCGTTACTAACCTCTTTCAACCTAACCCTATTCTAGCTAATTGATGAACCTCCTTAGCCATCTGCCTACCACCACCATCAACATGGGCTAGGCTACCCCTAGACACCCTGCTATACGCATCTGCCACCTCATTTGCCTTACCCGGATGATCATACACACTCATGGCTAGTCCTCAAGCATTTCAAACCACATTCATTGCCTCAAGTTGACATTGTTTTGAGTGAAGACACATTAGAGGCTCTTATGATTGGTGAAGACATCAACATACACCCCATATAAGTGGTGAAGCTAAATTTTTAATGCAAACACAACGTTGCCTAACTCTATATAATGGGTAGGGTAGTTACTTTCATGTACCTTAAGTTATCTAGAAGCATAAGCTATGACCTTACCATTTTGCAACAAAACACAACCCAAACCAACCTAGGAAACATCACAATGCACCACAAATAACTCAAGCCCATTCGGTAATGACAATATAGGAGCGGACACAAGCTTGTCTTTCCATGTTTGGAAGCTCCTCTCATACTCATAGGTCTACACAAACTTAACCTTCTTTTGAGTCAATTATAACATAGGGGAAGAAATAGAGTAGAACCCATTCACAATCCTTCCATAATAACCCGCTAGGCCCAACGAGCTCCTAATATTTGATGGGGTCAATGTTCCAGGTCCATTCCTAATCACATTGATTTTCTTAAGATCCACTTTTATACCATCCACCGATACCACATGACCCAAGAATGCAACTTCCTTTAACCAAAACTCATACTTGTCACATTTGGCAAACAATTTCTCCTTCGTCCGTCCTTATAACACAACACTCAAATGCCCTATATGCACCTCCCTACCATGTGAATAGATCAATATGTCATCAGTGAAGACCATAACAAAGGAATCAAGGTAATGTTTGAAGATCTTATTTATTAGGTCCATGAAGATTTCCAGTGCATTGGTCAACCCAATCGACATCACAACAAACTCATAATGCCCATATGTAGTTCGTAAGGATATCCTGGGAATATCACACTCCCTCACACTAACTTCATGATACCCAGACTGAAGATCAATCTTATAGAAAAAACCAGCCCCTTGCAATTGGTCAAAGAAATCATCAATCCTTGGAAGAGGATACCTATTCATGATGGGGACCCTGTTGAGTTACTGGTAGTCAATACACATTCTAAGTGACACATCCTTCTTTTTCATAATAAACACCGGAGAAGCCCTACGAGATTGACTAGGTCAAATAAATCTCTTCTCCAAAAAATCTTTCAATTGCTCTTCTAACTCATTCAACTCCACCGGGCCATGCGGTAAGGGGAATAGAGATAGGTTGAGTATCAGCGAGGAGGTTTATACAAAATTCTATCTCCCTTTTGGGAGGGACACCGGGAAGGTCATTTGGAAAGATATCAAGTAACTCATTTATAACTGGAACCGAGCTATGGAAGGGACCTTGGACTTCATACCTTTAACCCTCACAAGATAGTAAAGACACCCGCTAGAGATCAACTTACGAGCTTTAATGCATGAAATGAATCAACCTTGACCACCACTTCTTTACTCTTTCACTCAAAAACAGGTTCATTAGGAAATTGAAACTTGACCCTATAGGTTCTACAATCAATAGAAGCATAGTAGGTATGCAACAAATCCATCCCAAGTATGACATCAAAATCTACTATGTCAAATTCAACAAGATCATAAGGCAACAACTTATGCAAAATGCAAATTGGACAACTTCCATAAACTTTACTAGCAACAACAGAGGAACCAATAGGAGTAGACACTTCATATGACTCATGCAACAACTCGGGGGGCAACATGGAACTTTTTTAGCAATAAAAAGGGTCATAAAGGAGAGAGTGGCACCCAGATCAATCAAACCATACATATCAAAGTCAAAGATTTTCAATTTACCAGTAACAATGTCATGGACCTTACCAACCCTTTGCCTCCCATGTAGAGTATAAAATTGATTGTACCTTGGGGCACCATCTTGAGGACCACCTCTACCCAATGGAACAACATTTACACCCAAGCCCTTTCCATTATTTTTTGGACAATCTATCTTCTTGTAACCAAGCTCCCGACATTCATAGCAAGCATTAGAATCCTTCAATAATTAGCCCTTATGACCCCCTCCATATTTCGGACATACATCAATGGGAGCCACAACACCAACACCTTGAGGCCTAGGGAGGTCATTGGCAAACCCCCTATTAGTAGCATGGTTAGACACATGGCCTTGACGGAACCAGCCACCCCTTTGGAACTTACACCTAAGACAGGCCCTGTAGGCGTTATGCCCCCTTCTCTTCCTCAATTTCTCCTCTTCCAGTTGCTTGGAATAGGTAATCAATCGAGACAAGTCCAAGTCACTAATTAGCATGGTGGACCGACATTCTTCACTTACAACGTCGGAGACCCTCATCACAACAAATGAGGATCATGCTTTGGAATTTCATAAAACTTGAGGGCATACTCCCACACACTCATAGCACCTTATTTCAGGTTCATAAACCGCATCAACTTAGCTTCCCTAACCTCAAGAGGGAAAAAGCGACTAAGGAAGTCCAATTTGAACTCCTCCCAGAGCACCACAATCCCCTTCTTACCCTTCCATTGATCATACTATATTTGAGCTACTCCGTTGAGTTTGTATGCCGCCAACTCCTCCTTTTCATTTGGCCCAACACCTATAATATTCAAGTTTTTGTAGACAATATCAATGAACTCTTATGGATCTTCATCCACCTTTGACCCATAGAACGCCAGAGGAATCTTCCTCATGAAGTCTCTTACCCTAACTCTTGGGGTAGTAGCATGAGGGGTTTGGTCCCCTTGATTGACTTGTTTTGCCATAACTTGGGCAACCATAGTTAGTGCATCCTAGAGCTCACCATTTGTGTGTTGTTGCTTGGGAGTTTGGGCACTTCGTCCTCGAGTGTTTGGCATGATTTATCATAGCAATAAACAATCATTAGGGAGAAAACATACCACAACTCTGTAGCACAACTTAGAAAATGGAAAAGGGAAATATTTCTGAAAATGCCTCACAACTTGCTATTTATTGCCATGGAACGCTTCACAACCATTATTAAGACTCTAATCGATCCAGTGTGTTGGACTTCAAGGATCTATCAAACTAGTGCTCTGATACCGAGCTTTTCACAACCCAAGCTTAGGGTCTAGACGTAACATGACAAATGGGAAATCCAAAAGAACCCTAAACAAGCCTCTTAGGATATCATTACACATCCTTGGTCATGGAAAAAATAAATTAAGCATCAAGAGATAATAGAGTGGGACAATCGGGGCTAAGGGAAGTCATTTTCCTACTATAGACATCAAGGACAATAGAGTCAAGGCTATCAACATAGAAACACAACATGTCCAACAAAAACCTCTAATACATAGATAAGAATAGGAGCCACGAGAAAGTAACCGGGCTCACCCTCATATTAAAAATAGAAAATAAAGAAGAATGTCTCAATACATTGTAAGAGCATCATAGACCAAGGTCCCTGATGTGGATTACTCACCAACTAGCTTTAGTAGTATCAAACTAGCTACATGGACGAGGAGGAGGATCAACATGGACACTGGTTCCTACATGGTGTCATCATGTAGGCATAAAGTATATGTTAGTATGTTTGAATATACGAAGTATGTAGGATGTAATGCAACAAGAATTAGACATCTTAATCAAAATGCATAACAATAGGCAAAATATAACAATATGGCATATATGATAAATGCATAAGTAAAACATGCATAAGTAACACATGCTCATATAGGATATGACATGTGTAGGACAAACCAAGCTAGATTTCCAAAGTACAAACCCCATGGTAGGTTAGTGATGATAACACGCATCACCCTAGTATGTGAGGTACAAACCCCTCATCAACATTAGTGATGATAGCACCTATCACTCAAGTGCGTGAGGTACAAACCCCTCATCAAGGATAGTGATGATAGCACCCATCAACGTAGTGTGTGAGGTACAAACCCCTCATCAAGGTTAGTGATGATAGCACCCATCATCCTAGTGGTTGAGATGTTGACCCCTCAAGTAGGTCACCCGGATCAAGCATGGTCTAATCTAACACTTTACATAGAATATATCATATACATAAACTTATTTCATCATCATCTATTCAATCATATCATATATCATGCTTTGGAGCTTCACCTCCTCAAGAAACCACATCCAAACATTATATCAAGCACTTAGAGGGTGTATAATGGTAGTACAAAACCATACAATTTAGAGATGAAATCATGCAAGAAAATCCATTGTAAAACCAACATTCAACAGCTTCCAACACCCCTAAGCAACATACATCAAAACCCAGATCAAATTTTATAATTGATCCAAGATTTATTGCTAAAAACATAGCAAAGTAGTCACAACTTTACATAGCTTTAACATAGTGTGCAATAAATTTCATAATAATCAAGACCTATTTGTAAATCAACTTTAAATTATGCAATTTTAGTAAAAGGAGACTTGGGTATCATGGGTGAATGGAACCCTTGAAAGAAACCCACATACATTGGCTAAGAGATGAACCTAGTGAAGATTGGAGATGGAGACCTGAATCTTGAAGAAGAACATTGATGGACAACCTTATCTTAGGATGAGGGTTTGGCTAAGTGTGTTAGTGAGTGTGTTAGTGAGTATTGGGAAATGTCTTTGGTAATATGAGGGTGAAATTTATCTATGTATAGGTAAAAACATGATTTGAACCACCAAGGCACAAGAATTAGAAGACTTTGACTGAACTAAAAAAGAAGTCCCAAAAATGAGCAAAGGCGTGTTGCCTCCGCGACGCAAAAACCTCTCTGGAAATTACACCATGGTATTTTTGTATTTTCATACAGTTGCTCTTAAATCTGGGTTAGACCCTATCCCCCCTAATTTTGACCCCCTGAATAAGAATATGATGTTGGATTATCGAAATTACTAACAGATTTTGATATATATGGAATTTAAAATTTCAGGCATTCCGAGGCACATTTTTAGGAACTTTTGGGGTCATTTCAGAAAAAATTTAGAAGTTGCTGATTTTTTCTATTATACGAGACCTTTTGTAGGACATATATCATTCTATAGATCATAGGATGGTTTCGAGAACAATTCCAATGAGGGATTCTTTTCTAAAGTTAATTCCACGAACATGCAGACGAGCCGTAGAAGGTTTCATGAGTCGTAGAAGGAAATTCGTGCCCTGAGGATCAGAGATTGGGACATTCTAATGTTTCACCAAATGAAACCCCCTTTATGGGTTGTAAACCACTTTACGAGTTGTGGAATGCAATAAGGCCCATAAACTCCTTTTCTTTGGTGTTCTGTCCAGTTCTCCTATTTTGTTTAAGACTTGTATTTTTCTTAATATAAATAGGTTTTTAGGTTATTTTTCAGAATGATATTCGGATATTACTCAGATAATTCGGTAATTACAGAGAGAAAATTGTGAGAGGACATTGGAGAGTGTATGAGAACACTTTTGTTTGAATTTCATCTTTAAGCTTATGATTCTTATTGAAGTTGAATTTTCTTGTTTTTAATTCTATTGTGTAAGTGTTCGGTCGTGTTTTCTTAATCCATAATCCTTGCACCTACACAAAGCATGAGTAGCTAAATTCACAACTAGGGTTGTTGGAACCATAAAGAACGAACAAAGTTAAACTAGATAATCAAAATTCTTTGAGGGTGTGTGTGCATGTATTAATTATCTCTTCATTTAAAACTAGATAATCATAATTCATTTAGAAATTTTTCTAGTGGTGCCCAACATTATAACCCACGTAGTGTTAATCACTGGACCAAGGTAGTAATGAATGGGTAAAGAGATTAATTAACAAGATCTGATTGATGTGTTCTCGTCTATCAACCAAACTAGGCCAAGGGAGGTTTTATTGGGTTAATAATGCACACTATAGAGATGGATGAAGTCAGTGAAATTCTCCTCTCACCTTTGACCAAAGAGCTTGTTGAACAGAACTGACCATCCGATAGAAAAGAATTAGGTTATCTAGTAATACTGAGTTTGCGAACCATGGAGAACACAATACCCTCGTTTCTCTCCATATTGATCTCTCTTATGTGTGTTAGTTTAGTTTTACATTCTATTGATTAGTTCAACCCCACACCCTTGGGGAAGTAAGTTGGTTGAAAACTCAAATTGTGATCAATGAATTCTATTAAGTCTACATATTCCTTGTGGGTTTGACCCTAACCTTAGTTAGGTTCTATTTCTCAATAGGAACCACTTTATCCTCTACATGGAGGTGTAACTTGGGTGACATCATGATTTTGGAGCCATTGCTGAGGAATATGGGCTGGACTTAGTAAAGTCATAGTAATTCTAACATTAATTCTTATTTCCCTTGTTTTACTTTTGTTTGTTCTTTTTCAAGGTGTAAGTGTATTGTATTCCCAACACCAAAGTCAAGGCATTCTCTTAACTTCATTTGACCTAGAGATCCATAGAACATTAGGCAGAATGGCCTCAGACAATGCCAGCAATGCAGCCAATGAAACACCGAAGAGGAATAATAATGAGGATGTTGAGAATCAGAACCCATCTTCTCTGGAGGTTATTGCTCCACAGCCTTAGGATTTCAATGTCAGTGCTTACCAGTTGAATAAGTACATGATGAATCCTATGGCTATGGAGACTACTGGATCTATTGTATTACTATCATTATTGGCAGACACAAGGTTCACAGTCTCGAGTGGGTTACTTCGGATGCTGCAAAACTATGGGCTATTTGTGGTCTTACAATCAGAGGATCTTTATAGGTATCTACAAAATATGATATTCATTAGTAATTATGTAATTGGAACACATAATCTGTCTATGGATATTGTGGGATATCGTGTCTTCCTATTGTCTGCTACGGGTAATGCAGCATTATGACTAACTGAGCACCCACAGAGTTTGATAACCAGTTGTGCAGACTAGCAAAAGGTCTTTTTGGAGAGGTACTTCCCTAAATTGAAGAAGCTAAAATTTCATAAGCATATCAACAACTTTGACCAACTTTCTGGTAAGTCAATTAGTACTACTTGGGAGCGGTTCCCCAAATGTTTGAAGAGCATCCCTGAAAATAAGATTGTTGATGATGTTTTGGTAGATATCTTCTATCGTTCCATTAATGAGAATAGTCAGCCCTATGTTGACACTTTCATAGGGGCATGTGATTGGATGAACCTTTTGCAAGGATCATAGAGCGAACCGAATGAGTGGTCAAGACTAATCATTCATGGGGACAGAGAGATAGAGCATCTAACAAAAGTTCATGCATTGTCCGTGTTGCTATGGAGAAAGTTAAGATCAATGAAGAAATCATGTAGCATGTAGTGGCTCATCAAACTCCACGTGCACCCATGTATGATGAGTCATATTATGATGAGGACGCGTGTTTTGTAGCTGATCAAATAGGGTGTTTCTGTACCAACGCCCAAGGGTCCAATTAGGACTATTGGCACTAAGGTCAAGGAAACTAAGATCATAACTTTAACAGAGATGGAGCTTATAGGTTCAATCATAGAGGTTATTATGATAGGAATAAGAGTCAAGAGAGAGTTGTAGATAGGGGTCATAGAGAAGGCTTTAGAAATAGTCCTTATATGCCACACATAACTATGATTCAGGTGTAAGAAATTCTGGAATTGGGCAGATATTTGATTGCCTATTGAAGAAAGTTGAGACAGAGTTGAGACTCTGAGGGGCATAAAATATGTGATTTCTAGTATAAATAAAAAAAATTGAGTCTCACTATGTGGCAATCAAACATCTTGAATAATAGTTTGGTCAAGTGTTGACTCAATCTAATCAGCGTCAGAGGGCTACAAAACTTAGCAACAACATTTAGAATCCTACAAATGAAGGGCAGTGTATGATGGTTACTACTCGAGGTGGCAAGAGCACCATTAATCCTCCGGTGCTAGTTGATGAGCAAGATGATCGAGAGGATATGGATATGGTCAAGGATGCATAGATAGGAAAAGATTGGGGCAAGGATGCAATGAGTAAAGCTGCTGATGTACCACAGAAGTTGAAAACTATTCCTATGCATCATCCTCCCTTCCCCCCAAGAATCAACGAGAGGGAGAAGGAAGGCAAATTCAAGTGTTTTCTCTCCATGCTGAAATAACTATCCATCAATATCTCTCTCGTTGAGGCATTGAAGAAGATGTTAGAGAATTCTAAGTACATGAAGGACTTCATCACTAAAAAGTACAGAGTGAGTGACAAGCTCTCCTAAGAGCTTCAACATTGCAGTGTTATTGTTATGAGGTCCTTTGTTTAGAAGCAAGAAGATCCTGGTGCTTTCACCATACCCTACACCATTGGAGATGTGGAGTATGAAACGACACTATATGATCTTGGTGCTAGCATTAATCTTATTCCCGTTGCAGTGTACAAGAGGTTTGGATTGGGAGCTCCTACTCCAACAAGCATGCAGTTGTTGATGGTAAATCGCGAGGTGATAAAGCCTATGGGGATACTGTTCGATGTGTTGGCAACTGTTGAAAAGTTTATATTCCCCATAGTCTTTATGATCCAAGATTGAAAAGTTGAATTTGATGTCCCAATCATCATTAGAATATGGTTCCTTGTAATAGGGAGAGCACTAGTAGTATTGGAAGCTGGTCAACTCAGGTACAGATTGAATGACGAAGAATTCATCTTCAATATCTATCAGTCCATGAAGCATCTAGATGATTTGAAGAGTCAAGTCTAGGAAATTGGTGAAGTCTAAATAACCAATTTGTCCAACTCGCGTTGCAACAATAAATCAAGCACTACTTGGGAGGCAACCCATGTTTTTTGATTTAATGGTGTAGTTATAGATTATTTCTAGTTTTTGGATTCACAGGTAATTTGTTTTCTTGCATTTTCATTATAATTCTAGACAATGGGATAGCTGCATATAGGTAATAGTATGTTCTATGAAGTATATATAGGTACAGAAATAAGACATTTTTGGCTGTGAAGAGCATCAGGAAGTGTCTCTACAATTGGGATAACGGGCAAAATACTTCACAACTCATACCACATCTCCTAGGGATTTTTAGTGACCAAAAAAGTTATGCACTCTAGTCCAATAGTATACTTTACAATCTGTCGATCAATATACGATTCGTGAATAGGGCTCTGGGACCCCAGGTAAGTTTCTTGAAATTTTTCTAAGTTTTATGGTCTTTACGACCAACTCCATAAGTTGTAATTCACTTTACAACTCGTACACTGGTATCGTAAACCTAGTCCTAAAATCTAGGGTTCATATGTTCTACGAAACCATGGTTTACAGGTTATAAAACACTTTACGGCCTGTAATCGGGGTTTCGTAGAGTCCAGGTCCATTAACTTTCAGTTGACTCTATCAAGGAATGAATAATGAGGTCAAATTATTTTGACCCCATTTCTAATCTAAAGTACAAATTCACGTTGCCATTCCCACCCCCACATAAATTGGACCATCAACGGCAGTTATACACCTATTTTCCGACATATTTCCAAAAACCTAGGGTTTAGTACCTAGTCACCTCCTTAATCTTCTTCAACTTAATTACACAACTTGATATGTTTTTCTTTAAATTAAAACACTTTAAGTTTCCTTGATTTAGATGATTGAATTGGAAATTATGTTGGGAATGGTGTTTAGATATGACTTCCATGTTTGACGATTAATATGTGTTAATAGAAATTACGTTTCCTATGTACGAACATTTTTGTAAACCCGGAATTGGGTACTTTTTCCTTTTGTGTATGTTTGAATAGTTTTTGATGCCTATTATATTACCCAGTGTATGTTAATTGATATTGTGCGAAAATGGGTGGGTGATAACATAGGTGAATAATTTTATTGAAATCAATCATAAGTGGTAAGAATTGTAGAGTAAATATGCTTAATCACTTTTGATGGGGTATATGTCTTATAGAGTATGTTGGGTATATTTGTTATGGTAGGGAATTCATGTGGGTGTGTGCGTTTTTTTCTATGCTGGTAAAATATTGTCAAAAAAGTCTTTTGGGGTCCATTTTGATGGGCATAGAAACTCAAGTAACTAAGTTTTTTTTGTCTACGAGTGGCTTTTATGGCATGTGGATTATTCCACGAGTCATAATTGCCCCTAGTACAAGATTCTAAAAACATAAATTTTCTGTGTAGTCATCAGACGAGACCTTCTACGAGTTGTGGATCACTTTACGGCTCATAGAAAGGTCTCATAGATCCTTTCCTAGAAATGATGTACTCATTGGAAATCTCTACGACTCGTAAACCACTTTACAAGTCTTACCTAGACTCATAGACTTTTTAGTGACAAAAAGTTTTTGAACCACTGCTTTATGAAATCACTTTATGGCTTTTAGTGTCAACTACACCCCATAAAGGTGCTTTCGGAAGATACTCTTGCAAGTGAATTCAAATTATTTTTTCATTCAAATTTTTTTTGGGGCAAACCAAGGTGCCTGTAAGTCCATTTTTCAAGTACTTTGGACCCAAAAGCCAAATGAGATGAGATCAGTTCCCTAAAAAGGAGGCTCAGAGATAAGCCTTAAAATGATGAGTATGGCACTATATTGAGTGGCTACCTAGATGTGGAACAACAACAGACTAAAGTTTCTTCTAGATATAGGTAGACTCAAGCTCTTATTATTCGCACTCCCCAGTCTGATGAGCGAGATAGTCATAGGAGTGGTCTACCACAGATGACTCCATCAAAAGAGGAGTCCATTTCTGAGGGAGGCTCTAAGGATTGATTAGAGACAGAGTCCTCCTCCATACTTCGATCATCAACATCTCCACATGATGCACTTACTAGTCGGTGGTGTGTCGCGAGTATGCATGACATTACACAGAGGGTAAGAAGCATAAATAGTGGGCAAGCTAGCCTGCTCCATATATGTTCAGCTAGAGTTATCTCCTATATACTTGACTATTCCCTAGTCTCCAGGACACGATGATTCACTATGGGCTTCAATTGCTCACACTCTCTCTTTGGTGATACTCCCTAACCATGGTGAGCAAATCTTATGCATCATATTGAGCCACAACATACAACACTCTTCCTAAGGAGAAGAAAACCCCTCGCTTAACCCATACTAACCGAGACAATAGTAAGGAATGACAGGTGGATATATCGGACACCACCATTCACCGGATGCTTTTTGGAACGGAGTTTACTACCCCTTGATCCACAACAGAGTTTGACTACAGGGTAGGGAAAATGAGGCACCCCATTGTTATGATACATCTAAAGCAACAAGCCATCTTAATTAGATGGGTGGCTGGGTCTATTGTTGTGTAAGATCTAAAACCTGCATGGATCGCCACTTACTCAGAGCCTATTTTCAAGTCTTTGATCAATTCCCCAACCAAGTTCTTATGTGCGCTTGTTCGTTGACGCATCATGCATACACTTGCTGATAATACGTTGATACGGAAGTGTGTGATTTTTGTTGCTAGAATCTTGGCTAGCTATGATATTTATTGGGGCCACCTCATTACCAAGGAGATTCATGAGGTCGCACTGAATAGCTAAATTTTGTGCTCATTCACAACTTTTCGATAATTGGGTTAAGCAATTTGCACAAGATTGTCATGGCCAACTTTGGCCCAAGTGTGCCTTCACTTGGCATAGCCTATAGGATTTAAACTATGTTTGGAAAGAGTTCCAAGAAGATGAGAAAGATGATGATGACAGCAGTGATGATGACTATTTCCAGTACGAAGATGTTTTGAAGCCAAGAATAGAGAATAACTGTCTATTCCTGGTCTCAAATAATCCTCATGAGTGGCCAACCTTACAAACATCATCAAAACCAACCTCCAAAAAAGAACCTGCACCTCCAATATTCATGCTATCACCCATATGGTCAAGCACCACATATGATTTTCCCCCATACCAACCTTTCGAAAAGGATAACCTAAGTTGTGCTCCCGAAATAAAAGGAGGCGAGTAGGGGGTTACGTGAACACCACGGATAGGACAAACGACATAGGACCTCGGTAGCTCAGACAAGTTATAGGCCGTGTGGGACAATATGCCATGCAAGTTCACCTGAGGAACCAATACCACAATGTTTTTAGCATTCTCGTCCATATTAGGCCGCAGGCCATCCCAAGGCCACTGGGTATATGAGCTTAATAGTGACCTTGACCAAGCAGTAAACCAAATTACAGTTGTTTTGACTTTTTTGGGCTTTGCACATAGGCTTTAAGTGGCTCCCCCTAGCCTTTAGTGCCCTTTCAACATAGGCCTCCTCAAGTCTTCTTCTGGTCATACTAGTTTACCCAGCTGGGTTCCATTTCCAGAGATTATTGTACTCATAACTAGTTGTATAAGAGCAAATGAAAACTATTGTAGCAGTGCCTAGTTGATATTGTGTAACCTACCGAGTCATCAATTTCCCGATGAATAGAGTTCGTTGGAGTGTCACCTTAGACAACCTCCCTGCTCCTTTCAGACTACGGTACTGAACAACCCATCCCTAACCCTATGAGAGAAGAACAAGAGAAAGTTTACCCAACAATCATATTATTCAGAGAGAAAGTGTTTTTACAAAAGGGTGGGAACGTTGAGAGAATTACATATGGATATTTCTCTCTAATTCTAGACTATAAAGTAATGAGTTATCTTAAGTTTTCTATGATTTTCTATTAATCTTTCAATGATCCTAACTTAAGACATGGCCTTCCTTTTATAGGAGAAGGTTGGCCATACAAACTGACCCTAAAATAAAAAACATTATCACCCAAGGCAAACCATTTTAGGAATAAATGGGCTCTACGTTATTCTAAAAATAGTAAACCTATCTAAAAATAGTAAATCTTATCAAGACAAACTATCTTTATCTAATTTATTCAAATTAGGCCCCACCTAACAAATGAATGGAGCCTGCATAAATAAAACACAAAAACAAAAGCATGATGTTGGCATGTGGCAACATGTGCAAGCTGGTGAGTCAGTAACTTGGAGACAGCTGCAAGTAGGTGTGTAAGCTAATTGTAGACATCTGGCAAGTTGGTGGGTAAGCTACTTGTTGGCAATAAGCGAGAAGGTCTGCAAGCTACTTGTAGGCGCCTTTCAAGCAAGTAGGTAAGTTGCTGGTGTGATTACTTTCTGATGGGTAATTGTAGCTGGCTTGTGGAAAAAGTTGGTGGTAGGCTTGGTGGCAATGGATTACGATTGACTTGGGGAAAAATTTTGGGTAAGCTTGGTGTCAAAGGATTGTGGCTAACTTCGTAGCGAAGTTTTTGAGTAAACATGGTGAGAAAGCTTAGGTAATTTTTATTGGTAATTTGGTTAAGTGGTAATTTTTTGTGGAAGTGATATTTTTTTATGGTGAAACTTGCATTTGTCATCGGACATCATCAGACTATGCAGAGTTCAAAGGTGTCATCGACCGGCGTAAGTATCTTTCTTCCATCCACCAGTCAACGCTGTATTTCTTCCCGCTCATCTCTCTATTCTCAAGCCCTCTTTTGAATGATCTGGTGAAGTATTTGTTCCTTCTCCATGATCCTGCAACATTGTGATCCCATTTTTGTGGATGAAGATTCGGCCTGATGCTGGCCATTTTTTGCATGACATGATCTCTAATGATTTCATATGAAACCTTATATTCTGTTTTAGCTTGTTATACCTCCTCCTTATGGGGGTGGTCATTAGTGTAGTTTCATTGTGCTTCTTCTTTGGGCTATAACACTTTTGGGATACATCTATTTTTCTAGAAATGATTCTTTGTGTTTATGGTACTCATTTTACAAGGACGAAATACAGATGGGGAATTTCCAACATATGGAAACTTATTGTCAGGCTTGGATTTGTCTTTTGATTATCTTCATTGACCTGTGAAACATAAAAATCATGACCTCATAGGAATTTCAGAGGCAACGCACCCACTATCTACTAGGTCGGAACAAAAGTAAGAACTTTTGCAAGGGTGGTGTGATTCTATTAAAATCCCTGAATAGGTTGCACTTGAACTCCATAAGGATATAGTATTGGTGGAGTAGGTACAAAAACAACCATAGAAGTTCCTAGGGGGAAAATATCATACATGAGGATGAAGGCGTGGTAGAATGGGTGATGTGCTATCACAATAAAACACATTTGATGCCTAAAACAAGGTATTTATTCGACTTTTATGGTTTTTATGTGTTTTTGTATTGTTACAACAAAAAAGGTAGGTTGGCATAATTTTGGAAGAAAATTGCAAATTTTTCCTAAAGTATCGGACATTACGAGTTCTCCTACAATTGGTAGCCCAAGTACGAACTGTGGGGTTATCTTGTAGCAGTGAATAGAGACCAAAAATCAAAAAATCTGCTAAGTGGAGGTCAGCCCTACGAGGTCATCCTACGATCATAGGTCTCACTACAACTAGTATAGGTGGACTCGAAATAGGAAACAAAGAGCCAAGTCTTTGGACGAAAAACTAAAGGCCTAGACTACGAGAGAAGCATACGATTCGTGGCCCAAGCAATGACTCGTACTAGTGGGTGATACCAGTTGAATCCAAAATTTCATGTACCAGATACAAGACCCCAATTACAATTGGAGAGTGACTTACGAGTCATATCTACAAGGCGTACCAGCTGCCAGCTGTCTTTTCGGTGTAATTTTTAGGGTTAATTTTGTAACTACTATAAAAACTATAAGCTAGGGTTTATTTTGAAGGATCGTAGACTTGAATATTGAGAAGACCCTTCGAATATTCTCTCAAGCTTACGTTAGGATTTTGGTGTAGATTATAATTTCATCTGGGAAAACCCCCTTTTGGGGATTGCAAATCATACATTGTATTCATTCTCAATCTATCAAGCTTGTAGTTTGCAACTTGTGGTGTATCACTCTTCATTACTTTAGGGAAAATTCTCAACTATTTCTTGTATTTGCATTTTTCTGGGTTTTTCCTTAACCACGAGTAGCTAAGCACCCACAACTTGGGGTTATGGGAACCATAGGTAGTTGACTTGAGATGATCTAGATTTATTGCATTCCTATGATTAAGGTTGTGCATGTATTGTCTAGTTCCCTTCAGTATGATTGTTGTTTGGTAGTGGGCAACACCAAACTCCACCTACTATTACGATTCCGACCAAGGTAGTGATCAATAGGTAAAGAGGAGTAGATGACAGGATTTGATTGATGTGTTCTCGTCTAAACAACAAAACCTCACAAAGGGGAGGTTGATTGGTTCCATAGGTAACAATTAGTTGGCACACCCATGGTTGCCGACCAAGCTACATGGTGAAATTCGACCTTTACCTTCAAAAGAGGTCTGGAAGAACTTAAGTTACTGTCCTGCATGCAAACTTTCAACTGTAGTTATGTTTTCTAGAGTAATCGAGTCGACGAACCATGGGAAAAATAATTCCTAATTTATCCCTAAAATTGAGTGTTTCCTCACAGAGTATTATAGTATTTGTTTTACTTTTGTTCTTAAATCATAAATCCCCCCCCCCCTAAATTTAGAGACTTTAGTTATAGATACTCAAAATGATTGATAGTGAATTTTTGTAGTCAAGCCTCATATTCCCTGTGGATTCGACCCTAACCTTCGGTTACTTTAATTGCTGACAGCAAATGCTTTCTTGTTGGAGCGTGAACAAAATCAAAAAATTATACGCCATTGTCGAGGATTATGACTAGGTTTTGACTTGATTTCTCTATGAGTTAGTCCAAGTATTGATTTCTAAACTCTCTTGTATTTTACCTTTATTTTTGTTTTTTTTTTGTTTGATTTTGCTTGAAAAGTGTAGTAGGTTGTATGCCCAACACAAGGAGCTAAGTCAATCCCTTTGCTCTGATCAATTAGGAGATCCATCAACTTTTTAGAAGAATGGCTTAGGTGAATGATGATATCGCGGTCAATGAAGAAAGGAATATGAATAATTATATTGGAAGAGAAGAAAATCCACCCCAGAGGGATGATAGGGCACAACTTAGGGAGTTCAACGAGAACCCTTATGTTTGGAACCATTATTGTTTTAACCCTATGGCCATGGACGTTATAGGCATTATAGTGTTACCTCCATTAGTAGACGCTAAGTTCTCGATGTCAAATGGGTTACTTCAAACTGTCCAAAATTAGGGATTGTTTATAGGGCTACCTTTAGAGGATCCCCACCGTCATCTCCATAATGTGGTGTTTTTCTGCAAGAGTGTCATGGGGACACAAAATTTTTCTATTGATGCCATTGGTTTGCTGGTGTTCCCATTGTTAATAACTAGGATTTCAACTGTGTGGTTATAGAGCTTCCTTCGGTTACAATAACAAGTTGGGCAGAGCTTCAGATAGTGTTCCTAGAAAGATATTTCCCAAGTTTAAACAAGCTAAGATCAAAGATCAAATAAGAAATTTCGAGCAATTGTCAGGTTACTCTATTAGTACCACATGTGAGAGGTTTACCAAATGCTTGAGGATGGTCCCTGATCACAACATTGTTGATGATGCGTTGGTTGAGTTTTTCTATCGGGCACTTCACGAGAATAGTCTACCTTGTGCCAACACAATCATGGGAGGCATATTTCCTGACCAATCGTGTGCATTGATAGCTATTAGGATGGAGCAAGTGGTTAAAAGAAATAGAGCATGGTGCCAACGAGAGTGAGATGCAATGAAGACTTCTTATGCAGTCAATACCAACAATGAGCAAGCAAAGGTCAATGAAGAGATCATAGAGCAACATGCTCAACTTCGCACAAGTATGGACTTGGTTTAGAAGCTAACCAATCAAGTATCGAAGCGGTCACTCACCAACCTCCTAAGGTTCCTATATATGCAAATTCATTCTATGATAAAGATGCTTTCTTCATGAGTAACTAACCATCGGGTTACTAGAATAAACCCGAAGGGTCCAACTCGGACGATTGGAGGCAAGGCTCCGAGTATCAAGGTTGGAACTACAATCGTGATGGTGCATATAGAGACAACCGAGGTGGTTGCTAAAGAAGAAAGAGAGTGTCGGATGCCGAATGGGGTAGAAGAGATGGTTACAGGAATGATCCTTATGTGCCGCACCACAACCGTAATGTCATGCCAAGCACTTTGAGGCTTGAAGAGTTGTTTGACAAGTTGTTGAAGAGAGTAAATCACCAAGATGAGACCTTGAAGGGAATGAAAGTAGACATTTCAAGTATTAACCAAAATATAAGAGTCTCAGTGTGTAGCGATTAAGCATTTAGAACAATAACTTGGGCAAGTTTCTTCGCAATTAAAACAACGCAAAAAGGGCACTTTACCGAGCAACATGGTTCAAAACCATAAAAATGAAGGCCATTGTATGGTAGTGATGACTCGGAGTGGTAAAAGCACCATAGAACCCCCTATGCCAGTTATTGAGGATGAAGCTCGTGAGAAGTGTATTGGTGGTGAAGTTGTAGTTGAGGGAGAAGGTTCGAAGAATATTGGGATGCAAAGAGAAGTAGTGAGGGAGCCCAAAAAAATTATGTGAATCCCAAATCCTCATCCTCCTTTCCCTCGAAGGTTTAAGTAAAAGGAAGAGGAAGACATATTAAAATAGTTCATCTCGATGTTGAAGCAACTATCCATCAACATTCCCCTTTTAGAATCTTTGGAGAAAATGGTCGGGTACGCGAAGCATATGAAGGATTTGGTGAAAAGATCGTTGATGATGCCTTGGTTGAGTTTTTCTATCGGGTACTTGACGAGAATAGCAAGCTTGTGCCGACACAATCATGGGAGGCATGTTTCTTGACCAATCCTTTGCATTGATAGCTATTAGGATGAAGCATGTGGTTAAAATAAATAGAGCATGGGGTCAAAGAGAGTGAGGTGCAATGAAGACTTCTTGTGCAGTCAACACCAACAATGAGCAAGCAAAGGTCGATGAAGAGATCATAGAGCAAGTTGCTTAACTTCGCACAAGTATGGACTTGATTTTGAAGCAAAACCAAGCAAGTATCCAAGGGGTCAGTCACCAACCTCCTAAGGTTCCTATATATGAAGATTCATTCTTTGATGAAGATGCTTGCTTCATGGGTAACCAAGCATCGGGTTTCCAGAATAACCACCAAGGGTCCAACTTCGGACAATTGGAGGCAAGGTTCCGGGAATCAAAGTTGGAACTACAACTGTTATGCATATAAACACAACCGAGGTGGTTACTATAGAAGAGAGAGAGTATTAGATTCCGAATGGGGTAGAAAAGATGGTTATAGGAATGATCCTTATGTGCCGCCCCACAATCCTGATGCCATCCCAAGTACTTTGAGGCTTGAAGAGTTGTTTGACAAGTTGTTGAAGAGAGCCAATCACTAAGATGAGACCTTGAAGGGAATGAAAGCGGACATTTCAAGTATTAACCAAAATTTAGAGTCTCACTATATGGCGATTAAGCGTTTAAACCAATAATTTGGAAAAGTTTCTTCGCAATTGAACCAACACAAAAAGGGCACTTTACCAAGCAACATCATTCAAAATCCTAAAAATGAAAGTCATTTTATGGCAGTCATGACTTGGAGTAGGAAAGGCACCATAGTTCCCCCGATGCCAGTGATTAAGGATGAAGCTCGTGAGAAGGGTATTAGTGGTGAAGGTGTGGTTGAGGGAGAAGGTCCGAAGAATATTGGAATGCAAAGAGAAGTTGTGAAGGAGACCAAAAAATTATGTCAATCCCAAATCCTCCTCCTCCTTTCCCTCAAAGGTTTAAGGAAAAGGAATAGGAAGACAAATTCAAACACTTCCTCACGATGTTGAAGCGTCTATCCATCAACATTCCCCTTCTAGAAGCTTTGGAGAAAATGCTCGGGTATGCCAAGTATATGAAGGATTTGGTAACAAAGAAATGCATATTGAGTCAAGAGTTCTCACAGGAGCTCCAACAATGAAGTGCGATCATGACCAAATGCCTTATTCAAAAATAAGAGGATCTCAATGCATTCACCATTCTTTGTACCATTTGTGAGGTTGATTTCGCAAGAGCATTGTGTGATTTAGGAGTGTATATAAATCTTATGCCTCTTATCGTATTCAAAAAGCTTGGGCTAGGCACTCCGACTCCGACAAGAATGCGATTGCAAATGGTGAATTGAACCATCAAAAAGCTGGAGGAAATACTTCTTGATGTGCTTCTTTATCTTTACCACATATTTTGTGATCCTTGATTGTGAGGTTGATTTCGAGGTGCCCATTATTTTGGAAAGATCATTTCTTGTCACCGGGAGAGCTTTGGTGGATATAAATTCTAGACAACTTTTGTTCAAAGTCAATGATGCAGAGGTACTGTTTCACATCCGTCAATCAATGAAACACCTAGATGAGTTTAAGAGTGAAGTGTGGGCCCTTGATGATCGTTGATAATGGATGATGACAAAGTTGAGCCACAACGTCAAATAAGGTGCTTCTTAGGAGGTAACCCAAGCATATGTGATGATTTCTAATTTGTTTTTACTCTTGTTTAGTTTTTGAAGTTTTTAGGTGGTTACATGTTTGTTTTAAATTTGAAAGACCTTGATTCAGTTGTGCTATTTTGAAGATTACAATGTTCTGAGACTTGGTCTGTAAGTAGAAGTTAAAGAAGTAAAGATATGACTAAATTGCACTCTGAGCAGCCTATAAGAGCAAGCCTATCAGTTGTAGTCACAACTACAACACGTTCTCATGCCTCGTAGAGGGAAAAAGTGAGTTCTAAACGTTGGCACACATACTACGAGACAACCTTACGATTCGTAGCGTCCGCTCCAAGTTGTAAGTGGGGTTCGTAGTGCCAGGTATAAATTCTAATTTATTTACAAGTGTTGGGTTTTTTACGAGATCGGGATATACAAGTCATAGGACACGCTACAACTCATAGTTGAGTTCCCATAACCCTGACCAACAACTTTTAATATTGACTCAATTTATTATAAAAGGTGTTAAAATAAATTTTGACCCCTAAAATTATTTCATTGCCCTAAATTCAATTAGAATCACCTAACTTTTGCTCAAAATCATTGTCCTGACCAAAATCCTGGCTACCCATGTCACTTTTCGATGAAGAATCCTACGAGGCCACAATTCTCCTAGGGTTTTTGTAATTTGTTTTCTTTCTCCTTCTTCATTGCACTTGGTTTGATCACACTCACAATTGGTATGTTTTTGTTGAATAACTTTAGTGCATTTATGTGATGAACTTCAATTCTTGATAGATGATTATGTGCTCATTTAATCTTGATATCTATACCCATAAGTGGATTGTTGTGTTGAAATATGAAAATTAGGGTTTGGATTGTTTAAACTCCCTGGTGTGTCTTGAAAATTTGAATGACCTGTTGTGAGGTAGTTGTTTTGTCGATATATTGATCCATTGATTGTAACGTGCTTTTTTTCACGTGTTAAATTTGTACAATCATGCCAAACTTTTAATTTGGAAATGCATGTGTATGTTTGGATGAGAAATTCATGTCCATGCTACATGTTAGTTTGTTGAACTTTCAACGAATCTACATATATTGTGATTCTGTGGTGAGTGTGAGTTTGGGAGTGGAGGTGTCCTCTAGGGTAACTTGAATGACATTTGAATCTAGCTATGACTTGGAGGCAATAGTTGTTTATGTTGTTATGTTTACTATTGAATATGATTGTGTTGCAAATGATGTGTTGCTTTTGTATGTCACTTATGCCTGCTAGTTGGCGGAAGTGTTTTCATTTTTGTGGGAGTGTAGTAGGCACTACAGCTGCCTTCTATCATCAACTATGAGGCCTCCATACGACTCGTTGGTTCCCCTACGAGTCCTGGTGGTCACTCATAGCACGCACCAATCACCTGTGGTTCCTTCTCATTTCTCATACGAGACCCATCTATGACTCATAGCATCTGCTATGACTTGTAGTAGGAGTCTCGTAAGTCTAACTAGTATTTCAAAAATTCCTTTAGTAGGTGGTACGAAGTCAGAGTACGACTTGTAGGCCATCCCATGAGTCTTAACTACACCTCGTATCTTATTCCAGGTTGCATTTTTCTCGGAAACCTTGGCACTATGAGGCTATTGTATAACTTATAGGTCACCATACGAGTTGTGCCTGTGCCACGTAGCTGCAGACCTGTAACTGCATCAATGACTTTTCTTATGATTCCAATGTTTAAATATTTCTATTTGTGTTCCTTTTTCCTGTGATCATTTCTTAATCAAACATTTTGAGGCTCACTTACTAATGTGTGGCTGGTTTGCAGATATAATTACTTTGAAGGATAAACGAGCAATCAAATTATTCCAATGGAGAGTGATTAACTGTACTTTAGAACTGAGCAAACAGAAGGCTCTATGGAAGTCCACAAATTCACGATAGACCCTAAGGCTAATGTACCTCAAACTCAGGGTTGCACTATTATGGCCTCGGTAGAAGTTGAGAGTCCCTCCTACTGTGAGAAGGAGGGTGGCGTTGACGGGTCCTAGAGCAGCTCACCATAGATGACCTCTAAACAGATTCTGGGGAGGGGTCACAAGCTCAGCAGGAGAAAGTATAATCATAGCCCCCGGCTGACTCCAGATGGTGCGTTGTAGGAATGAAAGAGATTTATTACCAAGGGTTAGAGCAAAAGGGATAAGGCGAACTGGTTATACAATTCCACGAGGAGTCCAAGCTAAAAAACTCTAGGTTCAATAGGGTACCGGGGTTAGATGATGAGTTAGACAGACAGGGACTACGACGGAGCACACAGTAGTTGGGCAAGTATGCCCTTTACTTAGTCCATGAGTTTTATGAAGCCTACCTTGCGACACTTCACAAATGCATACCGAAGAATAAGAAACCTATTAAGCAGCCTTGCTTATGAGTGGTTCCAGTCAGGGGTCAGAGAGTTGACATCTTGAAAGAAATGATTCGACCGATTCAGTTCGGGCCCAAGTATAGAGTGCCTTAGTCCACTGCAGAGTATTATATCGCTTTTCCAAAATAAGAAGAGCAGAGAACAACAAAGACATTGTGGCCAAACTCGAGCTGCTACAGTGGATTGCAAATCAGACAAGCGAGGAGGGCTTCTAGCAGACATAGGTCAAAAACCACGTTAATCCGACAGTGAAAGCCCATATCTCTTTTCGAACCATGTTTTGGTGGTCAATTATCCATTGGCATATCCGAGACACTTTCACGGATAAAGTGATCACCATAAAGTGAGTCATGTTATTTTCCAGCATCCTAGCTGGTGATGATATAGATTGGCCTCGGATTGTCTCTGAGCAAATTCACAAGTCCGCTGTCTAGATGAGCACTTCACTACCATTCCCTATTTTGGTCCACCATTTTTGTAGTATCGCAGGTGTTCACGTCGACCACCACCTGGACCAGCATATAGAGACCACACATACCATATATTCCATCTGGATAAAGGTTAATGATGACCCGGTGGCCACTTGCAGCTCCTCTGGCCATCCCAGATCTATTCCCTGTTGAGCCTCCAACTCCAGCCACCACCTATACTACACCAACAACTATAGAGCCTTCCCCAGCTATTGAGATTAAGTCTATGTCATCCTCTAGTGCCACTGCACTCGCATCATCTTCTA
Organism: Solanum ossicruentum; assembly: GCA_025774065.1. Taxonomy (NCBI): domain Eukaryota; kingdom Viridiplantae; phylum Streptophyta; class Magnoliopsida; order Solanales; family Solanaceae; genus Solanum; species Solanum ossicruentum. Next base: position 11,751,639 of record JAOTQR010000002.1, read on the forward strand.
TGCAGGTTGATTCTCTTAACTCTGCTATTGCATTATAGGTATTGGTACGCAGAGTATCTATAGTGGATTCCAGGCTACAGACTCTAGCAGTCTAGGTCAGACCACCGGGGTGTCAGACTTTAAGAAACTCAGAGGAGAGGGCAAAGGCATTTGCCCGTGATTTGATAGATCAGAGAGTTAGAGAACTGGATGCCTGTGTGGTTGCATTCAAAGCAATAATCCAGAGAAAGCTTGAGGGTGCTCGGCCTGTTGAAACAAGCACAGTGATAGAGGCGTTGGCCGAGTTTAAGGTCGACTTATTGCAGATGTTAGCTACCCCTGGTGCAGTCCTGGAGGTGACACCGGTGAGTGAAGAAGTTTTTGACTGGTTAACTGACCACCCGCATGCCCATAGGAAGAGGCCACTCGAGATGGATGACCAAGAGATGAACCAGAAGAGGCCTTAGACCTGATGACCCAACAACAGAGGGGGAGGAGTTGATACTAGATGAGGTTGTATAGGAGTCTCTAGCTCTGACTGCTATATAGAGGGAGCAGAAGCAATGAATAGCATAAGGAGAGAGTCATTCACACGCTGCTGCAGCCCAAACTTCAGAGCAAGAGACCGTAGCTCAGGACTGTAGGATCAGACAAATGCCGGTGCTTGAGCAACATTATGTCTGATTTTTTTACCCCAACCCTTGCTTTTTATTTATGGATACTTTGTTCTTTTTGTTAGACAATATTTTTGTTATGCTATTTTTGGTTATGTTTAATGTTTTGTGTTGAATGTTGTCCTTACTTTTATTTTGGATCTTTTGTTTTGAAATGTTGGTTTTTAATGTGTGTGTGTGTATATATATATATATTGTGTGTGTGTGTGCATGTGTGTGTTGTGTGTGTGTGTCGGCTATTTGGCCTTAGTATGTGTTTTTACTTTGAGGACTAGGTAATCTATTTTTGTGGGGTGTGGGAAGTTATGGATTAGGATGATGTTTGAGTAATCTCAAGTTGATAACATCCCCTTATTTTTTATCCCAAGTGTTTCATTCTATGTTTCTTTTCCCTTATGGATGTTTTGATTTTATGTTGAATCGATATGTCTAGGTAGTGAGATAATTCGTAGATACATAGTAGTATTGTCTTTTGGCGTATACATAGTTTTTAAATGCTTTTTAAATCTTGTTGAAAATTCAATACTCTCAAATTTTTTTTGAGATTGTTGGTTATTAGTGCAATCATGAATATTGATTATCTGGTGATGTTTGTTCTAAGAATGAAAAGGTAAATTGAGACTTGAAGCATGAATCGTGAGTCAATACTTGATTGTGTGTGCAATGCCATATGTGTTGTGAGCTTATTTTGTTCTATTCATGTATCATGTGTTGACACAAAACTTGCCTTATTACTCTAACATTGGTTTGGTTATGTGGTTGATTTGGAAAGGATCTTATGCCTTTGTTCTTCTAGTACACTCACTTTTGCCTAAATTACCTACCAAATGTGTTAGTGAACCCTTTGTTCAAAATGTTTGAGCCTCTTGTGCACTCATTCTTTTGTGACAGCTAGCTAGCTTAGCTTTGTTCTGTGAAATACGTTGATATTAATCATGGTCTATCCTTGAACATGTGAACCTTGATTGAGGCTAAAAGCCTATGTTGAGAGTAGCAACAAATAGTGGCTCTGGTTTGGGGAATAGATATTGTATACTTCACCTCAGGCTAAAAACCTAAGTTGAGGGTGGCCTTTGTTGTGGTGAAGTAAGAACAATGAGGTGGTTAGTTGGGAAATAAAGAAATAAATGGAAAAAACAATGAGCCAAGTGTGGAAAAAGAAAAGAAAAGTGCCTTGACTTGAAGAAAATAGCAAAAATTAGTTCAAAAATAAGGCACAGCAGAAAAATGAGAATGAAAGCACCCGGGGAAAGCTTGAAACAAGAGAATATGGGTGGATTTAGTGAAAATGGTTGGTTTATGTAGGTGAAAGTGTTGGTAATCAAGGTTTAAGGATAGCTTTTAGTCACTACTTTCCTAAAATGTCATACCAAAGCCCCATGAGCCTATTTTACAAGTCGTTAAGTCCTGAAGTGATCCCAATCCACATTGTTGCCAATCCAGAAATTGAGTATAGGGGCAAGCCTATGGTGTTTGTCGTTTTGCATGAATTTCACTAGTGAGAGTGAGAATGTTTCCACAGTCCCTGAATTCTAAATTATTTTTGAGTAAGAGGAACTTCTTTCTGTGAGGACATTTGCACTATTTGATTAGCATATGACTATACCAGTGAATGTGGATGGTTGACACTCCTTAGCTTATCATAGTTGGGTTGCTATATATATCTTTGTGTTTTTTGTTTTTATTAGTAGATTTGCAATCTTGTTTTGAAACTGAATGTTAGGTACCTGAATTAGAGTAAATGATGTATATGACATTAGTATAACTATTATGTGTGTCTCATTTTCTGCTTAGATTGAGTTAGCACTTGAGGACAAGCAACAATTCTAAGTTGAGGGAGTTGATGTAGTCTCAAAATAGAGCACATTTAATGCCTAAACCAAGGGATTTGGGGAATCCTTAATACGACTTTTTATGATTTTTATGTGTTTTTGTGTTGTTATTCAGAAAAGGTAGGTTGGCATGATTTTGGAAGAAAATTGCACATTTTTGCTAAAGTATAGGACATACAAGTTCACCTACGAGTCATAGCCCAAGCTATGAGTCGTAGTGTGATCTTGTAGTAGTATATAGAGAACATAAATTACAAAATATGCTAAGTGGAAGTCAGTACTACGATCCCATCCTATGAGTCGTAGGTCTCACTACGACTTGTATAGGTGGACTCATAGCAAGAAACAGAGAGCCAAGACTTTGGATCAAAATCTGAAGGCGTAGACTATGAGAAGAGCATACCATTCGTAGCCCAAGGAATGACTCATACCTGTGAGTCGTACCAGTTAAATCCAAAATTCCAAGTGCCAGTACGAGGCTCCGATTATGACTCGTATGTCATCCTACGAGTCATAAGTTCGAAATGTACCAGCTGCTAGCTGTCATTTCTGTGTAATTTTTATGGTTGATCTTTTAACTATTAGAAATACTATAAGTTAGGGTTTATTTTTTAAGGATCCCAGACTTGAATATTGAGAAGTGCCTTTGAATATTCTCTTTAGATTAATTATGGATTATAGTGTAGATTTTAATTTTCTTTTGGAAAATGTTCTTTTGGGGAGTGCAAATCATACATTGTATTCATTCTCAATCTATCAAGCTTATGGTTTGCAACTTGTGGTGTATCACTCTTCATTGCTTTGAGTAAAATTCTCAACTATATCTTATATTTGCATTTTTGTTGATTTTGCTTTAGCCATGAGTAGTTAAGCACCCACAAGTTGGGGTTGTGAGAACCATGGGTAGTGACTTGAGATGACCTAGATTTATTGCATTACTAGTATTAGAGTTTGACATGTATTATCTTTTGCCTTCATTATGATTGTTGTTTGGTGGTGGCCAACACCAAACCCCACCTACTATCACGATCCCGACTAAGGTAGTAATGAATATGAAAAGGAGAGTAGATGATAATATTTGATTGATGTGTTCTCGTCTAATTAACCAAACCTGACTAAGGGGAGGTTGGCTGGGACAATAGGTAATGGTTAGTTGGCACACCATGGTTGCCGACCAAGCGCCATGAGGAAATTCGACCTTCACCTTCACAAGAGGGATGGAAGAACTTAAGTTACCATCCTTTATGCAAAATTTCCAATTGTAGTTATGTTTTCTAGGGTAATCTAGTCAACAAAACATGGTAAGCATAATTCCCAAGTTGTCCGTAAAGTTTAGTCTTTCCTCGCGTAGTAGTATAGCATTTATTTAGTTTTTTTATTAAATCATGAAAAAACCCACCATTTTAAGACTTTACTTATAGATACACAAAATGATTGATAGTGAATTCATGTAGTCAAGCCTCGTATTGCCTATGCACTCGACCCTAACCTTCGATTCAGTTAATTGCTGACAACGACCACTGTCTTATTGGAGTGTGAACATCAACAATCGGTTCTCTAGGTGGACTCCAAAAGGTTTGAGGAAGGATCCTACATATTTTCTAAACATTTGGAACTCGTAGAATTTCCTTCTTTCCATTATGATTGTTGGATTAAGGGGATTTTCAAGATTGGTGAACAATCTCGGTGGGTGATCTGTCATTCCCTCTGGAGGTGTTTTTATCCTTCTGATCATTGAGATGGATGCGGGGTTTTTAGTGTTAATGTCTTCACCGGAGAGGTGGAATAACTTGGAAGTAGTGGTGTAAGGCTTGAACTATTTCCTAAAAGTTATTCCCCTTGCTCTGATCTCAAAGTGATCCTTGAGTTTTATGTAGATGTCGAACCCAACAATGAGTTCTCTTCCAGGGATGGCTGAACCAAGGAGCTTTGTCTTGAATTATAAGCCTAGAAAGAACTCAATCATGACCGGGTTCCTGGTGATTAGCTTGGTCATCTATATTTCTCTTGACAGAGTACGAAAATTCTGGAAGTGAGTAATCCAGTGATCATAGGGTAGGACTGCTGGGTTGAGGATGAATGAAGTGGATCCTGCATCTATGAGTGAGATTACATGCATTGGCTTGTCCCATTTGGTTGAGAAGATAGCCTGCTGAACGTGCGGGGTGTCAGCCTCTTCATTCTTTCCTGGTTGGAATATCTAGTAGATGTTGTGGCTGGATTCATCAGTTGTGATGCCATTCTCCTTTGCTGCTTCATTTACTTCTAAGGAGAATAGTGTTTTTCTCATGGGTTCAACCTCCATGGAGATTAATGTCTTTATGGTTTGCTATTTCATCGAATAGTTGTAGGGCCTTGATAGATGTTTTGGACTGTGGGCAGTTATTTGTAAAGTTATAAGGTTTGTTGCATAGGACGCATCAGTTTTTTTTTGTATGGTTGCCTGGACTTCTACTCCTGAAGGATTTATTGCACCGAGTCATCCTCTACCTTGCGTCCAGAGGTCTGGGAATCTTGAACCTCCTGTATAGTTTACGACCCTTCTATCTTGCTCGGTAGCTTGAGCATGTCCATTCAGACTTAAAGTCTAAATCACTCCTACTGCATGCCCAGCCAAGTGTTGGGTTTCTGTTGACAATCTATTTCAGAACAAATTTCTTTGTGCAAATGTTTTCTAGTGCTTGGAAGATTACTTGCCTAATGTAGCTGACGTGGGGGGCAGTTATGTTCTTGACTTTTTCTTCTATGATAGTCATGGCATGCCCTGCTAGCTTCTGCATCTGCTTCAAACTAATGTCTCCTCCTAGTAAAAAGTAAATTCATGCCATCTTCTTGAAATGGACATCGCTGATCTTTTTGTCATCTGACATACATTTCATCTTGAAGAGCTGTCTCTGCAGCTTGCCTCTTTGTTGGTCGGTATCTCCACAGAAGACTTCCATGTCGATGTTCATGTTTCCAGTGAAATATTGGGATGTCATAAAGTAGTTGTGATCTTGCAATCCTAACGCTTTCCACCAACCCCTAAGAATGTCGGAGAACCTTGAGGAGAACTCTGATAGGTTCATGTACTTCTCACGCTCAACTAAATTCTTTATGACCATCCAAGAGTACAAGTCTTTAATTCTTTGAGGCCACTTTGATATCATCGAGGGTGAAAGTGTGAAAAACAGTTCCAACTTGCTTTTCAGAGACTTCAGCTTCTTTGTACTAGTTCATGAAGAGTGGGGGATAGTCCTCATTTGATGTTAGTGATGATTTTGCAGTTTCTTCCACATACTCCTAGGAATTGCCAACATATTCCTGCGAATTAGTTGATGGTGAATCCTCTCTATCATAGAGCTATCCGTCTAAAGGATAATTATCCTCAGTTGAGAACTCTGAGGTGATGTTTCCTATTTGATCATTGCATTGGAGATCTTTGTTAGATAGAACATGAGATTTTGATGTGGTTTCATCTTGTTTCTCATTGAATCCAAAGTGTTCATCAATTGATCTTAGGTAAACATCAGTTAGATTGTCCTCTTTAAAGGCGTACAGCTACGAAACCTCGTGATCTGATTTGATCGATTCAGGTTTAGGGAAGCCATGATTTTTGGGCTGCTAGTCCTCTTTATTCACGAATCTTATCATATCATCATATGTTTTATATTAATCTATTTACTCTGGTGATGATATTTTGTAATCATCAAGGGTTGGACGTAGAAAGACTGGGTCCTTCCTGCAGATGCAGTAGATGCATCTAAAGGTAGTGTTCTTCTTTTTGTGAGTGTTGCACCTAGTAATCATCATGGTTCCTAGTCCATAGCTTTCTTTCTTTTCGCCTTTTTCTGTGCTACTTTGGCTTACTTTATGGCTGCCAAAACTACATCCTTTCTCTCCCACATATACTTAGCTATGTCAAACTCTGCTTATTCTTTTTGCTGGGAAGCTTGATGTACACCAGGGAAGAACTTATGCATGAAGTTCTCCTACATCAGCGGGGAGTAAGGCTATGATCACATTGGAAATAATGTAGGACTAATTTGTTCGAAGAAGAGAGATAGTGATGTTCCTAGTGGACATAAATCGAACTATATAGTTTTCAATATATATTTCAGTGTTCGAATAAGTCCAGCATGTCTGTTGGACATCTCTTCCATCTTATTTTCCATCAGGTCAATCATTTTTTGCATCTTGCCTTGAGACTGTATGACATGCTTGATGTAAAGACCAATGTCGGACAATGCCTTGTTCTGGACTATTGTGTTCTCTGATTGCTAGTTGAAGGTTGCCACTATGTCTCCTGGTAGAATATGTTCTCCTGATGGTAGGATAACTTTCTTATGTTGTAGTTTTGGAGCGTAGCTCAGGTTATACCGTTGAAAAGATTAGTACTGGGAAAGTAATATGAGGTGTTGGAGCCTGTGTGTGATAGCATAAACATTGGAGGTGCAGGTTCTTTTGTGGAGGTAGGTTTTGATGGAGATGATGGCTTTTTTAGGCTTCTAGGTTTATGTGTAATAGTGGATGAAGGTTCATCCTAGTTGTAATCCTCATCCATTAATATCTCATCGTCTTGGCACTCCTTGCAGTCATAGTTTATGTCCCATGGTATGTGTCCTGTGAAAGGACAACGAGACCAATGGACACATTGGCCATCTTAATCAAACTTCTCAATCCAAAATCATCAAATTGGTCGGTACAAAACCTAGATGCAAGCTTTGGATCTGTGAGTTTTGGGTTATCATCCAAGGGTTGGTACATATCTATAGACAAGGTAGTTATGTGGAACTTTTTTAGGTGAGAGTAGTTAAAGTTTATGGCGACTATTTCATCAGATTTTCTGGTGAAAGTTTGCTTAGTAGACTAGAGAGGTTGAGCGGGATTTCTCAACTTCTCGTATTTTGTGACCCATGAGGTAGGTAGAATGTTTACGAGCTCCTCCCTGTTGATTTCTTTAGGGATCTGGGTATAATGAGTCATTCCATTTGTGGCGTATATCTTTAGGAAGAGAGCATCTTGGCCACCAGAGAGTGATAGGCCCATGGCATGGTTATGAACTTGCCATGCTAGCTGGTAGTGTAAAGTTGTCTGGATAGCATCTCTAGCTTGTAGAGCTCCAAGTATCTAGACCTGGATCTTCAATGCCTTTGTGAGGTACAGATCATGCAGGGACATGATGATGTTAGGATAGATCATGACGAACACAACCCTGATGTTTAGAGTGATCACAGAGGTGCCCAAATTTGCATGTTGGTACTAGTTGTATCGAGTATCCAAGAGGGAAAGATGTGCCACCATGGGATGGCCTTTTTATCCATGATAAGTCAAAGAAACTTTCACAGCACAAAAATTGATATGGGTGAACCCCAAGCTTTTCCACTGGCATCTGCAGTGTGATGAACTATTTTTCTTGGGTCGCAAGAATAGGGTGTTGTCAAGTTTTGAGGTAGCAACATAATTTTTCACTCTTTTGGGTTTAGTTTGGACTTGGAGCCATTTTGAAACCAAGGATTACAAGTCTTTTTGGCAAAGGCAGAGCATGAGTTCAGTAGAGGTAGGTATGTGGAGGATATTTTCTTTTCTGGGGTAACATATCTACTTTATAAAGATAGTCGTATTTGTAAAGTTGGAGTCATCTCTAACTTGGCAAAGGAGTTACACAGAATCACGTCTGAAGATAAAGACATAGATTTACAAGAACTAGATGATGACGGTGAAGACTCTGAAATAGAAATATATTTTAGTATTTTTTTTGAACAATAAATACACACACACGTATTTGTTCTAAAGACTATGGACAGACTCGATATTTGTTTTAAAGATCTAAGGAAAAGACTCTAAACTATTTATGTATGGACTGTACAGAGATGTATGGCTAAAAACTCAGAATTTAAACATATGAAATGGAATAAGAGAGTATGGAGAGTTTTTATGACTATGGAATCAAAGTATACACACAGACTAGAAGTGAAACGACCACAAAAGGTGGTCGAAAATGTGCCTCGAATGTGCCTAGATTCGTAATTTCCATATTTCTCAAAATCCCTACGTGATGTCAAAAATTTGACTTCATATTCTTGTTCAGGTGGTTAAATTGAGCGAGTGATGGGCCTATCCCCAATTTTAGAGCAAACAAATAGCAATTTCATTTTCCAAAAAATCAAATTCTAGAGTGGTTTTCCCGCCCCTGGCGTGGCGTGTCAAGGGCGCGCCTCAGTATAATTTTTGCCCAGTTTTTCTATCTTTGTCTAAGGCCTTTGGATCTTGGGCATAAGTGTTCCCATGCATGACAATGCCTACACTTAGACTTATTTCACCCTCATATCGTTCAAGAAATTTCCAAATACTCACTCAAACACTTGGTCAACATTTCATCTCTAATTTCAAGTCTCAAGAAGTCATCCGGATCTTAAGGTTCCCAATCAAGCTTCAAGTCTCCATCAGCAATCTTCTTCAACGATTCTCCAAACTCAAGTTCTATGGGTTTCTTTCATGGGCTCCTTCTACCCATGACACCCAAGCTCTCTTTTACCTAAAATTGCATGATTTAAAGTTGAATAACTCACGGGTCTTATCTATTATGAATTTCACTACACACTATGTTGGATTTCATGAAATTATGGTTGTTTTAGAATGTTTTAAGCTATGAATCTAAGCTCTACTGTGGGTTTTGATAAAGGGTATGGATGTATATTGCTTGAAGGTGTTACTAAGTACCTATTGATGGTTTTACTTTTGTAACACCCCACATTTTATATGTACTAATGCTATTTAAGTGAATTATGTTATGGTTTGGTTAAATTTGCATCAATTCTTGAAAGTACTTGAATCTCGTGTTAGTGGGCGATATTTGAGTCTAAATGCTTAAGAGGGTTGATGGTGTATATGTGTTGGAGTTAAATTGAGGATATAC
>JAOTQR010000002.1:11762013-11800761 GCA_025774065.1 Solanum ossicruentum
GGCTAGTTCTTAACCGCTTCAATCTACTGGGCATCAACTTGAATACCATCACTCAAGCCAACATGACCTAAGAAGGCCCCTAACTTGAGCCAGAACTCACATTTCGAAAACTTGGCATACAATTCATGGTCTTTGAGACTCTACAAAACCACTCTAAGGTGATTGACATGCTCCTCTTCATCCTTAGAGTATACTAGTATGTCATCAATAAATACAATCACGAACATGTCAAGATACGATCTGAATACTTTGTTCATCAAGTCCATGAAGGTTGCAGGTGCATTAGTTAACCCAAAGGACATGACTAAGAACTCAGAATGGCCATACCTTGTCCTAAAGGTTGTCTTTGGAATATCATATTCCCTCACTTTCAGCTGATGGTAACTGGATCTGAGGTCTATCTTTCAGAAGCACGAGGCACCCTGGAGTTGGTTGAACAGATCGTCTATCTTGGGGAGAGGATACTTATCCTTTACTGTGACTTTGTTCAGTTGTCGATAGTCTATACACATTCTGAAAGACCCATCTTTCTTATGCACGAGTAGGACAGGAGCATCCCAAGGAGAAATACTAGGCCTTATGAAACCCTTCTCTAATTAGTCTTTCAATTGCTCTTTCAACTCTTTCAATTCAGCAGGGGCCATCCTATAAGGTAGAATTGAGATAGGCTGGTTGTCAGGGAGAACATTAATCTCAAAGTCAATCTCCCTAGGGACTCCAGGAAGATCCTCAGGAAATACTTTGGGAAACTCATTTACAATCGGGACTGACTCTAGAATAGGAAACTCAACATCATCTGACTTAACTCGCATGAGATGGTAAATACAACCTTTAGAGATTAGCTTTCTGTCTCTATAATAGGAGATAAACTTTCCCTTAGGTGCAACAAAACTCCCTTTCCACTAAAGGACTGGTTCATTAGGATATTGGAACTTAACAATTTAGGTCCTACAATCAATGGAGGTATAACAGACATAAAGCCAATCCATGCCAAAAAGTACATCAAAATCCACCATCTCCAACTCTACCAAGTTGGCCAAGGAATCTCTATGATAGATAAATACTACACAATCTTTATAGAGCCTCTCAGCTAGGATAGACTCACCAGTAAGAGTGAAAACAGAAAAGGGTTCAAGCAAACACTCTGGAAGGATCCCAAATATACCAGCTATGTAGGGAGTCACAAAAGATAAAGTGGCACCCGGGTCAAGCAGTGCATAACAATCAAAAGTACAGACTCGAAGCATACCCATAACAACATCAAGTACCACGTCCTGATCCTGACAATTACCTATTGCATAAAGACGGTTTATCCCACCTCCTGCACTCATAGTAGCACCCCTCTGATGAATGCCAGCTAGGGGTACTACGGAGGACTGTGCTTTATAACTTACATCACCTCATCTTTTCATAGGACACTCACTCTTAAAGTGACCAGTTGCCCATATATGTAACAAGCATTTGTTCCCACACGACACTCACCCAGATGAAGCTTGCTACACTTACTATACGGTAACTTTCCCCTTGAACCATGAGTTACACTCGCCTAGGATTGAGAACCCTGAGCCTTGAAATTCTCGTGACCATAAGACTTCTGATCATACCGGCTCTACTAGACGGGCGTACTCGCCACAGAGGGTGTATAACTAGAAGACCTCTTCTGAAAGTAGGATTTATCACCTTTATTTTGTCTCTTCTGGCAAGGCTCATTCCCTGCTGACTTAGCTTTCTTGCTCAGATGCTCTTCTATATCTCTCTTTTTATCTTTTTTGATTTGCTAGGGATGTACTATGATCTTGGAGATATCCATATGAGGAATCAGCAATGCTGCTTCGCACTCCTTCTTTACATGCCTACCCAAGCCAGACACGAACTTTCTCATCCTTGTCCTCATGTCTTGGACAATCTCAGGAGCATATCTGGATAGCTTAATAAAATTGAGACTGTATTCATTAATGGCCATCCCCTCAACTCTTGTGAAAAGAAGCCGTCAAGGAATACAGTCCCAAACTCATCCCACTTAGCAGGCTCAACATCTTCACCTCGACTATCCTCCCACTGGTTGTACCAGACATTTGCAACGTCTTTCAGCTGATGGGAGGAAAGCTCAACTCCTTCAACCTCTATGAATGGCCCTCAAAGCCTTCCATATCTCATCGATGAAGTTTTGTGGGTCCTCTTTAACCTTTGACCTAGTATAAACTGGTGGGTTCATCCGTAAGAAGTCTTTGAGTCTGGTTGCAACAGTGTGCTCTTGGAAGTTAGAACTAGGGGCCTGGGGACCTCGACTATTACTTTGGGAGGCCATGAGTTAATTGATCATAGTAATGGCTCCCTTGAATTCTACCTCTGAGGCGGAGGCAGGCTGCGTCTGTACAGGGGCGCCTGTGGAACCCTAACTATCCTAGCCGATCGACCCCATCTCCTCGTCCTTATCTGGGTAGGGACCTCTGGTGGGGGATTCTAAATAGTTAAAGCTAAGGTATATCTCTAGGCAGCAGTACCTTTTGGAGGTATGATCTACAAACGTGTAACGCACGAATTAGAAAAGAGTTTTCATAGAGTTAAACTCTATCGCACGAACTCAGAACATAGAAGAAAGGTAACCATTTCAAATGTCCTATAGCCTTCAGCTTATGAAGTGTAGTGCACAACACACCCATAAACAAGACTCTACTAGACACAACTTCATAAACTCCCCAGGAGACTTGAACTCTGTGCTCTGATACCAAGTTTGTCACGCCTCAGAGGGTATCCTAGACGTAACCGGCACTTAGAGACTATTGTCAGTCCCCAAGCGAACAGCTCAGTGTCAATGCAGTCATTCGATCAACTATACAATGAAAATTGTCAGGGGATTAAGTAGATATTATAAAGGGTAACTCAATCCAATCACATCTATAGCAAGAATAAAGGCCATAGGCCAAAACTAATCTCAACATCCATGGGAAAAGTATATTCATGAACTCAGATTAAAACGAGAAAGATCCCAAAATTAAAACCACCATCTCTATGTCTATGAAGCCTCTATATCTACAGTCTACGTAGGTACCATGAAAGGCCATGGCTACACAAACACATAAGGAAATAGTTCAAAGCATGTCAAAAGAACTAAATAGCATCCTCCAAATGCAGGGAGGACTCACCAAATCTCTTAACTAGGAAGTGTTGAACCTCAATAGGGCATCTGCTGAAGTACTCTGTCTGTCGTATCTGCATCATAAAATGATACAGAACCAAATGATGTCAGTACGTGGAATATACAGTATGTAAAATAGCTAAGTAACAAATATAACCAGAAGTAACATGGAATAATCTCAACTCATAAGATACACACTCAGAATGATAAGCACTCTCTTAGGCATGGATAAGAGGTAGACATTAACTCATCAACATCAATCAAGACTCAAGCCATCAACTCAACATTAGAGTACTAATAGTGTGGAACCTAGCTGGGAGTTTCTCAGACTTACAACCATTACCTATGAGCCGGTGATGATACAATGAAGGAATGTCACTGCGGCATCTGCCCAGTACCTTACTAGGGTGAAAAGGTGTGGAATCTATGGATCTATAAAAATATCAAGTCCACTTTTGGGACTATGAAACATCCGTTTTTCACACTCCAATCCTTTCCTATGCAGGCTATGTAGTTATGAGTGCAAGTGGACTCACTTTTATTCATTTGGATGCTCGATACTCCTCCCAGGATTCAATATGCTCATAAACATCAAACATCACGATTTCTCATCATTTAGCCTCTTCTAGACAAAGGACATCAACTTATCCCATATACTAATAACCCAAATGGATGAAGAACATTCTTTTAAGATTAAATTCAACCCTTTTAAGACTCTGAAGACATCAATCTCATCAACATCATCATCAACACACTCAACTCAGGACCAGAACCACAACAACGAGCATATTAATACGATTAAGGCTCTAGACACCAACACCTAGGTTCATTCTTGTAATCTTTAGCAAAGAGATCATGTGGGGTTTTATAGAATAATTCAAGTAAACCATTTAAGCAAATAATTCAAGTTTATGATGATCATTAACTTAAGAAAATACATAAGTATAACTTTCAATAGAATATTCGAGAATTTAACATATAGAACTCATCACCTTCAACTCTCAACTTACTTCAATCAATGGGCCATATTGAAGAACAATTCCATGTTTTGGATTAGCCTTATATACCTAGGATGAAAAAGAACTTAAGCTCCTTCAAAGAATTGACCCCAAATCTTGAAATCCTCAAGCTTTATCTTCTTTTTCTCTCAAGAACTCTCACTTAGAAGATAGGAAAAATGGGACTTGAAATACTTGAAGAAAATGACTCTTATACACATTTTTGGGACTTAGAAGGGGTTGAGGAATGACCAAAATGCCCTTCCTAAAATAAAAGAATAAAATTCCACCCGTAATACCAAGTCTGCATTGCGCCTGAGGCGCTAATATGTTCATTTTTCACAAAAATTCCCAAAACACGTTCTTTTCAAAAAATTGAAAACAAAAACCAAGTGCAAGTTCGTGCCCCAGGCACTTCGCGCCCCGAGCGCACACTCTCACTAGTTCGTATTTAATTACGAAAAATTATCTTTTGACTCAATCGCCTTAAAATTCGATCGAGACCATTTTGCCACTCAATTTTTTGTGTTGATCGCAAATCTAATTCTTGCATTATTCATAGGAGCATGTGAAGATGCGTTATGCACATGATGCCACTCTAGGAGTATCTCGATAATTTCATGGGGCGTTACATCAAGTGTTAGATCAATCATTAGGGAACAATAGAATAGACAAATCATTAAAGATCAGTTATGGATACTCACAGGACCATCAAGTTCTATCAACCTATCATCATGCTCACATCACAATCAACATCAACATTCTCAAGTAAAGGCTCCAGACTCAATCCCTAGGATCATTCATGCATGCTTTCAAAAGTTAACATATAGGGTTTACACAATATCTCATGAAAAGTATTCAATTCAAGAAAACAAGTTTATGATGATCATCAACATAGGAAAATACATATACTAGATATAATTTTCAAGAAAAACTCAAGAAACAATTCAAGAAACACGTACGGGGACTCATGAACTCTCCATAAAAATCTATGACCATCTATGGGGCACATGGGAGAACAATCTCATGGTTTAGTTTAGCCATACATACGTGGTGTGAAGTTTAACAATCAATACTCAATAAATTTCCATTGAACCCTTCAATCTTGTGCACTTCTTCTTTTCTCTTAAGCCCTAATCTTTGCAAGAACTTAAAAAGGACGTAGAATGGGGTTTAAAACTTTTTTTATACTCAAATTTACTTACTTTGATTGTGTTTTGAGTTTAGGAGGGGTTGAAAATTTTCTAGAATGCCCCTCACAAAATTTAGAAAAAATTTCACTTCGGAATACTCAGTCTGCGATGCGGACTGAGGGTGCATATGTGTATTTTTTCCAAAAAATTTTTGAACATATTTTTTCAATCCTGTCAAAAAAGAATTTGAAAAATATAAGTGCACCTCCGCGATAGGGGCGCGATGCACCTTTATCGCATATCGACACTGTTTTTCATTTTCAGACTAAAAAATTATCTTTTGATCTGGTTGCTCTAAAATCAACCAAAACCATTTTCCCACTTAATTTTTCATGTTGATCGCATATCAAGCCTCGAATTTTCTATCTGAGCATAGGAAGATGCGTTACGTGCACATTTCTCCTCTAGGGGTATTTTGATAATTTTATCAGGTGTTACATCATCTCCCTCTTGGGATCATTCATCCTTGAATGATGAGTAAAGGTGGATATTGAGGCATGAATAGACTCAATGCTCACATCAATCAATCAAACTCTCGACTTCTTATCAATCTCAACAATCTTTATTCAAGCGGGGCCTGACCAAAAGAAAGAATGAATGCTCAAGCTCAATGAAATGGATTTCCAGATCTTCTCCGGAAGCCTTTTTCGTTTGACCCTATAACTGGAACTGGTGGCTGAGAATGATAGGGAACATTTGACTTTTGGCTTTTGGCTTTCTTAATCCCAGCCCAGCTGTGAAACTAATTCTGGTTGATGGCCAACTTTCAACAAGTCTTTCTTCATTGGAAGATCAAGAAAGAAATTCAAAACTTGCATGATGGGTTCATTTTTAAAGGGTGCCATCCGTAAGTGTAGTAGTCCTTTTTAAGCTTGCTGACTAGGCATTTAAGCTCAATTTCGTCTTCCCCATAGCATAAGAAAGCCATGGAGTACATAATCCCCTTTAGAGATAGGGGCAACTTTTTAGTGGTAGTAATTGCGAATGAGCAAGTAGGGGGAGGCAACTAAAGAGGTAGCGAGACTGACCGCAATTTCAGGAATAGGTTGGCTTTCTTTCATTTTTGTTATGGAAAGTGAAAGTCCTTTCGTTTAGTACGCACAAACTGCTCCCATAGACATGTATGATAAGGGGGTGTGGGGACAACTAGGCCACCACTTTGAGCAGATATAGGTCCGGACGACCCCTTCGCCCACAGTAGAACCCAACCCTTAAGAGGCTAAGGTCCAAGGGGCTACCGCAGGAAGTAAGCTTCACTTGTAACCTTAAGGAATACAGAAAGTTACCCGAAATTCCTAGCAAGGACTTTGCCTGCTATTCATTCCTAAATCCCTTTCACCCTTAACTAGCTAACTCGATGGGACGTCCACAGCGGGAATGCCAAAAGCAAGATATGGACCTGGTTCAAGAATAGACATATCAACTCAAGAATAGATTAATTAATTTAAGTCAAGGGTAAGGAAATTACCTTCAACATTCTTATCATTGGGCACGAATAGGTGCGGATATTTGGCTCTGATCTCTTTCTCAACTTCCCATGTGGCTTCCTCAACGAATTGATTTCTCCATAAGACTTTGACTAAGACGATCTCTTTGGTTCTCAACTTGCGAATCTGATGATCAAGGATTTGGACTGGAATCTTGTCATCGGACAAGCTATCCTTTACTCTAATACAATAGGCCTCACCAAGGTAGGATCTAAGCACTTCTTTAACATCGAAATGTAGAATACAGGATGAATTGCATCTAACTCGGAAGGCAACTCTAACTCATAAGCAACCTTTCCAATAT
The DNA here is from genome assembly GCA_025774065.1 of Solanum ossicruentum. Classification (NCBI taxonomy): domain Eukaryota; kingdom Viridiplantae; phylum Streptophyta; class Magnoliopsida; order Solanales; family Solanaceae; genus Solanum; species Solanum ossicruentum. The sequence goes on from JAOTQR010000002.1 coordinate 11,769,135, forward strand.
TTTTCACAATCTGATATGGACAAATATACCAAGGACTCATTTTCCCCTTCTTCCCAAATTGCATGACACCCTTCACAGGTGACACTTTGAAGTATACCCAATCATTTATCTTGAACTCTAAGTCTCTTCTTCTTACATCGGTATAAGATTTCCGGCGGCTCTATGCAATCTTCAACCTCTCTTTAATAACCTTAACTTTGTCCTTAGATTGGTGGATAAGACCATTCCCTATCAATCCTCTCCATCCTCAAATCACCCAATTAGTAATCTACATCTCCTCCCATACAAACCTTCCTAGGGCTCCATTTGAATGCTCACATGATAACTATTGTTATATATAAATTCAATCAATGGTCAGTGATCATCCCAATTTCCTTTGAAATCAAGAAAACAAGCTCTTAGCATATCCTCTAACGTCTGAATTATATGCTATGTCTGGCCATCTGTTTGTGGATGAAAGGTTGTATTCAGATTAACTTTAGTACCCAATCCTTTCTGGAAAGATCTCCAAAATTGAGGTGAATTGAGCTCCTCTATCTGAGATGATGGACAAATGAACTCCATGCAACCTCACAATCTCTTGGATGTATAACTTGGCATACTCCTCCGCAATGTTGATTGTCTTAACTGCTAAGAAGTGAGCCAATTTGGTCATCCTATCCACAATCACCCAAATCGAATCATATTTCTTTCGACACCTCGGTAGACCAGTAATGAAGTCCATGTTGATCATCTCCTACTTCCACTCAGGGATCTCAAATTTTTGGGCCAATCCATATGGTCTTTGACGCTCAACTTTAACTTGTTGGTAATTCAAGCACTTTGATACGAACTCTGCAATGTCCCTCTTCATTCCACTCCACCAATAGACTTCACTCAAGTCGTGGTATATCTTAGTAGAGTCAGGATGAATGGAGTATCTAGAACTATGGGCTTCAACCATATCAGATCTCGAACACCATCAACATATGGCATGCACAATCTACTCTGGTATCTTAACACTCCATCTTCCCCTTTGGAGAAGACCATCACTTTCTATTTATGGTAGTCCCCTTCAATTGAAGTATGATAGGATCTCGATCTTGCTTCTCTCTACCACTAAGGATGAAGCAGACACATTCTGAACATTAACTCCTCCCTCATGATTCTCCTCAAGTTGGACTCCTAATTGATCCAATCGATACACTTCTTTAGCCAACTCCTTCTTTCCTTCCTAAACGTAGGTTGTGCTACCATTGACAACCTGTTATGAGCATCAACAATGATGTTAGCATTAATTGGGTGGTAGAGAATGTCTATGTCATAATCCTTGAGAAACTCCAGCCATCTCATATATCATAGGTTAAGCTCATTCTGACTGAAGACAAACTGCAAGCTCTTGTGGTCAGTGAACATAACCACATTCACTCCATACAAGTAGTGGCATTAGATTTTAAGTGCAAACACCATTGCTACCAACTCAAGATCATGGGCAAGATAGTTCCTCTCATGAATCATAAGTTGTCTGGAAGCATAGGCTATCACTTTAACCCTCTGCATCAGCATACATCCCAATCTAACTCTAAAAGCGTCACAATAGATTACAAAGTCCTCTGTCCTATTGGGCAAGGTTAAAGTTGGTGCAGCAGTCAGTCTTGTCTTCAACTCTTTGAAAGTTTTCTCACATTCATCAGACTATTAAAACTTGACCTTTTTCTGAGTCAATTTATTTAGTGGTGCGGATAGGGAAGACAATCCATCGACAAATCTGCGGTAGTAGCCTTCCAATCCCAAGAAACTTCTTATGTTAGTTGGAGAGGTTGGCCTAGGCCAATTCTTAACCACTTCAATCTTTTGGGCATCCACTCGAATTCCATCGTCAGAGATAACATGGCCTAGGAAATCCACTGACTTAAGCTAGAATTCATATTTCGAGAATTTTTCATACAACTCATGGTCCTTAAGAGTTTGGAGGATAACTCTGAGACGATTGGCATGCTCTTCCTCATCTTTAGAGTACACCAAAATGTCGTCGATGAACACAATCACAAATATACTAAGATATTGTCTGAATACCCTATTCATCATGTCTATGAAGCCTACAAGTGCAGTCATCAACCCAAAGGACATGATCAAGAACTCAAAATGGCCATATCTAGTCCTAAAGGTTGTCTTTGGAATATCATATTCCCTCACTTGATGGTAGCCAGATCAAAGGTCTATATTTGAGAAACTAAAGGCACCCTGAAATTGGTCAAACAGATCATCTATCCTTGGGAGAGGATATTTATTCTTTATTGTGACCTTGTATAGTTTCCTATAATCAATACACATTCTGAGAGACCTATTTTTCTTTCTCATGAATAGGACAGGGGCAACCCAAGGAGAAACACTCGGCCTTATAAAACCCTTCTCTAACAGTCCTTTCAATTGTTCTTTTAACTCAGTGGGGGCTATCCTATAAGGTGGAATTTAGATAGGTTGGGTATCGAAAAAAACAGCAATCCCAAAGTCAAATTCCCTATCAAGAGGCACTCTAGGCAGATCCTCAGGAAACAATACAATAAACTCATTCATGACTAGGATGGACTAAAGAGTAGGAGACTCAAATTAATCAGATTTAACTCTCACAAGGTGGTAAATACAACCATTGGAAATTAGCTTTCTGGCCCTAAGATATGAGATGAACTTTTTCTTAGGTGCAAAGAATCACCCTTCCACTCTAGGACCACTTCATTTGGGAATTGGTACTTAATGGTTCGGCTCTACAATCAATGAAAGCATAACAGTTGTAAAGCTAATCAATTCTAAGGATCACATCAAAATCAGTCATCTCTAACACTACCAAATCAATAATAGTATCCCTATGATGGATGGACACTATGCAAGCTCTATAGACTCTCTCAGCTTGAATAAACACACCCACTGGAGTAGAAACATCAAAGGTTTTAAGGAGACTCTCTAGGGTTCTATCAAATCTACTAGCCACATAAACAGTTACAAATGATAATGTGGCACCAGGATCTATCAAAACATAATAATCAAGAGAAAAGACTTGAATCATACCCATTACAACATCTAGGGAGTTCTCTTGAACATGATGACTACCCATGGCATACAAATGGTTTATATCTCTATTTGCGCTTGACATAGTACCTCTCTATGTTCTTCTAGCTTATGGGGATGGTGTAGAAGATTGAACCCGATCAGCCCACTTTGGATACTCTCTGTGATAGTGACTCACCTAGCCACAATTGTAGCATACATTACTCCCCTCACGAAATTTTCCTAACTGTCATTTGCCACACTTACCACATGGTAGTTTACCCTATGAACCTTGAGCCACACTAGCTTGTGAGTGAAATCCATAGGCTCCAACATTCTGGGACCTCTTATCATTCCCAATTCTAGTCGCAGGTGCACTAGTAGATGGTGTTGTTGGCCCTATCTGAAACCTATTACCATTCCCATTTTTCTAATCTCATAGCTGGATGTTTTAGCCTTCTTATTTATGTACTCCTCTTTGTCATGATATCTCTCCTCATCAGCCTATCACACAAGTATCATCAATCTCCCAATGTCTACATCACTCACGAGCATCACTCCCCTCCCATCTATCTTTGGCCCTCTGTCCAGTCCATCCACATACATCCCTGTTCTCCCCCTCATGTCAGTAACTATATCCGGAGCAAATCGTGATAGTTGAGTGAACTTAAGGCCATATTCCTACACAATCATAGACCCCTATTTTAGATTCAAACAAAATAATCCAGCTTTTTCAATTTATTTGTTTGTAACGAAAAGTGCAAGCCGATTCAAAAATTTCAAAATCTAAAATTGCTTTTTTATGCCATCTCATGATCTAAATGAGTAATTGAGTTGAAGGAGCAGCTAGTGCCCTTGAGTCATTCTCTTTGGTATCGACTAGTGGCAGTACAGGATTTTGCTGGATAGGCTTGGTGTTACAATCTCTTAGCAAACTCTCTTACCATGGACTCTTTTCATTTTATTTAGAAGAAGCGCCCAAAGAAAGTTTCCTCGAACACTGCCCAAGTCAGCAATGGGGCATCCTCTCCTCTACCCTTCTTCCATTGATCAAACCATAGTCTGTCCATGCCCTTGAGTTTGTAAGTAGCCAGTTCAACTCTGTCAGTATCAGCCATATGCATCACTTGGAAAACTTTCTGAAGCTCCTCTACATAGTTCTTAAGATCCTCAGTGGATGTAGACCCTGTGAACTCAAACGGATTCATCCTCAAGAATTCTTGGACTCTAGATGTGTCTTGTGCATCCTGTCTGCCCACTTCTTATCTTACAGCAAGTGTTGTGATAGCCTAGTCTACGGTATGGATAGCCTGGTGAAGTTTGGCATTGGGGACCTCATCTTACGGGGTGCTTAACAGGGACCATTGGATCCACAGGCTCCTTATGTTTTTGAGGCTCAGGTGGGTTAACATTTTGCCTAGCGAGATGTCCTCTACCTCTAACAGCTCTGCAACGAGCAAAGCACGAGTTCAAAGAGAACCTTTTATAGAGCATAACTCTATCACATGATTTAGAACGTCAAAGAAGTGAACAATTCCTAATGTCTTATAGCCTTCCTATTATGGATATGGAGCTCTTCACACTAATAATAAGGGATCTACTAGACAAGGCTTCATAGACTCCATAGAACTCATTAAACTCTGTGCTCTGATACCAAGTTTTTCATGCCCCGGGAGGGTACTCTAGATGTGGCCAGCACCTAGAGTCTATCACTAGTCCCCAAGTGAACCACTTAGCCTCTTCACATTCATTCGGTTGATAAACTCTACCAATCAGCGAAAGACAAAAGAAAATAATGGGCACATCTCATCTAGTCTCAAAGTAATATCAAAAAATAAAAGGGGTAGTAGAAAAAACTAGCTCAACTAGTCTTAACATCAACATTCGACTCTAGTCTATGAAGCCTCTATTACTATCAAGCGGTGCCATCTAAAAATCCATGGCTATCTCAAATCAAAGTAAAGCTAATCAAGTCTAACTCTATAAGCAAGATGAGAGGCTCACCAAATAAGCTGAAGTACTCAGATTCTCAATTATGTGCCTGTCAATAATCTTTAATCCCTGTATCTGCATCATGAAATGATGTGGCACTGAGTGGCGTCAATATGTGGAATAGATGAATGAAACAGAAACAGGTAGAATAATATGGAACAACATCAACTCAGAATAATAGCCAAATTAAAATGTCAAGTGTCTATCTAAAGCAAGAATAAAGAGTAGACAAGTGACCCATCAACCAATCAAACCTCATCAACCAAATTAGACTCATCTTAAAGGAACTCAAACTCAACTCATCTCATCTCACCTCGACTGAAAGTACTCAATATGGGAACTTTCTAGGAGTTTCTCTTAACTGACAATAATCAATTATGAACCAGTGATTGTACAACATCCCATGGGTGTTGCCACGGTCGTTCTGTACTTGCCAGGTAGAGAACGAATCAAATCTACTAGGGATCCAGTAGATCAACAAGTCCTCTACTGTTTCAAGGACTCTATTAAGAGGGAACATCCATGCAATGTAATGGTTCTAATCCTCACTTATGCTTGGCAGCGTAGTTAATGAGTACGAGTTGACTTTACTCTTACCCATTTCGGTGTTCGATACTCCTTCCAAGACTCAATGCTAAAAGGACTCATCCATCTAAATCAAATCATCTCAATCATCCTCGTGGAGGCACTCATCATCTAATCAATCTCATAAAGACTCTCATCATCTCGTCAATCAATATCTCAATCAATAGTTCAAGTCTTATATCAATCATTAGGGAACAATCAAATAGACAAATCATTAGAGATCATTTATGGATACTCAAGGGACCATCAAGTTCTATCAACCTATTATCATGCTCACATCACAATCACAATCAACATTCTCAAGTCATAGACTCAATCCCTAGGTTCATTCATGCATGCTTTCAAAAGTTAACATATATGGTTTATACAATTTCTCATGAAAAGTATTCAATTCAAGAAAACAAGTTTAAAATACATATAATAAATATAGTTTTCAAGAAAATACTCAAGAAACAATTCAAGAAACACGTATGGGGACAAATGAACTCTCAATTCCTCTATGACCATCTATGGGGCATATGGGAGAACAATCACATGCTTTAGTTTAGCCTTACATACCTGGTGTAAAGTTTCAACAATCAATCCTCAAGAATTTTCCTTTGGACTCTTCAATCTTACTCTCCTCTTCTTTTCTCTCAAGCCCTAGTATTTTCAAGAACTTAGAAAGGACTTAGAATGGGGTTTAAAACCTTTTCTACGCTCAAATTAACTTATTTTGATTGTGTCTTGATTAGGAGGGGTTAGGAATTGTCTTGAATTCCCTTTAAGAAATTTAGAAAAATTTTCACTTCGAAATACCTAGTCCGTGATGCGGACTGGGCGCGCACATGTGTACTTTTTCCAAAAAACTTCTGAACGAGTTTTTCCAATTCAATCAAAAAAATTTAAAAAGATAAGTGCATCTCTATGATAGGGGTGCGACGCGCCTCTGTCGTACACCAACACTAATTTTCATTTTCAGACTGAAAAATTATCATTTGATCCGATTGCTCTAAAAATCAACTAAGACCATTTTCCCACTTAATTTTTTATATTGACCGCATATCCAGTCTCGTATTTACCATCTGAGCATGGGAACATGCATTATACACATATTTATCCACAAGGGATATTTTGGTAATTTTACTGAGTGTTGATAGCCTTAGGCGTATGAATAAGGGGTGACCATATCATTAGCTTTCGCAAGGAAAATAATTGAGAGGGTGAGATTCCACTATTAGAAATAGAGCGATAAAATAACCATGGGAAAAATTTTAGCTGCTAGTTGTTTAAAGTGAAAATTGAAGCCCCTCGACACCTTGGGAACTTTTAACTATCTTCCAAATTTTTCTTTCAAGATTATCAAGAATTTACCCACTCTCACCACTCAATAAGTTCCACATATTAGAAGAGTTATAAATTTATTTATGTATTGACACTGTCCAAAGTTTAAATTATTCGAATTGACAAAGTTCTTTCAAATTTATCGAACTCAAGTGAATTTAATCATCACAACAATTACACCATCATGGATTCAAACAATTACTAACCCAATAATAAGTCGTGATCAAATATAATTAAGAAAATAATAATTAAAAAAGAGAACAATTTAAAGTTTGTTATTTTATCATAGTTGGAAACAAAGCCGATGGGCTTCAACATATAAGAACGGAAAAATTGCCGAGAGAATAACTATTCAGCTCCTATTTTTTCCTAATTTTATTTTTGTCTTATTAATTAGATTTCAATTGTCACGCTAAATAAATCTTAGTAAAGTGAGAAGAAAAGAATAGATTTTGAAATTGTTTAATGTTCATTCTCCTATGATTTTCACTCATGAACTTTTTCAATTAGCACCTCCTAATGCAAAAGGGTTCAAAACAAGAAGTTCGTATTGTAAAAAGTCACGACGATCAAATTCAGCCATAAAATTTATGTAACACACTCAAAAATAAACTAAAAAGCAACTTACCTTTCAAATCTACAGATAATGAAGAAGCAATACTCAGAGAAGTTGAAAGGGATAAGATTGTGAAAGGATAGAAGATTTTATCTTCCTTTTTATCAAAGGGAACATGAGAAGCTTGGTGGAAGCAAATATGAACACCAAGCACAGGGCTACATTACCGGGTATAGTGAGGTGAAGCTAAGTATGAATTGAAATGACAAAAATATCCTTGATAATTTAAGATATGGCCTTCAGCAACCATGTTCATACCCTGATACAAACGCATTCTTTTATATAAGTAGAAGGCTTAAGTCATATGTTTCCCCTTAAAAATTGTCCATATATTTTAGTTGGACACTTCAACTCGGACTAGAACCTATTGAACACTTTTACCTATTCAAAATTTATTCCTATTAGGCATTTTTTGATAATCAACTTAACAATATGAAGTGCGTGTTACACCTGCGATGATGTGGCAAAGTAACTAATCAAAAGAAGCCATGTGGTAGTGGACCCAAAATAAAAATTAAACAAATAAAGTAGAAAAAACTATCTTTTTAGTTAAAATAAAAAGAACAAGAAAATCTATCCTTTCCCCTTTTCTTCGCCATGCTTGCTTCTCATATGCCAAACGGATAACCATTTCAATCTAATTTTTCTCCCCATTTCTTAAACATACAAGGATCCTTTGCCATCCACACACCTATTCTCTCCCTTTTACTCTGATACTTATCAATATGGTAACTATCAGTTTTTCCAATCTCACTCTCTGGCAAGATGATGAAAGTCCTAATTCCATACTTCCCCATAGAGTGTGTCCCATGTCCATTTCCCTTAGACATACTTGTTAAAGTTATGTGATGGTAACCCTATGCCCCTAGTCTCAAAGATTGTGTCCTACTTTCCCTACCCCATATTCTTGATTGTTTTGTTTATTCCATGTTTACTAACCAATGATGTGCTTAAGTATACTATAAGGCTTGTTTGGGGACTTTTCGGTTCACACTTGTCATGTTACACATAGCCCTTGGCTTGAGATGTTACAATCTTCATATCAAAGCACTAAGGTTTTGGAATAATCCTTGGATACCAATATGCCATATCAAATAAAGTTTTATTCATGGGTGTAAAGTGCACCTTACCTATGAGTAGGGGGCTATGAGGCATTTTAGGAAATATCTCACTTCTTCGTAATTTATGTCATGATATAGGATGTGTCTTGAGGTTTCTTAAATCTAACGAATGTTCTTGATGCCCTAACAAAAGATGCCTCCAAGAAGAGCCCCTCATCCTAGATAGACCCTTGTTGATGAGGACTAAGCTCCTCAAGAGCCCATGGGTAAGCCAAATACTTAAGATGAGTTCTGAACTACTATGCTATGGTTGCTCAAGTTGTGAGCAACCAGGCTAGACATTTCATTCCTCCTCCTGATGTTCCCACCCCAATAGCTAGGGTGAGAGACTATACCCAGATGAACCCTCTGAAATTCTATGGTTCCAAACTTGATGAAGATACTCAAGAGTTTATTGATGAGATCTCTATCGTGTTGACTATTGTGGGGTTGTATTTAGAAGAGAAATTTGAGTTAGCTTCTTACTAGTTGAAGTGAGTGGCCCAAGTGTGGTACACTCACTAGTTAACTGAAAGAGTGGCAGATTACTGAGTTGACTGGGAAGAGTTCAAGTTTATTTTTCTGGATCATTTCTTTTCTCTTCAACTTAAGGGAGCCAAATTGACAAAATTTATCAACCACAAACAAGATGGAATGGGTTTGAGGGAATATTCTCTCAAGTTTACGAAGCTCTCCAAGTATGCTCTTACACTAGTAGCTGATATCCGTACAAGAATGCATAAATTTATCTCGAGAATGTTTTACTTGGTTATGAAAGAATGTCGTATAACCATGCTTATTTTGGAGATGGACATTTCTATACTCATGAAATATGGGTAACAGGTTAAAGGGGAGACGCTCAAGGAAAGAAGAATGAAGGATTTTAAGAGGTCCCCTTATGATGGTAGGTTCTCTAGCTCTAGAAGTGTTGGTGGTAATGGTCGTTTTCAACAAGACCAAGGCTCAAATTTGAGGGTTGCCAATAATAGATTACCTCCTCCCAAGGCATAGGTTGAAGGTGGGCCAACATATCCTAGGTGTGACAAATTGGAAAGAACTGCCCGAGTAGATGATTGAGTGATGCACGTGCTTGCTTTTTGTATGGTAAAATAGGCCACAAAGTTTTTGATTGTCCTAATGTTTCTAAAATGGGTTAAGGCTAAATGTTTTCGAGTGGTCAAGCTCAACAAAGGTAGTACCCCTCTTAACAACAGATTCTACGTCTTGCATGTTAGGCAAGTGGTGGAGAAGGCTCTTGATATGGTGACTGGTATGTTAAAAGTCTTTGATTTTGATTCATATGCTTTGCTTGATCCTAGTGCAAATTTATCATTTATGACTCCTCTTTTTGTTGTTAAGTTTGGTTTGAGTCCTAAAATTTTGAGGGAGTCATTCTCAATCTACACTCTTGTGGGTGAGCTATTATTGCCCAAAGAGTCTAGCGAAGTTGTCCTGTTTCAGTCTTGCATAAGGTCCTTCTATGTGGTCTTGTAAAAGTTAAGATGATTGATTTTGATATTATTCCTTAGGATGGATTAGCTGTATGCTTTTTATTCCTCTATAGATTATAGAACATGAAAAGTTAGGTTCCAGTTTCCAAGTAAGCTTATTCTTGAGTGGAAGGGTAGTGACTCTGTTTTTAAGGGTCGGTTCATCTCATATCTTAAAGCTCGAAAATGATTTCTAAGGATTGTATTTATCATATAGTAAGGGTTAGAGATGTTGAGTCTGAGTCCTCTATTCTTGAGTCGGTTCTAGTGGTTAATGAGTTCCAGGATGTCTTTCCCAAAGATTTGCCTGGTATTCTTCCCAAACGAGAAGTAGATTTTGGTGTAGATCTTCTTCTTGATACTCAACCTATCTCTGTTCCTCCTTATCATATGACACCAGCTGGAATAAGGAGTTGAAGGACCAGTTGAAAGAATTATTGGAAAAGGGATTTATTAGGCCAATTATATCACCATGGGGTTCTCTTGTGTTATTTGTGACAAAGAAGGATGGTTCACTTTGAATGTGTACTGAAACTGAAAATGATGACCATAAAAAATAAGTATCCATTACCGAGGATTGATGATTTTTTTGATCCATTATAGGTTGCTACCCACTTCTCTAATATTGACATACATTTCGGTTATCATCAATTAATGGTAAGGGAGTGTGACATTCACAAGATAACTTTTGGGATGAGATATGGGCACTTTGAGTTTATGGTGATGCCTTTTGGGTTGACTAGTTCTCCAGCAGTGTTTACGCCTCTCATGAATCGATTATGTAAGCCATTTCTTGATACTTTTGTGGTTCTCTTCATCGACGAAATTCTGATTTATTCCTAAAGTGAACAAGAAGAGATGGATCATTTGAGGTTGGTTCTTCAGAATTTGAGGGACAAGCAATTGTTTGCCAAATTTAGTAAATGAGAGTTTTAGTTGGATGAGGTATCTTTTTTGGTCATGTGGTATCCGGTGATGGCATTAAAGTTGATCCAAATAAGACTGAGATTGTGTAGAATTGGAATAGACCATTGACTCCTTCAAATATTTGGAGTTTTCATAGATTAGTTGGTTATTATTAGAGGTTTGTTGAGTGTTTTTCATTCATTGCTTCGCCATTGACCAAGTTGACTCAAAAGAAGGCCAAGTTCATATAGAGAAATGAGTACAAGAAAAGTTTTCAGACTCTGAAGGATTGGCTTACATCAGCTCCTGGTGTTGACTATACCAGATGGCTTAGATGAATTTATGGTATATTGTGATGTTTCTCGAATTGATTTGGGTTGTGTGCTTATGAAACTTGGTAAGGTGATAACTTATATATCCAGATAGTTGAAGGTGCATGAACAAAATTATCCAACTCCGATCTTGAATTAGGGTTATGGTGTTTGCTTTGAAGATTTGGCAACAGTACTTATATGGGTTCATATTGATGTATTCACCGATCACAAGAATTTGCAATATGTGTTTACCTAAGGAGATTTTAACTTGAGGCAAAGGAAATGGTTGGAACTTCTTTAAGACTATGACATGAGTGTTCAGTATCATCCCAACAAGGCAAATGTTATAGCTGATGCTCTTAGTAGTCTATCTATGGTAGTGTGGTTCATGTTGATGAGACCAAGAAAGAGTTATAAAAGATGTTCACCATTCAGCTAGATTAGGTGTTCGATTGACTGATTTTTGTGATGGTGGCATTCATGTTCAAATGAGGCTGAGTCTTCTGTGGTTGTTGATGTCAGTCAAAACAAGACTTGGATCCATCATTGGTTGAGTTGAAGAAATTGGTTACCAAAAAGAAGATAGAGGTTTTCTCCCAAGGGGGAGATGGTGTGCTTTGGTATCAAGACTGATTGTGTGTTCCTAACATTGATGGTCTAAGGGAAGTGATTCTAAAACTCTAATTATTTTATACATCGGAGTTCCATAAAGATGTATCAGGATTTGAAAGAAGTGTATTTATGGCAAGGTATGAAGAGAGACATAGCGAAGTTCGTATCTAAAAGTCCTAATTGTCAATAAGTAAAGGTAGAACACCAAAGGCCAGTAGTTTATCCCAAGACATTGAGATTCCTACATGGAAATAGGATGATGTGAATATGGACTTTGTGAGTAGATTTCCCCTGGAAGCAATTCGACTCTAATTGGATAATTATTGATAGAATGACCAAATTGGCTCACTTCTTTCCAGTGAAGACTACTTTCAATGTCTAGGTCTATGCCAAGTTATACACCCGAGAGTTGGTTAGACTTCATGTTGTTCCTATGTCTATTATATCAGATCATGGTACCTAATTCACTTCTCACTTTTGGAAGTTATTTCAAAAAAGGCTTGGCACAAGGGTGAAGTTGAGTACCGCTTTTTATCCTCAAGCCGATGGATGAGCTAAGGGAATAGTTTTCAAACTTTGAAAGACATGTTGAGGAATTGTATATTGGAGTACAAAGAAAATTAGGATGATCATCTATGCTTATTGAATTTCCTACAACAACAGTTTCCATGCTAGTGTCTGGACGACACCATTTGATGCTTGTATGGAATAAGATGTAGATCTCTGGTAGGATAGTTTGAGATAGGTTTGATTGAATTGATGGCTCGGATTTGGTATTGGAGGCTATGGAGAAGGTGAAGTTGATTCAGGAAAGGTTAAAAATGACTCAAAGTCATCAAAAGTCTTATTTTGTATGTTACGAAGAGGGGTCTTGAGTTCCATGTCGGCGATTGGGTGTATATGAAGGTTTCACCTATGAATGGCGTGATGCTTTTTGGTAAAAAGGGCAAGTTGAGTACCCGATATATAGGCCTTCATGAGATTTTTGAGTGGACACGCAATGTGGCTTATAGATTGGATTTGCCATTGGATATGAGTTTTATTCATCCGATTTTCAATGTTTGATATTGTGGAAGTTAGTTAGTGATCCTAGTACAATTGTGTCTTTGGAAGGTGTTAGTGTTGAGGAGAACTTGACCTATGAAGAGGTGCCGATTGAGATTTTGGATAGGCAAGGGAAAAGGCTTCAGAACAAGGATATTGATTCAGTTAAAGTCCTTTGGAGGAACACATATGTTGAGAAAGCCACATAAGAAGAGGAATCAAACATGATGGAGCTATATACCTATCTATTCTAATCTACTCAACCTAAGGTATAAGGTCATTCTTATTCAAATGGTCCGGATCTCTTCATTTCTATGTCTTCATGTCTTAACATGCATACATGTGCACCAACCTGGCTTAAATGATGTTTTTAGCACGGATTTAATGATTTCATGGTTTTAATATTGTCTTTTTCAATGTAGATTAATGATGGGTTGTTTCAAGTTCCATTCAAGCTTTTCAAGTCATGTTCAAGTTTATTCGAAGATGAATGTTTTGAAAGGGGAGATAATGTAAGGACCTTGGCTTTCGAAGGCCTTAATGATGCTTGAAATATAGTTTCCAATGTTGTTTTACCAAAGTTTCCTTTCAAGGACACATCCATGAACCGCGGAGTGGCCCTTGGCTCATGTCTAGGGTGCTCATCCTTATCCAAGCTTTTCAGGCTAAGTGGCCCTCCACAGAGCATTTCACGATTGTGGTCCTCACCACTGGTCGTGGAAGGGATCCCTTACCTTGGTCTCCACTACCTTGCCCAAGGGTGCTATCAAGGACACCACCACAGCTCATGGACCTCACCACAAACCATAGTGTGGTCCATGAAGGCAAACTTGGCTCTTGGTTTGTGGTTTCCTTAGCTGGGGATCACCATCTCATAACTTGGAGTACTTCACAGCTGGCTTTACGAGCCGTGAAGCCAACCGTACAAGTGTCGAGCTAAATTTTTAGCTCCATTTCTTTAATGGCTCTTTTGTAATTTGGTTCACTTCCAAGGCCTTTTAAGGTTTTGTACTATCTTAAGACCCCTAAATCAGTCATTGGCTATTCCATACACTTCATTTCAAATTCCAACACTTCAATTATAGTATTCAAGTTCCTAAACATCATTACAGCTAAATACTTGAAGATTCAAGCTAAGGGTTATTGTGGGCTGCCAATATTAAGTTCACCCTACCTCAAACTTCTTCATTACATCAAGATATGAATGATTTCATCCATGATTACCTTTCAATCATGAAGCCCCAGATTCAATTTCTCCAATTTCATGATTTCCAAGTATGATTTACAAGTGAGTTTAGTGATTTAGCTTCAAATTGATGAAATTAAGTTATGGATATTTCAATTGATAAGTTTAACATGATTTAAATCTTATTATGTTGATTTATATGAATTTTATAAGAATTAAATATGTATGTCCTTTTTTATGATGAATTTATGTATGGGTAATTTCAAGTATGTTTCAATTGTTGATTTCTTTATCGATTAAGTATAATTTCATCTTATTACATATTTTATGCATAAATTGCAAGTACTCATGATATTCCCTCATTCCTGATGACATGCGTATGCATGAACACAACATTTTATGAGATTTATGATGTGGGTTATTACCCAATTATGATTATGACTATGATTTCAAGGAAAATATAGTTATTATATGAAATGTGATCACATCATGTCTATGATATGGCGTTAAGCACTTATGGGTGTGTATACATCATTATGTACAAGTATGAATAAGTTATTCCTATATATGTAATCATGAATTTTGAAGTATGATTTGGCTCTTAAGCCCAAGAATACATGATTATGGTTTGAAAGACTTATGCTCCTATTTCAAGCATGTATATTTATATGTATCATCGTATGATGATGACTTAGCACCAATGAAATTGGAAGTGATAGCTCCACCCAAGGGGACATTAAGTAAACCCTATCTTTCTCATAACTACGTGCCACGTAGGATCATGTTTTTCCCAATATGGAAGACTATGTACATGTAACCTACTCTCTGAAATTGATGGTGTTCCTATAAGAAAAGGTATAGTTTATTGTTGGCAAGTAGTCTACTCTTTCTCTGATGTAAAGGCAGCATCAGAATTCCACGTAATAGCTCGCATGGTCTTATATGTTGGTTGAGGTCCCATACCCACTATGTTTATGTATTATGGCATTCATGCATCATGGTTTTAAGAAATCTTGATATGATATTCTTTACTATACATCCTTTTCTATATATATGTTCCCTTGTCATCTGACATTGAAATGCAGGTTATCATGTTCATATGCATTGCATGCCCACATACTTAGTATATTCAAATGTACTAATGCATATTTTTCCCTAGATGATCTAACCATGTAGGGACCGAAAGCTTTCCCCATCCACTTCTTCATGGCTAGATTCAATTATGGAAATTTGCTTAAGTTAGTCCTTTATTCCAAGGACAATACCCACCTTCTATCTACCTATGTTATGTTATGGTTACTTTATGTTGCTTATGTTGAGGGTGAGCCCAAGACCAGTCTTGGCCACTGTCACTATTATGATTAGAAACATTGTTGGACACTATGTTATGTATGAATCATGCTATGGTATGTATCTACGGACGTTATCACCAAGTCCTTACCCCATGCTTTGTCATGTGTGATGTATAGAAAGATGATGATAGTTCTAAGTCCCTACTTCCCCATAGAGTGTGTCCTTTCCCTTATACATACTTGTTGAAGTTATGTGATGGTAATCATATGCCACTATTCACATAGATTGTGTCCTACTTTCCCTACCCCTTAGTCTATATTGTTATGTTTATTTTGGAGTTATTAACCAATGATATGCTTAAGTGTGCTATGAGGCATGTTACACCTAGGCCCTTGGCTTGAGTCATGACATTATCACCTCTTTCATTTATGAATTTAGTTTGGATTGTGGTTGTGCCACCGACTTGTGTCCTTCATCCATGAAGATCCTGTGCATGCATAGGTCAGGGCTTATACCATATAGATCTGCCATTTTCCATTCCATGGCCCTTTTCTGCTTTTTCAACACTGCTAAGGCTGCTTCAACCTATTCTGCAGATAAATAGGAAGACAAGATTATAGGTAAAGTATTATTGACTCCAAGAAAAGTATACCTAAAGTGTGATGGGAGTGGCTTTAGTTCCAGCTTTAGAGATTCCTCTGTGGATGGCTTGGGTGGTGGGCCCAACACTCTATCCAAAGGCTCTACAAATTTCTTCAACATGTTGATGTTTGGGCTGTCTAGCAGACTACTATCTCCTTTGCATTCATGGCCCTTTTCCAGCTTTTGATTTACTAGAACTTTTTTCAAGGGGTCCTTTGATTTCACTTGGTGAACTGCCACCTCCTCATCAATCGCGGTGATAGTGGACAGTTCTTCATACATAATAAGCAATTTCAAGGCATGGTAAAAGTCAAAAAACCATTATGTTATCATGTGCTCCCATTGCCAACCTCTCTGCTGCCACATCAATCAAAGTCCCTCCTATTGCCAAGAAAGAGAACCCCAATATGAATAGGACCTCTAGATCTAGCTCAAAGTCTAGAATGACAAAGACCACTTGGAAAATGAGTGATCCCACTTAGACTGTGACATCCTCAATTATTCTACCTAGCCTGGCTATCTAATGATCTGTCAGCTGGAGCAATATGGTAGACGGCTTTGGATCTCTCAGACCCAGATTTTTAAATATGAATCTAGGCATTAAATTGATACTTTAACCCAGATCACAAAGGCCTCTAGCATTCAAATATTTGCCAATTATCATTTGGACAGTGAAACTCTAGGGACCTTTCAATTTGATTGGGAGTTTTGCTTTGTTGAGGATCCTTGAAATGCACTCCTAAGTAAGTGCCACTATCTCATACTTTGCCAACCTTCTCTTGTTGGCCATTATGTCCTTGACATACTTTATATACTTTGGGATACCCTACAAAACATCAATCAATAGTAAGTTAATATGTACTTGCTTGAGTAGCCTGATGAACTTGTAAAAACACTCCTACTCTTTCTTCTTTTTGAGCTTTTGAGGGAATTGCGGAGGAGGCTTTGCTCTTAACTCGGCCTCTGCAGTCCGTGTACTGGGTTCACTAGTCTCAGGCACTTTTTCTTCACTATGATTGTCTCCACTTTTCTTTTCCAGGACCAACTCAAGCGATGCCCTGCCATTTCAAGTACTTACTGCATTCACTTGCTTGGGGTTAAGATCTATATTACCTGGTAACCCTCCTTGTGGGAGAGAGTTCTGTGCACTTGCTATTTACCCAAGCTATTTTTCTAGGATGAGTTGCCAGTTGGTTCTAGCAAATCTCTACTACTAGCTTAGACTGATCTGTCATTACTTGTTTTAGCATCTTCTCTAGACTCATTCTTGATGGCTTTACTGACTGTTAGTTTCATTGCCCTTGCAGATTATATTGATGCCCCCTCCTTGAATCTGTACTGAGATGCTCCCTAGTGTTAGTTCTGTTGATTTCCACCCCAAGAGAAGTTTGGTGGTTTCTCTAACTTGGGTTGTAAGTGTTTCCCCAACCGTAATGACCTCCACCTCTAGGTGAATTACCCACAATGTGTACAGATTCGAGGTTGGCACCATAATAATCAAATGCATGCTCACTGCTGCCTCACACCTTACACTATGTAGCTTGTTGTTAGACCATATTTATAGGAGCCTACTAGAGTCCTAACACCAGGTTGTTGAAATGGGTAGTTAGCATATTTTGTATTACTGAAACCTAAGCTGATAGGGCTGTGATGTTCATACTCCAATAACAAAGCGATCGCAGTTAGCAATAAACCTAACCAGAGATTAGGCTCAAACCCATAGGGAATAAAAGGCTTGACAATAGAAATCCACTACCGATCATTTCAAGCATCGATTACTAAAATCTCTAAAAAGGATGGGTTGTGATTTAAGAACAATAATAAAAATAAACACTACACTAATTATGCGGGAAGACACTTAAATTGAGGGACAACTTGGGAATTGTGTTCCTCATGATTTGTTGACTCAATTACTCTAGATAACATAACTCTAGATGGGAATTTGCATGCAGGATGGTAACTTAGGTTCCTCCATCCCTCTTGTGAAGGTGAAGGTCGAATTTTACCATAGCTCTTGGTCGAAAACCATGGTGTGCCAACTAACCATTACCTATTGTCCAGTCAACCTCCCCTTGGTCAGGTTTGGTTGATTAGATGAGAAAATATCAATTAAATCCTATCATTTACTTCTGTTTTCATATTCTTCACTACCTTGATCGGGATCGGGATAGTAGGCGAGGATCGGTGTTGGCCACCAACAAACATCAATCAAAATGAAGAGAAATAAACAATACATGCAAAACTTCAGTCAGAGAAATGCACAAAGTTTAGGATATTTCAAGTCAACTACTCATGGTTCCCACAACCCCAAGTTGTGGGTGCTTAGCTACTCATGGCTAAGGCAAAATCAATAACAATGAATGGAAAAGACATAGTTGAGAGTTTACCCAAAACAATGAAAAACAAGAACACCATCAAGTTGGAAACCACAAGCTTTGATTAATGGAAGATGAGTACAATGTGATTTTTCAAACCCTCAAAGTCGGTCTTCCAAATTAAAAAATCAAAATCTACACTAAACCTTGGAAATATTCTAGAAAGAATATTCAAAGTGTGAAATAAAAAATTTCCCATCTAAATCTCTCCGAAAGTCTATTTCTAAAACCCTATCATTAAGAATTTATACTATTTACAATTTCACCTTAAAAATTAAATAGAAAAGACAGTTGGCAGCAGGTATGTCACACAGATATGACTCGTAGAGTGACCAACGAGTCGTAATTGGGGTTTCATTCAGCTTCTGGCATTTTGGACTTGAATTTTATGATCCACTATTATGAGTCGTTGCTTGGACTACGACTCATATGCTTCTCTCAGAGTCTATGCCTTCAGTTTTTGGTCCAAAATTTTGGCTCACTATTTCTTGCTATGATCTTGCCTATACAAGTCGTAGTGAGTGGAGTGGCCTTGTAGGGCTGACCTCCACTT
The DNA here is from genome assembly GCA_025774065.1 of Solanum ossicruentum. Taxonomy (NCBI): domain Eukaryota; kingdom Viridiplantae; phylum Streptophyta; class Magnoliopsida; order Solanales; family Solanaceae; genus Solanum; species Solanum ossicruentum. Next base: position 11,788,190 of record JAOTQR010000002.1, read on the forward strand.
AGCAGATTCTTGATTTTGCTCACTGCTTTTTACTACGAGATCATCCTACGACTCGTAGCTTGGGGTACGACTCGTAGAATGGCTCTTATGTCCTGCACTTCAGCAAAATCTGCAATTTTATTCCAAAATCATGTCAACCTATCTTTTCTGCAAAAATAACATAAAAAAACATAAAAAGTCGCATTAAAAACTTGCAAAATCCCTTATTTCAGGCATCAAATGTGTTGTATTTTAACAGCACATCAGCACCCTAAACTTTGAACTATTACTTGTCCTCAAGCGATGACTCAATCTAAGCAGACAATGAGAAACAAATAGTAGCTACTCTAATGGCATATACATCACTTAACTCCAATTCAGGTGCTCAACCCTTGTTTTCAAAACCTGATTGCAAAAAAATTACTAAGCAAACCAAAACATAAAGATGTACCCAGCAATCCAACTATGACAAACGAAGGAGTATCAACAATCCACAATCATTGGACTAGTCATATGTCAATCATGTAGTGCAAATGCCCTCACAGAAAAGAAGTCCCTATTTCTCACTCAAAGTGCATTTAAAATTCAAGGATTATGCAAGCATTCTCACTCATACAAATGAATTCATGCATAATGACTAACACCATATGTTTGCCCCTATACTAAACTTTCAGAATGATGACAAAAGTGGATTTGGATCACTTTAGGACTTAATGGGATTGTAACATAGGCTCATGGGGCTTTGGTACAGCATCTTAGGCAAGTAGTGACTAAAAGTTATCCTTGAACCATGTTTTTCAACAACCTTACCTCCAAAACTTAACCATTTTCATTAAATCAACCCATATTCTTCTTTTTCAAGCTTTTCTCGAGTGCTTTGTTTCTTTTTTTCAGCTGTGCCTTATTTTTGAACTCATTTTCACTATTCACTTCAATCCAAGGCAATTTTCTTTTCTTTTTCTCACCCAACGCATGACTTTTTTCTTTCTTTCTTTCTTTTTCAACTAACCACCTCATTTTCATTGCTTTACCATACTAAAGGTCACCCTCATCTTAGGCTTTTAGCCTGAGGTGAAGCACACAATATCCATTCCTAAACCAGGGCCGCTTTTGGTAGCCACCCCAACTTAGGCTTTATGCCTCAATCAAGGCTCATATGTTCAAGGATAGACCAGGGCCAATATCAAGGCACTTCACAAAACAAGGCTAGGCTAGCTAGGTGTCAAGAAAGAATAGGTACATGAGAAGCTCAAACAGTTGGAACAAGGGATAAACTCTCACATTTGGTAGGTCATTTAGGCAAAAGTGGACTTACTAAAAGAACAAAGGCCTAAGATCCTTTCCCAATCAACCATATCACCAGTCCAATCTTAGAGTAAGAAGGCAAGTTTTGAGTTCATAAATAATACAAGAATGCGGCAAAATAAGCTCACACACACATGGCATCGCATACACAATCAAGTATAGACTCAAACGTCATGCTTTAAGCATCAATTTTCCTTCTCTTAATCAAAACAAACGTTGCCAGATAACCACATGCATGATTGCAAAAATAACCACCAACCTCAAAAATTTTGAGGGTATCGAACTTTCAAAAAAAATAAAAAAGCATCTAAAAACTATATATATGCCAAAAGATAGTAACTACTATATATATACAAATTATCTATACTACCTAAACATGAGTTTCAACAAAAATTAAAACATCCACAAGGAAAAAGAAACACGAGAAGAAAATCTTAGGATCAAAAAAAGAGGAAGTTATGGACTCGAGGTTACTCAAACTTCACCCTAATCCATAACTTCCCACACTCCACCAAATGAAAATACATTGTCCTCAAAATAAACACATATCGAATAGAAACAAGGGGAATACCTTGGGTTGCATCCCAGGAAGCGCTTGATTTAGTGTCGCGGCACGAAGAGATGCTTTTTGGACTCATGCTTCTTCGAGGTTCCAATCTTCTACTATCTTAATCTCATCTATATCACCCATGTATAATTTGACCCTTTGGCCATTGACTTTAAAGATTTTACCATCCCTACTTTCTAGCTCGATGGCACCATGACTAAAGACACGCACCACTCAGAAGGGTCCCATCCACTTGGATTTGAGTTTCGGGAAGCCACTTCAACCTAGAGTTGTAAAGCAACACCATGTCTCCTGGAGCAAATTGACAGTTCTCGATTTTGTGATCATGTTGTTTTTCATTCTTTGCTTGTACAAGGCAGAGCTCTTATATGCTCTCGATCGGAACTTATAAAGTTCGTTAATTTGTATTAGCCTAGATGATGATGCTTCATTCCAATCTAGATTGAGCTTCTTTAGTGCACATAGTGCATTATGATCAAGATCAACTGGCAATTAACAGGTCTCACCAAACACTAATTGATACAGAGACATGCCAATTGGTGTTCTGAAGCTGTGTGTATGCCCATAATGCATCATCCAACTTTGAGACCAATCGGTGTGATTCATACTCACACTTTTGGACAAAATTTGTTTTATCTCTCTATTTGACACCTCCACTTGCCCACTTGTTTGGGGGTGATAAGGTGTCTCCACACGATGCTTCACACTATACCTTTCAAGGAGAGCCTTGAACAATTTGTTGCAAAAATGGTAACCTTCATCACTAATAATCGCTCGAGGTGTTCTAAACCTAGTGAAAGTGTTTCTTCGAAGGAATCCTGTAACACTCTTGTGCTCATTGTTTGGCAAAGCTATGGCCTCTACCCATTTAGAGACATAATAAATAGCAACTAAGATACACTTTTTTCCATGAGAGCTAACCAAGGGTCCCATGAAATCAATACCCCAGACATCAACAATTCGATCACCAAAATAGGATTAAGAGAAAGTTCTTGCCTTCATGAGACACCATCTCCCTTTGACATTTGTTGCAAGACTTGACATAATCATAAGCATCCTGATGTATAGACGACTAATAATATCCACACTGCAGTACCTTATAAGCAATACGAGCTCCACTATGATGGCCACTCACCATTGATGAGTGACATACTTCAAGAATGCTCATCATTTCTACCTCTGGAACACATCTACGGATGATCCCATCAGCATATATATGAAATAAGTATGGCTCATCCTAGAAGAATTTCTTTAAATTATGCATGAATCTACGACGTTGATGGGTGTTCAAGTCAGGAGGTACTATATCACTCACCAGATAATTAGCAAAGTCCACAAACTAGGGAATGAGATCATGTGAGGTCGCTAATACCCTCTCATCATTAAAAGAGTCGTTGATGTCAAGACCATCATCAAATTTCACTATAGCCTCATCCTCTAATCTTGAAAGGTGGTTGGCTACTTGATTTTCTGAGCCCTTCCTGTCAATCATATCAAAATTAAATTCTTGCAAGAGGAGTATCCACATGATCAGTCTTGGTTTTTCATCCTTTTTAGCCATTAATATCTGAGTGTTGCATAGTCTGTGTGCACTATCACCTTCGCTCCCAATAAATATGATCGGAATTTTTCCAAGGCAAAAACTAGTGCTAGCAATTCCTATTTAGTGACTGTATAGGTCTTCTGAGCTACATTTAGTGCCTTGCTAGCATAGTACATAGGATGCAAAATCTTCTCCCTGCGCTTCCCAAGAACTACACCTAAAGTAGCTCCACTTGCATCACACATTAGTTCAAAAGGTTTTGACCAATTTGGAGCTACTATAATAGGTGCCGAAGTTAACTTTTTTTCAATTCTTCAAATGCTTATATGTATGCATCATCAAACACAAATTTGGCATCCTTCTCTAGAAATTTGCACAAGGGTTGTAAGGTCTTGGAAAAATCTTTTATAAAGCAATGATAAACCCTATATGACCCAAGAAGCTCCTAACACCTTTTACAGAGATCCATGGTGGGAGTTTCTCAATAACCTTAGTCTTCCGCTTTATCAACCTCAATGCCCTTTGCCAAAAATTTTGTGACTGAGTACAATACCTTCCTTAAACCTTAAGTGACACTTTTCCCAATACAACACCAAATGGCTTCAGCACATCGTTGTAAAACATCGTGCAAGTGCATCAAGCATTCTTCAAAAGATTTTCCTACCATACTGAAATCAACCATGAATACCTCAATTATGCTTTCAATCATGTCTGAGAAAATAGACATTATGCATCTCTGAAATATTGTCGGAGCATTGTATAGCCCAAACGACATCTTCTTAAATGCAAATGTACCATATGGGCAGGTGAATTTTATCTTCTCTTAATTTTCGAGTGCAATGACAATTTGGTTGTACCTGGAATACCCATCAAGGAAGTAGTACCAACCCTTCTCTGCAAGCCTTTTCAAGCATTTGGTCCATGAATAGCATCAGAAAATGATATTTCTCTGTGGAGGCATTAAGCTTTCCATAATCCATATATACTCTCCATCTGGTGACTGGTCGCATGGGAATCAATTCATTTTTGGCATTAGGCACCATTATGATGCCCCCCGCCCTTTTTTGGAACTTATTGCATAGGACTGACCCATTCACTTTCGACGATCAGATAGATCACTCCCGCGTCTAACCACTTGATGATTTCTTTCCAAACAACCTCCTGCATTAGAGGATTTAATTGTCTCTGATGTTTGATACTAGGCTTGTAATCTTTGACCAATTGAATCTTGTAAGTGCATATCCCTGGAGGTATACTGATTATGTCTACAATTGTCCATCCAATGGCCTTTTTAAATTGTTTGAGAACTGAGACAAGCTTCTACTTGTCTATTGCTCAATCAGCTGTTATTATGACCGGCAATGTATTGTTCTAACCCAAATATGCATATTTCAATTGTACTGGTAGTGCTTTCAATTCTAACTTCGCAGGGATTTCTATGGAAGGCTTTATAGGTGGGGTTTCCCTGTTGTTCAAGTCTAACTCCAACTTGGTCTGTCGTCGAGGGCGTTGACTATCTCCTCATAATCTGGAATACTTTCACCATCAAAATTCATCAATACAGCTGTTAAGGGTTCAACCCCCATTAGCAACTCAACTAGGACTTCCCCTTCCTCATCATCGCCCAGCTCAATCATTGATAAGACTTGGAACTCACAATTTTTTCTGTTGTGCTGGCACACCTGAAACACAATTGCCTCTTCACCAAATTTGAAAGTAAGTAATCCCTCTCCATGTCAATCAACGCGACCTGTGGCTAAGAAAGGCCTTCCCAAAATGATAGGAACTGCAAAATCAACCTCACAGTCAAGTATAACAAATTTATGGGAAATATAAATTTGTCTACCTTTACCATCACATTATAAAGTACTCCTATAGGCTTTTTGATGTCCTATCCGCCATTAGCACCTGCATCTTTGTGGGGATAGGAGGGCCTAAACCGAGCCATTTAAAGACGGCAAGGGGCATCAAGTTAATGTTGGCTCCCAGATCACAAAGTGCTTTGTCAAATATGCAAGCTCTCTAATAGTACATGGTATGGTGAAGGCACCTAGGTCTTCACATTTTTGTACCAATGACTTAGCGGTGATTGCATTGCAGTGTTGAATATTTTGAGAGAGGTCTTGGATAACTGTTTTCTTCTTCTTGACTAGTTCTTTCATCCATTTCGCGTATCCAGGAATCCTTTCTAGAGCTTCAACCAAACGGATATCTACTGGCAATTTCTTAAGCATTGCCAAAAACTGTTCAAACTTACCTCTCTCTTTTCTTTTCCCAAGCCATTGGGGAAACGGTCGGGGAGGCCCTGTAAAGGTTTTATATCTTTTCGATTGCTCCTTTGTGTTGTGCACATTAGTTTCTTTATCAACACTCTTCCTAAAGCCTCCATCCTCAACCACTTGCCAAGGGGGATCTATCGTGCTTTTACCACTCCTAGTCATGACCGTCATGTAATGCCCATCATTCTTTGGATTTTGAATTGTATTGCTTGGTAAGGTGCCCTTTTGGCATTGGCTCAATTGTGAAGAAATTTGCCCAAATTATTATTCTAATTATTTGATAGCCACCGAGTGAGACTCTATCTTTTGGTTGATGCTTGAAATATCCGATTTCATTCCTTTGAAGGTCGTATCTTAATGGTTGTCGCTTTTCAATAACTTGTCAAACATCTCTTCAAACTTGAAGTATTTGGCCCAACATCACGGTTGTGGGGCAGAACATAAGGACCATTCCTATATCTATCTCTTCTATCCCATTCGGAATCCGACACTCGCTCTCTTTCATAGTAGCTACCTTGGTTGTCTCTATAAGCACCATTACAATTGTAGTTCCGACCTTGATTCTCGGAACCTTTCCTCCAATAGTCCGAATTAGACCTTTGGAGGTTATTCCAAAAACCTGCCCCTTGGTTACTCACGAAGCAAGAATCTTCATCAAAGAAGGAATCTTCATACATAGCAGCCTTAGGAGTTTGGTGCTACCACTTGAATATTTTCTTGGATTTGCTTTAAGACTAAGTCCATACTCCTGCGAAGTTGAACAAGTTGTTCCATGATCTCTTCGTTGACCTTTGCTTGCTCATTGTTGGTGTTGACCACACAAGAAGTCTTCATTGCACCTCTTACTCTCTGACCCCATGCTCTATTGGTTTTAACACTCCATTCTTGTAACTATCAACGCAAAAGGTTGGTCAAGATACATGTCTCTCATGATTATGTCAGCATAAACTTTACTCTTTTCGTCAAGTGCCCGATAGAAAATTTCAACCAAGGCATCATCAATAATCTTATGATCAGGCACCATCCTCAAGCATTTAGTGAATCTTTCCCATGTGGTACTGATAGAGTCACCAAGTAATTGCTCAAAATTATTTATTTACTCTTTGAGCTTAAGATTCTTTAAACTTGGGAAATATCTCTGTAGAAACACTCTCCAAAGTTCTGCCCAGCTTGTTATTGTACCCGGAGAAAGCTCAGACAACCAAACAGTTGTATTACCAGTTAGTGACAATGGGAACACTTGCAAACCAACTGCATCTAATGAAAGATTTTGAGTCCCTATGACACTCTTACAGATGAAGATGACATGATGGAGAGGATAATAAGGATCCTCTGAAGACAACCCTATGAACAAACCATAGTTTTGGAGAATTTGAAGTAATCCACTTAACACCGAGAACTTAGCGTCTGCTGGTAATGGGGGCAACACTATAATACCAATAACGTCTATGGTCATAGGTATCAAGCGATATTGATTCCAACCATAAGCATTCTCGTTGAGATCCCTAAGTTGCAACCTATCATCCCTTGGTGGTGGATTCTCTTCCCTTTTCATATCATCATTCACATTCATTTTTTCCTCAACCATAATATCCCCATTCACATGAGTCATTTTTCTGGTAAGCCATGGATCTCTAAATTGATCGGAACTAAGAGATTGCCTTGGCTCCTTGTGTTATACAACTTAGTACACCCTACAAATAAAATCAAACAATAATAATAACAAGAAAAGTAAAATACAAGAGAGTCTAGAAATTAATACTTGAATTAACTAATAGTGAAATCAAGTCAAGAACCTAGCCGTATTCGCCGCAAAGGTGCCATAATTTTTTATGTTCATGCTCCAATAACAAAACGATCGCAATCAATAATAAACTTAACCAGAGGTTAGTGTCAAATCCACAGAGAATACGGGGCTTGATAATAGAGATCTGTTATCGATCATTTCAAGCATCAATTACTAAAATCTCTAAAAGGAGGGTTATGATTTAAGAACAACAATAAAATTAAACACTACACTAATTATACAGGAAGACACTCAAATTGAGGGATAACTTGGAAATTGTGTTCCCCGTGATTCATTGAACCAATCACCCTAGACAACATAACTCTAATTGGAAATTCGCATGCAAGACGTTATTCCAGCCCTCTTGTGAAGGTGAAGGTCAAATTTCACCATGACGCTTGGTTGGCAACCATGGTGTGCCAACTAACTGTTACCCATTGTCCCAGTCAAGCTCCCCTTCGTCAGGTTTGGTTGATTAGATGAGAAAACATCAATTGAATCCTGTTATTTACTTCCCTTTTCCTATTCGTCACTACCTTGGTCGGGATCATGATAGTAGGCGGGGTTTGGTGTTGGCCACTACCAAACATCAATCAAAATGAAGGGAAATAAATAATACAAACAAAACCCCAATCAGAGAAATGCACAAAGTCTAGGTTATTTCAATTTAACTACTCATGGTTCCCACAACCCCAAGTTGTGAGTGCTTAACTACTCACGACTAAGGCAAAATCAACAACGATGAATGGAAAAAACATAGTTGAGAGTTTACCCAAAACAATAAAAAAAACATTCAAATTGGAAACCACAAGCTTTGATTAATGGAAGATGAGTACAATGTGATTTTCCAAACCCTCAAAGTGTGTCTTCCAAATTAAAAATCAAAATCTACATTATACCCTAAAAATATTCTAGAGAGAATATTCAAAGTGTGGAATGAAAAATTTCCCACCTGAATCTCTCCGAAAGTCTACTTCTAAAACCCTATCTTTTAAGTATTTATACTATTTATAAATCCACCCTAAAAATTACATAGAAAAAAGATAGCTGACAGCAGGTACGTCACGCAGATACGACTCGTAGGCTGACCTATGAGTCGTAATCAGGGTTTTATAGTCAACTTCTATCATTTTGGATAGGCTACAACTCATATGCTTCTCTCGTAGTCTAGGCCTTCAATTTTTGGTCCAAAATTTTGTCTCATTGTTTCTTGCTATGATCCTGCCTATACAGTCATGGTCAGACCTAGGACTCGTAGAGTGGCCTTGTAGGGCTGATCTCCACTTCGCAGATTCTTTATTTTGCTCATATATTTCTTGCTACGAGATCAGCCTATGACTCATAGCTTAGGCTACGACTCATAGAATGGCTCGTATGTCCTGTACTTCAGTAAAATTTATAATTTTCTCCCAAAATCATGCCAACCTGTCTTTTCTGCAAAAACAACATAAAAACACATAAAAATATTTAAAAATCGCATTATGAACTTGCAAAATCTTTTGTTTCAGCCATCAAATGTGTTGTATTTTAACAGCATATTAGGTTGTCATAGCATCCAGCTCTAACATTCCTGCCTGCTTTTGGATTGTAGGTTTAGTTTGTCCATCATCCCACTTAGAGTTACCTTGTTAAATCCGATTCAGAAGGGTATACAACTTATCATTAGTATTTTTCAATGCCTAACTACTTGCAGTAGAGTCAAGTAAACCTTTGGTGTTGGGTTCCAATCCTTCAATGAAGGTATGGACCAACACCTCGTTAGCTTGGTGATAGTGAGAGCAATTAATTAACAAAGACTTGAACTTGTCCTAAACTTGGTACAAGTTTTCTCTTGTCTTTTGTCTGAAACTTAGGATTTCACTCCTAAGATTTATTGTTTTCCCAAATGGGAAGAATCTAATAAGGAACTTCCTGCTAGATCATCACAGGAAATGATGGAGTTAGGTGGCTCAGATTTGAACCACCTCTTCGCTTCCCAAAGTAGAGAGAAGGGAAACAAAGTCAATTGCACAGGGACACCTCCAATGATGTGCAAGTGTCATCAATCTCCAAGAAATTCTGCAAATGCACTTGGACATCCTCATGTGGCAATCTAGTAAACTAGTCATTAGTGTGCAGAAGTTGAACTATATTTTGCTTCAACTCGAACCTTCCACTAGTCCGTGGTGTTTGGATGTTGTTGATGACATTTGTAGTCTGTGAGATTGCCACATCTCTTAGTGGTCTAGCTATCATTGGTGTAGGAGCCTCTTCTATCATCTCTTTCGGATTCTCTTCTTCTGCCAAGATGATTGGTGGTAACTGGTATAATATCCATGCTCTCCGCCTTCACTGATGAAAGTAAGTCCCTGGTTCAGCTAGTGAATCAAATTGGTGTCCTGCAATAAAACAAGACTAATATGAAGTTGTCAACACTAGCACAATCAATAAAGAACTTTGAAAAATTACCAATTGTCAAATTTAAAGTCCCCGACAATGATGCCAAAATTTTGTTGCTACCAAAGCATACGTAAATGTATGCGGTCAAACTAAGTAATATAGTAGCTCTATAAAAGTTGGGATATCGAATCAAAAGATTTTAATGAGTCATTTAGCTAAATTCAATATATTAAAATTAATTATGTGTTGTGAAGAAGATGAGTGTGTGTTACTACTACTACTAAACCTAAGTAAATTCATCTAACAATTAATCAATTCTTTAACTAAAAATGCACTCAATTAAGCAAAGATTCTAGGACTACCGCTTTTTGAGGCATATGTTATATTCCATCTTCCTTTAGTTCCCAATAGGTCATTTAATTACTGATTCACAGGGTTGAATTTACAATCATTGTCTTTCAGCCTTTAATTGCCTAATCTTATTGACAACTAAACTATATCATTGAGCAGGGATAGGCATGAACCAATAGAAGTATATTAAATTTATCTTCCTGTTTAATAGTAAAGCAAGGTATATAGATAGGTGTCATGTCCTATATACAAATAATCCTAGAATCCCTAGAATAAACAAGCTCCTGTACTTTGTGTTCTATCTCCTATTCATCTTTCGAATTCAAGGTAGACAACATGTTTATTTCAATATTGGCTAGACATTAAAATAGTTGTTAAAGAAATACTGGAGCAATTACATAAGAAACCGATCATGAACCAAAGAAAAATAACCTATAACATAGTCTTATGGCTATAATCCCAGAATGAGAGAAATTAGTCACTCATTGGTTGAATCACAAAAACAAGTAATTTAAGGGTCATTCAATGAATGAAATTACAGAAAGAAAAGGAGAGAATTGAACCTTAGAATGGTGTTCTTCATCCTCCTCCTGTCCCAACTTAAGAATGAATAATAATCCCTAGAAACTACATACATGGCCTTTGAACTCATTTTCCCAACTTTTTCCACTTAAACTCCAAGTCTATGATGTGGACATGCTTGATCATCGTGTATTCTATAATTTCAGCATTTTCGACAATTTTTGAACTATGGTCATCACAATCCATGATACGAACTAGATTCTTCATAGTACATTTTTACACTTTTTAAGCTCAATAAATTTTGACTTGTCATCAAGCACCTCCGCAACGCAGAGCTGTTCTCAGCCAGTGTACTTTGGCTCCTTCTTACTCTATTTCTCCATTTGTGTCTTTTAGTATTTTAGGGTAACAGATTTGGACCTCCATCTTTTGCCTTAAGTCCTGAAAATACAACAAAAAATGCTTCCTTGCCATGGTTAGCTAAAACTAACAAAACAATAGTGAAAATCACCTAGACTCTATGCATTTGTCCTAAAATTAAGTTATAAATATGGGTAAATTTGACTAGTAAGTGCATAAATACACCTAAAATCATGTATCATGATTACTTGACATTGCATTTACATTATTTTGCACCTCACTCATTGTGACATTGTACCTGGATTAATTGACTTCTTGTTGATGCTTATATGCTATGGATAAATGTTCCTTGTTGCTCATTCGACATGGCATGAATCATCGAACCTGCACTCTATGAATCAAAATCTCAAGTTGGGTTAGGATTTCGTGTGAACTATATAATTGTGAGGATACATGCCTAGTATTGCATATTCTATGTATATTGTGTATGCTAATTTTTTCTAAGTGCAGGTTTATAGTTTTGGAAGTATATGGTTGGGATAGAAGGAGTACTTGTATTCTTTATTGCTATACTAGGTTAAGAATTCATTTGTTGGGTAACATGTTGTTAGGTACTCACCCTTAGTTCTACACTTGTGTAGGTGTTGAGCCCGGTACCTCTTGATCTTTCATTCCTTATTGGATCGAGCTTCGAGATAGTTTCAAAGATAGCAGCTAGTTCTCTTCAGTGTACCTTTAGACTTTGATTATTTATGCTTATGCATAGACTATCGGGTGCTTAACAAAGTGACAGTAAAAAATAAGTACCCTATCCCGCTCATTGTCGACCTATTTTATAGACTTGGACAAGCCAAGTATTTCACCAAGGTGGATCTCTAGAAAGGTTACTACCAAGCTTGCATAGCAGAAGTGGATGAGCCAATATGACGTGTGTGACAAAATACGGAGCATATGAATTGTTGGTGATGCCTTTCCAACGTACCTACTATTTTTTGCACCTTAATGAAATAAAATCTTCCATTCTAACTTGGATGAATTTATGGTTACTCAAAGGTAAGTTTTACAAAGTGATGGTAGACCATCGTTGATGTATAGGGTGAAGTGTTGGTCAATTGAAAATGCACATGTTCAGAAGATGCATGTCACAGAGATGAGGATGCTGAGATGCATGTGTGGTCACACTAGGAGTAACAAGGTTAGGAATGAGTCCATTCGGGAGAAGCTAGAGGTGGCCCCGATGGCCAAAAAGATGAGGGAAGCGAGACTACGATGGTTTGGACATGTGCAGAGAAGGAATACTGATGCTCCTGTTAGGAGGTGCTAGAGATTGGTTTTGGGAGCTACACGGAGGGGTAGAGGTAGACCGAAGAAGCACTAGGAGGAGATATGATATGGCGGAACTTGATCTCACCGAGGACATGACCTTATCATCATCATCATCATCATCATCATCATCATCATCATCATCATCATCATCATCATCATCATCATCATCATCAT
>JAOTQR010000002.1:11800861-11805861 GCA_025774065.1 Solanum ossicruentum
TTGCTGCTTATGACCCCTCTTTATACTACTACTTTGGCCGACCTTCTCTTGGTCTTTTGACCATCTTACACCACACATTAATAAGCTGCTTAACTAGTAGCTTGTCCATTAAACTTGAGCCAAAATGGGTCTCCAAGTTGATGGACTTGGGCTCCCTATTTTGCCAATTTTTCTTATTTGGTTTTGGGCCCAAAGTATCCAAGAGTTTATGATATCTTTGGGCCTTTCTTACTATCATCCTTGGGCTGTAAATATATTCCATATGTGATGTTAAATCATGGCCCAACATTATGCCCTTAACACAAATTTTATTTATACTCGGACTTGGACAATTTCGACGCCGCGTCTCATCTCCGTTTAGTTAGCAATTTAATCTAAGCAAGTAGCTGACTCACCTACTTGCTTCCTAAGACCTACAAGCACCTCAATTCTCTCACTTCATTTTAAGGCCGTAACCTCCTCACTTCGACACAAAACATGTATTCACTCGACCCTCTTAAGCGTTAGACGCACACATAACCCATTAACGCGAGATTCAAGCACTTTGAAAATTAGCGCTAATTTGACCAAACCATGTCATATTACATTTGCATTGTGCCAATATTGTAAGGTGTGGGGTGCTACATATCCTATGTTCGAGAAAGTCCCTCAGTTCCTTGGCAGCACCTTGAGGTGGATTTAGTTGTCTTACATGAGATGAGGGTTATTCCCCACTCCATGGCATGACACGTTTCGCTCATCCATTCCGCCCGTCCAAACGCTAAGCCCTTTCTCATTATCAACTACCGCCCTTTCTTTCCTCCCAACTATTCACATATGCAGATCTTCATATGTATGCTCGACTTTGGTTGCCGGTGCTATAATAGGTAGAAGTACATTATGGCAGGATCAGTCACCCGGGCAAAAATCCCTCCTCCAAGAAGATTATGCTATGCCCCCCGTTCTCTATAGAGTGAAAGAGGTACCTGGTGATCCTTAGGTTGCAGTACATCTAGTAGTTAACTCCTTGCGCCATTGCCGCCATTTCTAGGACCGACCAACGCCTCACCTGCACAGGTACCTACATAGTGTAGTCTCGATCGCACATTCAATATAGTATTTGGACTCATGTACCTTCCAGAACCAGGGGTATTCGAGCCTGTTGCATACAATTAGCTAGCATTGCGGCGGCAAAAGGATTAGACATCCCCCCATGCTACAGTTCCCTGCGGTCCAAACCCGGAGCCGCTTTAGGTTAGGGAGCTGGACGATAATAGCCCCTCCGCATCCCAAAGCACGCTGCCCTCCTAGGCATGCAACACTAAGTAATCTAAGCCAACCCACATTACTGACTAACGGTGGATAATCATATTTCTTAGAGGTACTAAATACAACTCCATGAATGAGCAAAATGAAGGTTGCATTAATGATAAAGATCACTAGGGAAACCGCCTTAAAAAGATTGAACATGTGGGAGGATCCGAACAAATTCTTCTTTTCTTTCCCCCGTATGGAGCACTGAGTTAGTTACGTTACAGTCTTCAGCAGGTAGGCTGCACTCTAGGCTGCAAGGAAGGCTCGCTAGACCAGCAGCCAGACCAAGAATGAATATGTAATGATGGAGATTCCACAGCAGGATCAATAAAGAATTTAATGTAGAATGGAGATTCTTCAAATATCCCATGTTGTATGGGCTTCAAAGAAAGCTTGTAGTTTAGGGGTGCACAGGTTTGGAACGAAGTAGCTCGCCTAAAAGGAGAGGAACCCTATACAAGGCGCTAGTGCGCAATTGCTTTATCTGATAGAGGCTTGGTTCTTCAAGTTCAAGTTTCGCTTACTGCTTTTCATTTTGATAAGAGTAGGTGCTTGCATCTCACTCGCTGTTTACTAAATGAGCCTTCACTGCCCTTAGGCTCCTATCTTAAATCCTAAGTAAAGTGAAATCAAATCAATGAATTGAACAACCCAACCTCTTTGTTTGAAGCTTTGCCAGGAAGCTTCTACTTGTTGAAGCTTTGTTTCCCCTAATTCCGAAACACAATAATTGACTTGCCACTATAGTCTAGGAAAGAGCTTCTCATTGATAAGCGGGGGAGTTCAGAAAAGATCTGATCATAGATAGAGACTTCAACCTGTGTGGGGGTAGGGGCAGATGTAGCCAAGTGGATCAAGGCAGTGGATTGTGAATCCATCACGCGCGGGTTCAATCCCCATCATTCGCTCATCAATAAATGGACTGTTTGTTTCGGAGACACAAGACAAACCTAGAAAGCATTTTTTCTGCAAGTCATCTTGAGGCTTTCAAACGCATCCAAGCAATTGGTATTCGATTGAAAGATAGAAAGCATAGATTCGTGTCGCCTACCAGCTGAAAGCAAAAACAGAATGGCCGATCATGAATTCTATGAAGTTTTTAAGACCTCACTAATCAGCCAACCACTTTTTAGTTCATATTGAATGAACCCCCGAATGAAGAAAAAATCTGCCCATGTAGGATTCAAACCTACGACCAATCGGTTAACAGTCGATCGCTCTACCACTGAGGTACTGAGGAACAACGGACTTAATGTTGGAAGCCAACTTTCATTCTTTGAACCAACCTATGACCTAAGAAAAATGAGTTCGTCACTCCTTTTCACATATATCGGGAGAAAGGGTTACGATAGAAAGCCCCTCCCCGATCGGAGAGCCTTCAGGACAAGGAGGCGGCGATCAACCCTCTTGAGATTCATATTGATCAATAGATCTCCGCGTCCCACCAGTTCGCTAAGTAGACTCACTCTATCGAGGGGCAACAAAGGCTGGAACTCTTCCTGCCAAAAACAAGGGACCTACTTCTCATCCTAGGAGTTAGCAGGAAAGAGTCCCCTCTCTGTCTGTCTCTCCGTGTTTCTACTACTAAGTAGCACTTCTGCTATTCAATTATAGAGTCAATTCTGATCAAGCTGAAAAAAGCCAAAGGTTATTTGTATTCCTCGAAAAACCCCGCCTATGTCACCATTTAATATTTCTTGGCCTACTATTGGCCAAACCACCTGGGCACTAGGCCCAATGTGAGTTGGATCACTTAGCCACGCTTCATAATTCAAAAAACGAGCATCGTGGAAATACATGCCGCTCAGCCAAAGAAAGATGATATAGAGTTGATCGAAATGTTCACTAAATACTTTTCGAGAGATCTCCTCTAAATCACTGGTATGGCTATCGAAATCGTGAGCATTAGCATGTAGGTTCCAGATCCAAGTGGTAGTATCGGACCCTTTAGCTATTATTCTTGAGAAATGACCCGGTCCAGACCATTCCTATAAAGAAGTTTGTATGGGATCCTTATCTACCAATATTTTCACTTCTTGTTTTGGCGAACGAATAATCATTGAGTCCTCTTTCAGGACAACACATATAAAGAGACCCGCCAACAGTCAAATAATTAGTGAACCTTAGAGATAGAGAGATATTTCTATAATTAGTTCCTTTCTATTCTATTTTTCTATCTCCTATCTATCTATTTTCTTTAGTTGTTTACTAGAGAAATTATGATCTGGAAGTCGATTCGGGGCAAGTATTCGAATAAGAAGATTCATCACCGGGCAGGGCATTCAGCAACTTGACTCTAAGGAGAGAAGGGAGGTTACGAGTTGTTCCTGCGCTGAAAAGTCAAATTTCTTTTTTAATGAATTTCTTAAACTAAAGCAAAAAGTTTATTTAATTAATTATTATAGAAATATTTTCAATTTTAAACTTTCTTTGAAGAAAGACTTTTTCACATTCAACCATGAGAGGGAAATTTGAGCAATCAAAGCTGCGCCCTCTTCCACTCTTGACTATAAACAGTTGACAGCTAATGATTTCTACTTTACTAAGCCAGTTCGGTAAGTTAAGGTCCATGCTTGAAACGAAAAAAAAAGAGGAAGGGGAAAGGTTTGGCAACAAGCAAATGGCTATGGAGATAAGGTGGAAGATAAAAAAGCTATATTTATAATAATTCAAATTCATATTCAAAAATGGGATTATCAACTATACTTGGCTGGAAAAAACAGTCAATCTACTCTCTTGGTCTCCCCCCTGTAACTTGAGAAATCATAAGAGAAGAAGAAACCGTTGCGTAGAAAGTCGTGCTTACTATCTCTTCCATTGTTGTTATGTAAGAGGAAAAGAGTGAAAAGATGACTTTTAGGTAGTGGCCTAAGCGCTAAGAAGTGAACATCATGCTACTCAGACTATATGCTTAACACATGCAAGTCAAACCTTTGTTTTCGGAGTTCGAAAGAGAAGGGGAAGAAGCGAGGTAGAGGAATTGGTAAACTCATCAGGCTCATGACCTGAAGATTGCAGGTTCGAATCCTGTCCCGCCTAAGTAGTGGAACATTGTTCACTGGGATAGAAGGCCAGTCCCAACCCGTCTACAAAATGGGGCTAGTGTTCAATCTTGGTTGGTTCCTCCTATTTGCAGGGTGATGACACCAGTAGCTGTGGAGCACAAATGACCATTTCTATCACTATTGAATTCCAACTTAAAGTTCCTTTCCTTACAGTCAAGTGGTTTTCACTCCTTCTACTCTAAACTTCTGTGTGCCTATTTGGTTTGGAGATTTTCACAGTCAAAGTCAAGAGTTTGTTGGTGGCAAGATCGATATGCATTCTAGTTGTACTTGACTTTAAGTGCACCTGAACTACCCATATTCATCTATTTACGGGCTTGCACTCAATAGTCAATCAATTCATTTTTTCGCTTTTGCATCAGCTTTTTTTTATATAGTGTGTGAAGTCTAACTAACAGAAAGTTCCTATGAATTAGTTCCAAGAAAGAGGCCGTTCACATTAAGAATAGAGGCTGTTAAGGATGTACTTGCTTTTCCTTTTTTTCGTCGAGATTGGGTTGGTGTTCAGTCTACCGCTTGTCTAGCCTATGCTTTGAAAGCCTATATAGGGTACAAGATCAAAAAGAATGCATTGGATGGATGCCCGGGCATTGACAAGGAAGGACGCTTTCAGAGGCGAAAGGCTTTGGGGAGATACCATTT
>JAOTQR010000002.1:11808361-11828476 GCA_025774065.1 Solanum ossicruentum
GTAACTCTAACTATCCTAAGGTAGTGAAATTCCTTGTCGCATAAGTAGCGACCTGCACGAATGGTGTAACGATTGCGCCGCTATCTCCTACATGGTCCCAGTGAAAATGAATTCTCCGTGAAGATACGGAGTACCAATGGCTAGATGGTAAGACCCCGTGCACCTTAACTATAGCTTCGCAGTGACAACCTTAATCGAATGTGTAGGATAGGTGAGAGGTGGTGACACACAGCGACCAATCCTAAAAGACCACTCTTTCATCTAAGGATGCCTAACCGCCGCACCGATCATTTGGGGGGAGGCGGGACACTGCGACGTGGGTAGTTTATCTGGGGCAGATGCCTCCTAAAGAGTAACGGCGGTGTACGAAGGTAGGCTCAAGCTAAGATTCTGCTCGTGAGTGTAATGGTATAAGCCTGCCTAACTGTGAGACCGACTGGTTGAACAGAGACAAAAGTCGGCCATAGTGATCCGGGAGTCCCGTGTAGAAGGGCTCTCGCTCAACGGATCAAAGGTAGGCCGGGGATAACAGGCTGATAACTCCCAAGAGCTCTTATCGACAGAGTCATTTTGCACCTCAATGTCGAGTTATCACATCTTGGGCTTGAAGAAGGTCCTAAGGGTTCAGTTGTTCACATATTCAATTGGTATGTGAGTTGGGTTTAGAACATCATGAGACAGTTTGGTTCCTATCTACCATTGGTGTTAAATGGAGAACTGCGAGGAGCCAACCTTAGTACGAGAGGACTAGGTTGGGATAACCTATGGTGTATCGATTGTTATGCCAATAGCAGCGCCGGGCAGCTAAGTTGGTTGCGTTGTGGGAAATCCTTCTCTATAAAAGTTCTCGGATGAGGTTTTTGAACAAAACTTTGATAGGCGAGAGGTGTAAGCACCACGAGGTGTTAAGCGATCTCATACTAAACGAAACAACAACCATCTCATTCTAAATGAAATGACTTTCACTTTCCATAACAAAAATGAAAGAAAGTCAACCTATTCCTGAAATTGCGGTCAGTCTCGCTACCTCTTTAGTTGTCGCCCCTTAGTTGTTCATTCGCAATTACTACCACTATAAAGTCGCCCCTCTCTCTAAAGGGACTTATGCATTCCATGACTTTCTTATGTTATGGGATCTCAAACACTGAATTTAGCTTCCCTCCCTAGTCAGCAAGCTTAAAAAGGACTACTACCAGAAATTCAATGCATAGACAGTCGGAATTAGTATGGTACCTAGAAATATCATAGGAGAAGAATGCATTACTTCTGAGCTCTGCTCTATCTTTCAAACTCAAAATATCATCATAAGTGAATAAGTGAGTGAGATTGGATACTAGGCTCAATGAGATGTTAGGTATGCCCGTTGCATAGAGAAAGACGAAGAAAGATTCTTTCATGTGAAATAGTTCCTTCTTCGGTCGAGATTTTCTTCCTTAGGGCATCAAAGCCCCTAGCCTGAGTATTATTATAAGTGATGCGCTTGCTTATTGGCCTTCTGTCTCTCGTGGACACTAGAGAGATACCGATAGTGGAAATAACTATCTACCAATGACGAGATGACTGAGTTACATGCGCCGCTCCATTAAAGCTTGATTCTAGGGGAAGGTGAAACTCCCAGGCGCTGGCTCTGGTTTCCTGTAGCTGCCGTGGATCCTCTCTCCATTAGGGTCTCCCTCTACTCCCTCACTCGCTCTCTTTGCTACAAATTCCCTGTGTTAAGCGTATGGGCTCTGAAGCCCAATGAGCACTTTCAGACGACTGCCTGAATCAAATAGGAGGGCAGGACCATCTTTCACTCTACTTAGATGAAGCCTCTGAATCCAGATCAAAGAAAGTCTTTTAGGATAGGCTTAGGCCCAGGGATTGGAGTTGAGAATCTATAGTTGATGCTTCCTCCGCTACGCTAATAGGCCCCTTGAACACAAGTTAGGATGGGGTAAACAAAGCCCTATCCATTAAATCTCGCAAACATCCGTCAAAGGGCAAGCTCGGAATATCCTTCTTTCATAACCAAGAATAGCATTAAAGCCTTATAGAATTGAAAATGCCCATAGCCTCCAGTCCTCGTTTGGCCAGGTAGGTAGATAAGGTGAGAGGTTTCAAATGAAAGTTTGAAGATTTTCTTGGTGTTCAGTGTGGGAGGTACAGGCAGAAAAAGATTATTTCCGATTCGTAGAAGAAGGGGATTGTACTAGGCGTGGCCAAACTATGGTATAGAAAGAAAAAGAATAAAGTGAAGGATGTCAGACAGATCTCCTTTTTTCAAATAGGGAAAGCAAATCCTAATCATCAGGTAAGATGGGTAGAATATGAAACTGCCTAAAAAAATGAAACTGTATCAACAAGACCAATCGCAGCTTATTCATCGAGAAGCCACTCGCGGCACACTGACTAGAAATCATCTGCGAGAAGGTCTTCTGGCACAGGCATACTACTAATTGATTATTTGGTAATTCATGATTGAATACAACCTAGGTAGATTTTTACGCCTACATAACAACCCTCCCAGCCCAAAGGAAAATGCCCAGATCATTTGAAAAAAAAGATGCGTCAGTCATGTATGCTAATTAGTGAGCTTATGCCAGCCATAGTCCCTTCCCTACTCTTAGTTTGCTTTGAAGGCACCATTTTAGTGAGTAAAAAGAATATATGGTTAACCGAATGGATCACTGGTTGCTGCTCCACCATCTGAGTTCTTTGGTTCGCCCTTCCAGGCTTGGCTCCAGTCTCTATAGGCTCAGCAACAGGTTCTTGGGCTGGGCCACTAGCTTGAGGCTGTTCCTAATGCTGGACTTTAGCAATGGTAGCCACTGCTTCTTCAGTCTGAGAATCTGCCTCTTTTTCGCTTGCGGCCTGGGCGGCTCGATTAGGCCAAACTTGTGGACATGGTGTTTTGTCCGTAGTTGGATCGGCAAATCGATTGGTAATTTGCTTGCTTGGCTTATTTGCTTGATTGAAAAGTTTTCCCATTGGACAGCTACTATGAATAAATGGATTGCCTCTATTGAACCTAGCGTTAGTAAATATCCTAAGAGAAAAAGCCAGCCACTACAAGTGCTTGAGAATGAGTTCACGCTCTTCTTGTTACAGTAAATGCTGCAATTGAATTAGCTCTTGATGCAATAGAATAGGAGTTCTTAGTGTAAGCGTAACCACAATTGACTAAATATCTGCCATGGTTGAATCACAAAGAAGAAAGATGGTAGAGTAGGGTAGAGTAGATTCAACGGTATGACAGTTGCGTAGAGAAGTTCTATGAACCTTCTTTCATGATGTAGTTGCTAGTTTCATAAGCTGCAAGACCTTGTCTAGTTTATAGTTAATTTGCGAAAGCTGAATTACATCCACCCTCTCCCTTATGAAGGGGGACAAACAACGTCCCATGATATTTAGGGAAAGGGGCGTTCAACTACTTGAATCTAAGGAAAGGGGGACCAATTCCGGGGCCTCCATGGGAATTGCTTACATCCTGGGTCTCTTCTTTCTCTGGCTCCTTTTCCGAGGACACTAAGCATAACCTTCGCCCCAACAACCCTTTTCTCATCGGTCCAGGATCGATGGCCATTCTACCCTCTTGGATTTCACGTCATAGCATATATATACCTGGACTGAGCATATCCAAGAAAGACACAAGTGGTTGCCTTGGGTTTGTCAACCAACCTTAATGTTTAGATCGGGGCACCTCGATGATGATGTAGTCGTAGTAGTCCTCTGATGGGAAATCAGTTAAGATTCTCCCATGATTCATGGAACCATTTTTTCGCGTGTCGTAGCTTAGGATTCATGCTATTGCTATTGTTTAGGGGCGTCAAAACCGGGTTTTGACTTTTTCTTTTTGAGAAAGAAGAGGTTACTGGACAAGCAAAAGAGATGCCGAAAGAGCATATGCTTTTATTTGAAATTAAAGCATTTGTCGAGACATACCTCCCGCTAAAGAACACTATTGACAATGTGGTCCAAGAGGCCCTCAAATAAAAGCGATAGAGCAAGAAAGAAAGGATCTAAATGGGCCGCAAGCAATAGAAGAGAGAGGATAGCCAGAATTGTATTGAGGCCGTAGCAGCAAGAAAACAACAAGAGCATTTCTTCCCAAACAAAGCAGCCTTCAGCAGGAGCTGCACTACACTGGCTCAGGTCTGGAAACAGAAAGGAACTGAGCGCCCCGACGAATAAAGAAAACCAAGAACAAAAATTGAAGCCTAAGCCTTCACATCGGAAACAGAAAAATCATCCGTTGGAGAATCCTTTTTATAGGGTAGGCATGGTGAAGGCAGAATGGAAATAGAAAACAACTAAATGACTTAGTCTTGCCTTATTACTCCATTATGGAGAGAGGCCCCTTTAGCTTCAGGGGGAAATTCCTATTTCTTTCATCCTCTCTGTCTATGGCCTATGCCAATTGGTCTTATTTGGATGAGTTGCATTTTGTTTTCCTTAGTTTATCAGTCAGGGGCAAATCCTTCTCCCTAAAAATTCCTTCCTTTTTTTTTGAACAGTCTCAACACATCCTCGTTGAGAGTCACTCTGCGAGACGTCTAGTAGTCTCTGACTTGGTCTTCAAATCCTAAGTCTCAGCCCCTTCCCGGCTTGCCTTGCTCTCAGGTTGGCCTTTCTACTTGACTAAGCAATATTCCGCTCGTGGAGTGGGTGTATGGGCCAGCCCATGGTGCGGTCATCTATGATATACTCAACTTCTTCTTTAGTAGGTTTACTACAACATCTGGTGGTGCCCTCGTGGGCACATTCCTCTCTGGGGCGGTCTGGTCTAATTGAAGTCAACTGACTCACATGGAATACAGGGTTCGCTTTCACCAAGCTAGTCGCTTGAGTCTACAGGCTACCTTTCCTATCTGTTTTTCTACAAGGTCTACTTTCAGACCGGGCCAAGCCTTTAGGTTGTTTAAGTAGGTTTGGGCTAAGGTTGTTGCACTCCTGCCACCTTTTGGCAAAGTAGGCTGATAGGCAAGCCCCCTCCTATCGCAATGGTGTGGGGCGTCAGCTTTCACAGAAGCAGCCACCCTTGAAAGAGTGCATAATAGCTCACTAATAGAGCGCTCTTGCGCCGAAGATGAACGGGTGGAGCATATTTCCTTATACCAGAAGAAGCCCTTACCCAGCAAGGCGAAGTATTATACAGATCGGGTCAAGGCGGGAAGGAAGCCTTTTTGTTTTGGTACGTATGAGTCTCATTCACAAATCCATCTTTGTTTATGCCTCCTTACCTTACACCTTCCAGTAAGTCTTTTTTCCATTTTTTAATTAAAAAGTCAAATTTCTTTTTTCTTTTTAATAGTTTTTCTTCTCTTACGCAATTTGAGAATTCACGTACACGGAACACCAACACAATCTCAATGAAGATGGGTGGAGCTTAAAAAAGAAAGCCCCTATCAAAAGAAAATATAGTTGCGTAGTTCCAACAATAATAAATAAACATTCCCTCCCCACTCTGACTTTGATCGACTTGCCCGCACATTAATATCAAGGATATTTGAGATTTTTGTTTATATGACTTTTTTCAGTACTTCCATGTTAGGATTAGTTACTAGTTCCAACTTGATAAAAATTGAGATTTTTTGGGAATCCTATCTATTAATAGGACTTTTGTTTATACGACGCGGCAAATTCTTGTCAATCAAGCAACTCCTTTCCTCCATTCGTGATACCTTTTGGAGCATCACTCACTCCACAGGATAAAAAAAGATGCACAAAGAAAACAACGAAATTTGTTTTGAGTTGATAAATCTAACGATTTCGTTTCAAATGAGTGTAACTATTCATTTCAAATAATGAAACTCATTCGACCATAAGGGAGAGGGCGACTGAAAAGGAGGCTCGACCAACGGGAGAGGAACTTTTTCCATTATTTATCCTTTTTTCGATCGAATCTTGCCAAGAACACACTGTTGTTTCAATGTCATTATCTTCCCTTCCTACGCACAAAGGAGAGTCATCCGTAAGGGATAAGCGTTTAGGGGAAGCAGTCCCCCCAGCTATTTCAGTAAGTGAGTAGTCCGTTATGGATCCCCCCTACTCCACTTTGTTGTTGACCCTTTCCGGCTATGTGAGTAAATATATCCCTTAGTCCTCCGAAGGAGCAAGTGAAGTTACTGCAGAATTGCTTGGACTAGCTTAGACTTGCTTGACTGGACTAGCTGGGCTTAGCGGACTTACCCCCTCTTTCTTTGTCTGTCCCCCCGTTTACCCCCATATCCCCGCTGTGTGGGCGTCCCTATAGAAAGGAACTCAACTCAAAATGAACTGAAAACAACTTCTTATTACTTTGGCCACGGAAGAGGAAGAACAAGAAACTGGTTGCATTTTGGGATGACTTCCCCTACCACTGTTAAATCGCGCCCTCTTCTCTTAGTATAGTAAGCTGGCGGGCTTCTCCCAAGAGAATTCCTTCACTCCACTCCCCCTTCAGACGCCTATGGAGAACTAAGGTAAGGTACCATTAGGAGTATCCTTTCGAAAGGCAGGGGTAACTCAAAAAAACCAAAGGCCACTATTTAACTGTTTAGGCGAAACTCCACGCATAACTCGCATTGCAGACTCTCCACTCATTCGTAAGCACAATGGACTCGCTATGAGTATGGAGGAAGGATAGGGTCAGTGGGCCTTTCTATCTCTTGCATTCATCTTATCCTTATTGTTTGTTGTTCTCTTTCTTCAGCACGAAGTTAGTGCATCAAGAAAGAAAGGTCCCATAGAGCAAGGCCTAGAGTAGATAGAAAAGGTCTCACAAAGCCGGTAATCCTTTGTCTAAGATCCTCTCGGAAAGTTGAAGAAGGGCAGGTCTTTCTTTCTTCTCTTGTGTAGGATCGGATGTTAAAGCCAGTAACCTTCTCTTTTTTCCTTAAGTAGGGGAGAAATTATGGTTTCTTTTCCGTTATAAGAAGAAAAAAGCAGCATCTCCTTGTTTGCCAGGGAAAGACTACTAAAACCTTGCTATAATAGAAGGAGCAGAATAAATGCTCTTGTATCAATGCACTGACTAAGCATTATTGACTTTCACCAGCAAGCCTTCGCACGCACTAGGAGTTTCCTCATCCCTAATAAACAAATTCGCCTAGAAGAACCTAAAAATTAAGCTGCTTGGGTCTCCCTTGTCACTACTTCAAAATCTTTTCAAAGCCTTAATCAAAGTAAGATGATTCTTCGACAAGTAAGGAAGGAAAGAGTAAAGATGTTATGCCCCTCTGTTAGAGAAATAGCTTTCTCCCCCTACTTTAACTTCACTCGACGTTCCTAGTTCTATTCTTCGATCTCAAAAGAGTGAAATCAAGCCTTTTGGCTTTTGAAACTTCGATTCGTGACAACTACTCATACGTGTCAAAGAGGCTTCCTTCCAGCCTTGACCCATCTAAAGATAAAGGTACAAATTAGGTTGCGAAGAAGAGATAGAGGAGCTTCATTGACGGCTCACGAATATGAGTCCCACGTTTAAAAGAAGAACTAAGATAGGCTGTTTTACCTCTGTCACTATTCGAGGAAAGAGTGTACTGAATCCGCCTCCTCACATTATTGGGTTTGCTTGCAAACAACATCCTCCTCTCACATTTGTTCTAGCTACTTCTATCCTCTCACCCATCGAAAGGAAAGGGTAATGGTCATACACATCTTACCACATTCACTATAGGGCGCCAACCCTTACTATCAGTCAGTTTCCCATGTCTGTTAGACTTTCTTTCAAAAACCTTGACTAATTAAATAGTGAAATTAGAATAGGATGAGAAAGGGGCTAAGAGAGAAGCTTAGGATATTACTTAAGTAAAGGGGCGTAGCAGTTCTTTCAAGCTCAAAATAGGCCATCTATTGCTATATCTCCTCCCTGATCCCCCCCCCCTGGAATCATGAAAGGAGTGAGAAGATATAACAATGGGCACCCTTTTGAGAAAAAAGAAAGTCAACTGGCACCTTCTTAAAGCACCTGCTTGGCTTTCAGGTAAATTGCGAAGGGAATAAAGCTTAGTGCTCAAAGAAGTCTATGTATCGAGAGGCAGAATTCTCCATTCTATAAGGATGTTAAGACCGCTCAAGCAGAGCATTTCCAGGGCTTTTTAAAACAAAAACACCAAGCCCGAGTGGAAATGCAACAAAGGCTTGACTCTCATAGGGAATGGGATTTTCTCTCAAAAAGCATGACCTCCTTAGCAGAAAAAAATGGGGCTCTGTGCGACCAAATCAAAATTTTGGCCAACCAATAATATTCTTCTTTTTTGTTTTGCTATAGAGGAGTTCCCTTCTTTATTCCGTCGTTCCTATTTCTTGCTTTTTTTTCTGATATGCTGATCTGTCATTTTCTTATTTTTGGTTGTCTGATCACACTTGAAATTATGTATCTACTAATCATATTTTTACCCCTACTCGGTAGTTTTGTAGCTGGTTGTTTCAGACATTTTCTAGGAAAAGAAGGAACCGTTATAATAACCGCTACGTGCGCTTCATTCTCTTCGATCTTCTCTTTGATTACTTTTTATGAAGTCGCACCGAAAGCTAGTGTCTGCTATCTTAGAATTGCTCTATGGATCTCATCGGAAATGTTTGATGCTTCTTGGGGCTTCTTTAGCGACCATGAAGTCACCGGATTAATTGCAGAGTAAATAGATCAGATCCGAGCGCAGCTGTTGCTACGCGGCGATACGGACTCGACCTGCTCCTACCCACTCCGGGGTACCATAGCATGTCGGGAATAAGGGGGGACATACTGGACGTAACCACTCCCTTGGTTGGGGGCTGTGCCGCCCTACCTTTTGATCGATACACAGTTGAGGAGGCCGATCACGAACACTAAGGTGTGGGAGCGATCCTGGTCAGGAAAGGCTAAGACGGTGCCTCGCATATGGGTAGCAAGAGGGTGCTTATGCCCCAACAATGGGGCCTTATGGGGAAGGGCCTAGCCCAATAGGGACAGCACCCCTCCTCCCCCCCTTCCCACATTAAGCACACCTCTGTATCAACTGAATCACACTTTTGGTCTAGTCGGTGGAACCGGTGAACCACGCAAGCTAGTTAGATGAGTGGGGCGGAGGGCTCGTAGTACCCCCTTTGATTGATCTAGCCTTTTCTTTGCTTCGGTAGTGAATCACCTACTAAAGGGGCAGGCCTGCACTCCTTATTTGAGACTACTAAGGCAGGCGGTGGACTCTTTAATTAGGTAAGGGAAGAAGGGGCCTAAGCATGGCAGATGTCATACACTTGAGTGGCAAAGGAAAGTGAGACCTTACCTTTTTTCCAAGCTTGTTTGGACATACGGTTCCTGTGGAAGCTCAAGTTGGTGAGCCATGTGATGGGAAACCTTCGCGCATGGTTCGGAGAGCACTGAATTAGAATGAGAGGTTTACCACCACATCATTGCATACAAGGGGAGCTCACTCGATTCACAGATTGGTCCGACTCGTAATTCACTTTTGACCACGTGTTCGATAGCTCGATCATAGTGATGTTAATTATGGTTACATTCATAAGTAGCTTGGTCCATCTTTATTCCATTTCATTTATGTCTAAGGATCCGCATAGCCCTCGATTTATGTGTTATTTATCCATTCCTAAATTTTTTATGCCAATGTTGGTGACTGGAGATAACTCTCTCCAATTATTCCTGGGATGGGAGGGAGTAGGTTTTGCTTCATATTTGTTAATTCATTTCTGGTTTACACGACCTCAGGCAGATAAAGCAGCTATAAAAGCTATGCTTGTCAACGAGTAGGTGATTTTGGATTAGCTCCTGGGATTTTGGGTTATTTTACTTTATTTCAAATAGTAGACTTTTCAACCATTTTTGCTCGTGCTAGTGCCCCCAGAAATTTTGGATTTCTTGCAATATGAGATTGAATGCCATAACTCTTATTTGTATTTTACTTTTTATTGGTGCTGTTGGGAAATCTGCACAGATAGGATCGCATACTTGGTCACCTAATGCTATGGAGGGTCCCATTCTAGTATCCACTTTGATTCATGCAGCTACTATGGCAACAACTGGTGTTTTCATGATAGCAAGGTGCTCCCTTTTATTTGAATACCCACCTATGACTTTGATTGTTATTACTTTTGCAGGAGCTATGACGTCATTCCTTGCGACAACTACTGGAATATTACAGAATGATCTAAATAGGGTCATAGCTTATTCAACTTGCAGTCAATTAGGCTATATGATCCTTGCTTGTGGCATCTCTAACTATTCAATTAGCGTCTTTCACTTAATGAATCATGCCTTTTTCAAAGCATTACTATTCTTGAGTGCAGGTTCAGCGATTCATGCCATGTCAGATGAGCAAGATATTCAAAAGATTGGGGGGGGGGAGGCTTGCCTCCTCGTCCCCTTTTACCTATGCCAAGATGCTCATGGGCAGCTTATCTCTAATTGGATTTCCTTTGCTAATTGGATCTTATTCCAAAGATGTGATCTTAGAGCTTGCTTTCACTAAGTATACCATCAGTGGGAACTTTGCTTTCTGGTTGGGAAGTGTCTCTGTCCTTTTCACTTCTTATTACTCCTTTCATTCACTTTTTCTAACATTTCTAGTACCAACTAATTCATTCGGGCAAGACATCTTACGATGTCATGATGCGCCCATTCCTATGGCCATTCCTTTAATACTTCTGTCTCTCGGGAGTCTCTTTGTAGGATACTTGGCCAGAGTGTGACCTGTTAGCCCATAAGTCAGTACTGTGATAAAGCGGTTGTTGCTCACCCGACACGATCGTATGAGGTCACAATTCACCTAAGATGATCATTCGGGGTGAACAAGAATTGGTGATCAGATGCGGGCAAAATTCCCGCCAATGGCTGAGATGTTCAATCAACTCCCTCCCCCTTTGTGGGGGCCCGACCCCTATGAGTGAGCAGAAAAGGGAGGAGGAAAGAGGCCCTGGTGAACCGTCATAATTAGTGAACAATTGTAAGCTTCACTGCCCGACAGTATGGAGTACTAACCATACCAAGGGACAGTCGCTGAAGCGAACGACGGGAACAAGCGGAATCAATGTATTCCAATTTTTAGCCTTGCATCGTCCATCCAATGGACCATGGATTAAACAGCCACTACCTAAAAGGACTATGTCTAGGTGACCGCCCCCCCCCCCCCCCCCCATAAGGTACATCTCGTGCTTATGGGCCGCTATAACTATCCAAGAAGACACTTGAAACTGGAAGGATAAAAAAACCCACCTGGTGGATTGCCAAGCTACAAGTCCTACGACACAGGAGTGGGATTCTCTAAAGAGCCAAGGTCATGGGTGGCCAATAGGGCCCACTTGGAGACTTGGGATCTTAGCAGGAAATGCAAAGGTTGCAATAAGCCAGCCGGCCAAAGAGAATCAACTAGTTTTGTTCTGATCTGAGTATGCTCAAAATTAGGGAATACCCTAACCCTGGGAACCGGAGCCTGGCCATCCTTCGTTTGCGGTCGACGTTCCGGCTTTGTCCTTCGACAGCTTCATGTTTGGATCTGGTTCGATAAGAAAGAGAGGATAGTATTCGTGTCGTCTCAAGATGTTAAACTTCGCAATGGGTGAGATCAGATGTTCTGACAATTGATTCGAAAGTTAGAGCGGAAGAACGGGGAACAAGCACACTTGGAGAGCGCAGTACAATGGAGAGTTGTATGCTGCGTTCAGGCTGAGACCAAATGGGCAAACTACTCACTTGGCGTGCCACAACGAGAAGGGCTAAGAGAAGACACCTTCCCACCTTCCTTCACTTTGCAATAACCCCTAAGAGGAATTATATCGTAACCTAAATTACGTGCGAAATTCAACTCTTCACTATAAAAGACTCCAATGAATCTACCAGTAGGAAAGATTAAAGCAGCTGGAAAGAAAGAGGCTCGATACTTCTCTGGTGTCATGAAAAAGGGAAGTGAAATTTCACGATGAAAGGGAGCATCTCTCGGGTATGGCATTAGATTGTTGAAAATGAAAGCGGCTTGTCCTCACGACTTGACCAAACATCTCACTAATAGAAAGAGATGGGACTGAAAAGGGCCTTGGTGAACATTAATTTAAAAGGCAACCCGCCTTGGGGTCGATTTCTATCAGCAGCGAATTCATTCCATTAATTTCGAGTTTTGGTCAATCCTGCTTTGAAGTCATCGACCTAGCCCCATTTTGTTGATCTCAGGTCTACGCTACTCTATTGCTCTTAGGAGATGAATTAGCAAGAGTAGCATTGAGTTCGACTCTTTAGGCAGGGTTTAGTTGTCCAGGATAGGGAATGACCTTGCCTTATTACCAGGAAAGAAAAAATGGGCCAAATCACCTTCTAGAGAAGAAAGGCATACTTGACTATTCCATAAATGGATGCATACTCTTATACCTTATTCTTAAACCATTACCCTAGATTGCTAGCAGTGAGAAATTCATATTTGATGAAGTTAGCTGAAAGCAAGAATAGCTTAACCCGAGGAAAGAGTCTTTCCCGATAGGGATAGATTAGGGGGTGGTAAGACATATAAAAGCAATGTCCTTTTGTTAGCCAAGTGAATTCTTTTATTTTCTGAAGACTAGCTTTCCAACGGGCAAAGGATACCATTCATTCCATTAATTCTGGGTTTTGGTTAATAGTGAGAGCAGCCAAACCCATTCCTTTTCTTCAGAAATCCAGTGTTATATATATATAGTAGCAAGCCACTTTCAAGCATTCCCTTCAATCCAACAAGTCAGTAATGGTAATCTTTTTATTCAACTAGTAGCGATCTTTTCAAGCGCCAGGTAAGCTAGTAAGAAGAAGCAAAGATTAAAAGTGGTCTATTCATTCCCTGAAGATTAACCAAAATGGTCTCCATTCACTAAACAACAACTGAAAGCAGTAGGCCCGGGCATCTATCAAGTGTGCTCACTACCCTTAAGCAGGAAATAACTTAAAGTAAAGCTATCTCGCTCACCCGGGAGAGGAGCTTACGAAAACCACAGAGACTTTGAACAAGACAATAACTACAGGAAGAATACTAGATTCTATTTCACTATATTCTGTGTTATTTAAACAGATACTCTCCACTCACAGCTGTAATACTTTATCAGTTTGTTCCCTTTATTAAATCATCCTAGTCCTATTATATGCCTTATTAGTTTCGAACTATTCATAAGTAATTTTTATTTATAGCATAAGATTCAAATTCATACTTAATCTCTGCCACATCTTATCGAGCTACACGACCTCAATCCGAATCCTTTTCAGTCTTGATGGAAGATAGTTTACTGGTTGCTATCTCTTTCCCTTGAACCGTTCTAACAGTGGAAAGAAAGTGTCAGAAAAAGTCAACCATTCCATTCCGAGCATATGACTGGCTTTAGAAAGAGAAAGGATCCACCCTTATCCCCGTTGAGTACTCCTATCTTCTCCTAAGATCCGCCTTGACGCTTGGCAAGCTATCTTTTCGCCTAAGGCTTTCGAACAAGTCTACTTACTCAAGTAGGTTAGTAAGCTACCTCTTCTTCTTTCAGGCAAGGGAAGCTCTAAAGGCAGAGTTGAGCGGAACCAGGCACAAGGAGCAACAATTACTATTGAGAGTTCCCCCGCTAGGGGAACGTCAGGAAGGGGTCATGCTCTATGTCCACTTATTCTATTTAGTATTGTATAGGAAGCCCTTGTTTGAGTGAGAGCTTCTAGAATGCCATTCTTTTTGCAATAAGAAACTTTTCCACATAGAGGTTTCAACTACTTAGAGCGAGAGTGCATCCAAAAATTCGAGAAGAGTGCTCGGCCTTGGTTGAAACAATTATAGGTGTCAATGGATCGATTTCACTAGTAGAGCACTTTCTCCAATGTCCACAAACAGAGATGCCACTTTCAATGATGTACACCGGCCCTTGTGTTAAAGTAGCATCGATTTTCACTTGGAAATCGAGAAGTTTCGAGTTTCCAAATACGTGGTACCCTTTCTTTAGAGTCCGGTAGGTCAATTAAGTTACTTAAATCTCTTCCTTATCTGCTTCTCTATAGCTACCTTCCTCGCTTCGTCTTCGGCTTTCGGAGTTGTGAAATAACCTCTTCCTTTTATAGCCAGACAACTGGCGGATAAGCTGTGCATCTAAAGAACATAAGATCCGAGTTGCCACCAGGCATAAAAGTAATATTGTCAACTAGGGAAATTGGAACAACCAGGTATCTCAAACATCGATAAGGGAAGAATTAAGCTTTCGTTAGGATGATATTCCTTTCATCCGAATGGCAAGGCTTGCTAGTTTCCTGAAGTACACCCGCATCTGTCTATCGATGTCATAGTTGCTTGGAAGGAAGGTCGTAGATGTACCTTCGAATTTCCTCCATCTTAGCCGAAAGTGAGGCTGCTTCTATCTTTTCCAATTCTTGTTATATCTTAGCAGTATAATGGGGAGGAAAGAGGGGAAGCCAAGAAAGCGACATGTATGGTACAGGTTTCGGTAGTGATTCAATTGATCTGGTAAGCGTAGGTTAATGGAGTGGTAAGTTCATTTCGACAGGTTTCAAAGCTTCAAGCTTACAAAACAAGACCTAAGGAGTTTGGAGCCGGTAATGGGAACCATTGTAATGGTATCTGCTCGAGGAGCTTGTTCCTACCCCATGGTTCAAAACTTTGTGCCTATCTCTTTCCCTAGGTCTACACTAACCGAGCCGAATTTCAGCTCCTACTTTTTGAAGGTAATTCCAATTCTCTTACTTGGAACAAGTAAGGAAAGGAGAGTTTCACTTCGATTGGGTTTGTGTTCAGCGTACATATCATGCTACAAGCAAAAAGAAATAAAGCACCCAAGCTTGATTCTTTCCTTATTCCCTTAGGTTCAGCAGATCCCGCTCTAGCTAGTTCCTTCGGAAGCATAGTCTTTCATATCCTTCTTGGTTGTTATCCTCCATTCAATGATTTCATATTCTAGGAGAAGGCTTTCTACGGGATCCCTACAGTCGAGTTACTGCGTACCTCATAGAGTTACTAGCCTGTCTACTGATTGGATAACTTATCTAGTCTTTTCTTTCCAAGAGGAAATCCTACTAGCTTAGCACTGTTGGGATTCTGGTTTTGCCTTAGACTTTGAGTTGACAGAGAGGAATGACAGAACTCTTGGCCTTATGAGACGCGGGCAACTTTTCTATTCAAGGGGATAAAAGTAAGAAAATGTTGGAAGAGATGGCCTTGAGCCTGTTCTGGGTTCTATTAATTAATAGTTCGATTGTGCCAGGTCACTGAACTTGTAGTAGGAAATTCTAGTGAAAGCTTCATCCTAGGAAGACTGAAGAAGAGCAAGAACATTGGGCATTCCTATTTCAAAAAGGCTAGCTGCTGATTTCACTCAACCTCTCCTCGGCTCACTCGCTGCCTCAGCCTTAAGTCTGAACCTTCACTTCGGAAATTCCTTCGTTTTGTTTCAATAGAAGCTAGATTTCCGTCTTCATGCCTAGAGACCAAGAAGCTCTTCGTGCAAAGGTCTTGCACGTCTTTTACTAAGAGCGAATATGCATCATGTTGTGCTTCTAAACGGCAGCAAATCCTTCTATTGATGCGAATTGAATACGCAACTGTAAGATGAGGGAAGCGCTTGAAAGCCCCTTTATTCATACATTGAATTTCGAGAGGATAGCAACAGTCTTCTTCTAGCTCCTCACGGATTGTCTGTATTCTCTTCCGAACAATGTACTTCCTCTTTCTATTAAGAAATTCTAAAGCAAAAGTCCCTCGGACAACCAAGTGTGGTCAGAATAGCATTGAATCTGAGATATCCTCCCTGCTTCGAACGCTATTCTTTTCAACTCATACGATGGGCGGAGGCGGGAACCTTTGTCTTCCTATGAAACGGTGTGGCAGTTGTCATTCCTTACGGTAGATCCTTCTCTGTTGACATGGGTTAATTCCACATCAATTGAATCACACAGCTTCTACAAGCAAACCATTTTAACAGACAGATGAAAGCTAGGTCGGTGGACAGTTGGTAGATGGTTCGTCTCCTGTTAAAAATAGGGGAAGAGTCTTCGGAGGAAACCTTCATTTTTGCTGCATTCTTGTTTGAATTCCCATCCGCACCTGAATTTGCTAAATCTAGTGTGGTGGGTCTTGTTCCGATGCGGGAAAAAAACTTTTTAAAAGGCATCTCGATGAGTGTGGATTGAGAACCATAAGGCGAGCGCTAAAACACTAGCACAAACTACTCCCACAGACACGCATGATAAGGGGGTGTGGAGACAACTAGACCACCACTTTGACTAGATATGGGTCTGGACGACCCCTTCACCCACTACTAGAACCCAACCCTTAATTGTCTAAGGTCCAAAGGTCTACTGCAGGAAGTAAGCTTCACATGTAACCTTAAGGAATACAGA
Source organism: Solanum ossicruentum (assembly GCA_025774065.1). NCBI lineage: Eukaryota > Viridiplantae > Streptophyta > Magnoliopsida > Solanales > Solanaceae > Solanum > Solanum ossicruentum. The sequence continues at coordinate 11,824,653 of JAOTQR010000002.1, forward strand.
AAGTTACCTAGAATTACTAGCAAGGACTTTTCCTAATATTCATTCCTAAATCCCTTTCACCCTTAACTAGCTAACTCGATGGGACATCAATAGCGGGAATGCCAAAAGCAAGACCTGGACCTGGTTCACGCTTTAAAGAAACTATTCTTCTTCCAATTTCATACATAAAATTATGTATATAAAGAAGAGTTCATCCTTCTTCGAAGCGATAAAGTCACGCGGCCCTTCAAGATAGAGGCTTCTGTCATCGTTAGAATCTCAGGGCGGGGCAAATTACATAAAGAAAGGAGACTTATTTCAAAGTGGTTCAGGTAGCTCAACTAGACTGAAGATCCTTGTTTGCTTCGAAAGATAGAGAGTTGATGAGGAGGAAATCGAGAGTAATTTCCTTCCCAAGAAGAGTTGGTAGTTTCCTCGAGGAGGACCCCTTCTTTACGAAGTATAGCGACAAACTTATTCAATACTTCTTCCTACTCATTTGTTTAAAAAATAAATTTAAAATATTTCTATAACAATTAATTAAATAAAATTTTTTCTTTAGCTTAAACAATATAAGAAAATAAATTAATTAAACTGAACGCCCCTTTCCCTAAATCTTCAAAAACTTAAGCTACTTAGCCTGTGAGAAGAAGAGCAAATAGTTGATCTTTCCTGGTCCTTTCGACAACCGAATTGGTAAGATGAACCCTACAATCTTTCCAAAAATGAACTTTATTGTTAGGAAATAAGGGAGACTGACTCTCCCCCTTTCCAGAACCTTTTGAGTGAGATTTTGAGGGGTAATACAGTTGTGGTTTTTTGGTGAGAGAAAACAGCACCAGAGCCAAAGAGTGTCTTAATAGTATCTTTCTTGTTCTCGATAGGAGTGAAAAAGGGCATAGCGAGCAGTCTACTCATGTACGAAAGTGGATCGATGATGCACTGAGATCAATCAGGCTTGAACTGATGACTTTCACCATGTCAAGGTGGCAATAATGCATTTCGGGGAGAATACCCTGCTTGGCTACGAAAAAAGCCCTTCACAACAGAAGCCAAGTCATCAACAAAAATATTCCACCAGTGTGTACGAAACATCAGTGATGAAAATTCTGCAGGCACAAAGCTATTCCATTCCGAGAAGCGTAGAGGACCGATACCAGGTGTTCAAGCGGAAAGGGGGCCTAGTCACTGACCCTTACTAAGAGGAACGCTAGCTCTTCGCGTTCTTTCTATTCCATCCCATTCCGGGATAGGCGACTGGACAGGAGATCAAGTTCCGTAAATAGAAAATTGGGCTATGCCAATGCGAGACCTAGTTTAGAATCCTCACGTCAATCCTGTATGAATGCCCATTCCCCTAAGAAAGCCCCACCCTGACCAGCAGCTGCTAGGTTTCCCCATCTCTTCTAAGCTTCCCCCCTGGAGAGGAAGCACGCTGATCAGAGTCGAATGACTCTTCTCTTTGCCAATACCCATATTAGGATTAGACACATTGTTGAAGCTGCTCTGAGAGAGTGGACTAAAAAAAGGAGAAGCGTAGGAGACACGATCCAGACCGCGAACCATATGACCAAGTCTTTCACTCATTCCTGTCCCTGATCTGGTAGAGTTGCTTTCCGCTTCTTTGATGAGAAATGCGAAACAAAAAAGAAAATCTATAATAATTCTCAAATCGCGTAAGAGAAGAAATCTTCAATGTTAGTATGCATTGTACTATGTCCGGTTCACGAGGCTCAGCCACTTTGGATGCAATCATGTGGTTTTTTTTATTTGCTTAACATATGCGAGTCGAAGAGATGCTCAAAGAGATCCCTTTTAGTCATAACGTAGCCTAGTAACCATCGGGCCCTAAGTTCCTTGCCGAAGGGTGTTGTCCGAAAGGATGGCCCCGGGCATTGAGTTGCGGCTCCACGATGGATGGTAAGCACTGGTGGCGAAGAGTTCCCTTCTAGTTGATTGGGTGGATAAAGTGATAGGGGGAGACTTCCAACCCTAGTCAGCAAGCTAGCACTTTCTCCTTTCGCTTTGCTGAAGCAACGGAGTACCTTTCGAGCTTTCTTATTCGATTAAGCATAGAGGCCTCCATACTTTCATTTCTTCTTATGGAAAAAGGTTTCCCCTCCTAACTATTTCAGGTAGAGGAAAATTGTGACCCTGTGATGGGGCTTCAGGTGGGGCATCGGGAACCTGCGGGTTCGCCCCTTGTCTCCTGCTCAAAGTTTCTTGTAAGCTTGTCACAAAAGGCACCTTCTAATAACTCTGTCATTTTTTTATTTGAGAGTTCACCACATTCCCGTCTATATGAATGAAAGCCTTGTGTTTCATTCTTCTTTCTCTCATTCCTTTCTACTATACTAGAAAGAGTTCAACCCTTTTATCATCGGGCCATGATCGATCCTATCATTTTTCCAGGTCCTCTCGAGGTGGCCTGCCTGCTAACCTATGTATGGAAATTTGATTATTTACCAACTGATATATTCTATTTTTCTCTTTCTTGCAAACAATTGAAAAAAGCTTTGAAGGAATACAGAAAGTTACCCTGAATTCCTAGGAGTCACAACACTTGTTTGGATCAAACTGCGAACAAGAGGGTGTTAATGCAGTTGCCTTCTCTTCTTGTGCTAGGGATTCCCTGATGAATGAATGCAATACATGGAAGGCTTACGGATGTAGTCCTTTATTTTCCAATCGCCCCGCGAAGGCAGATGCTCGGGAGGTCAATTCTTTTTTCCGCCGTACAGTGATATTTGTGGAAGATATTTAGAATCCACCCAGCCCTTTCCCAACCTAGTCAGAGTGAAGTTACAATTTTAGGAGAAGATGAGGTAGAATCTCGACCCCCTCTTTTTCCACTGCTGAGCCCCAAATTAAGAGACTAATCTTCCCCAATGAATGTCAGATGCAAAGCGCTGCACGAATTGATTTTTTTGACAAAGAAAGTTTTGAGTTACACTATTAAATTGAATGCCCTTCTTGGTCCCCCTCCTCCATCAACAACAAAAGACAAATAGGGATTCATTAGAATTCTCACATTTAGTTGGAAGATACTTCTTTCGGATGGGGCACACCAAAAGTATGAACCAAATGAGTTCTGCATCATGAACTTTGTACTGCGCTCATTACTTAGACAAGTTCTAGAAAGGCATATAGGAATGAATGGAGAAATCGAATATGAAAGAAAAGACAAAGAAATGAGATAATATCAGATTCTACTTTTTTGGATCAGAGATGAATCTTGTCTATTTCAACCCCCCTAGATTCGGATTTAACTTTTGAGCCTTTCAAAAATTAACTAATTTTTCCTTTTGAATATAGATTACGTATTCAAACAAATTCGTTTGATTTGAACGAGAGGAGAAAAAAAGAGGAGATAGAATCCAATTCTTTTAGATACTTTATCTAAGAAACTCTACCCATCTATGTTCAAGATGGGGTATATCTCGCCAAACTGGATAAAGCTATTATTTTAATCTTGACTCTAAATGAATTTGTATGCTGATTCATATTAAATAATTCAAAATTAATTCTAGGGAAGAGAGACCCATCCAAATTAATCATGTGCCAGGAACCGGATTTGAGCTGGTGACACGAGGATTTTCAGTCCTCTGCTCTACCAACTGAGCTATCTTGGTGATTTCCAACCCAGATTAGATTAGAACGAGGATTTCCAGTCCTCTATCTTACCAATATGGATTGGAAATTGGAACCATTAATATGAGGATTTCGAGTCCTTTGGGTGGTATCCTAATTTTATTTGATCCTATCCTAGAACTGGGTCTATGCCAAGTAAGTCGATTAAAAAATTTTATCAAAGCTGGGGAATTTCTTCGATCTTCAAAAAGATG
>JAOTQR010000002.1:11828576-11843509 GCA_025774065.1 Solanum ossicruentum
TCTTTTCTAGGATTCGTTATAGGAGGAAGGGCTATCTGATGCTTTCCGATCGCTTTTTGAGGCCGGTTTGGATGAGCGTGGGCAAGTTCGGGATTCACTATCGCTTTACGCTTGGAATGACAGAACTCTTGGCCTTACGAGAGGCGGGCAACTTTTCGGATAGAAGTAAGAAAATGTTGGAAGAGATGGCGGCATACCGGATAAAAAGCAAGAAAGAGGAAGGACGGAACGAGTCAGTCTCGCGAGAAAGGATTCATTCGACCCCGGCGCTTTTGCTACCGTAAGGATCCGGCCCTCTCCAAATTCAGGATCTGGAGCTGCACGGATCTCCTGGCTCAGGGATAATAAAGGGATGAATGCCCCAAAAGAGGACTAGGGACTGAAGATGGGGTGGCAACGGGGAATGGGAGACTTTTCGGCTGGCTCGGGGAAGTTTTTCTTTTTGAATCAACGACAGGATGAAATGAACATCGGATCTCGAAAAAGCCACCTAACAGAAAGCCACCGACCGGGATCGTATGACATCCGCCAAATGTCACATTTTTTGGTCCTGATGGAGCCCAGGATCTCGGCACCCCTCACCCCTTTCTTTTCGACTTTTTCTCTCTCCTTTTGTTGCTGGACCTTTCCTGGCTCCGTTCAACCCCCTCCCTTTTTCCTTTCATTTTCAGCGTCCTGCGCTTCAACTCTTTTTTTATGCCATCTCACCCGAATTTGAGGAAACTCATAAAAGGAGCGGACCGATGGGGTCCTTTTTCAAGCACGAATCGACAAGGCGTCGGCCAAGTATGCTATCATTCTTTCTTTTCTTTTTTTATCTCCTTTGTGCTGCTTGCAAGAAAAAAGAGTTACAAGATTCCAATCGGGCCACCTTCCTTCTTGTTGATGAAAAGCAAGTTTTGAATGAGAGTCGATGCTGCAACCGATGCGGTGACGATATCCCCTAAAAAGCCGTATTCTATCAATTCGGCCGGATCAGAAAAGACCTTTCCCGAAAAGCCCTTCTCCTTGGTCAAATCGCACAAGTGAAAGTTTTTGCTTGGTTGAGTACTACTAGTCTACGAGTCTAAGCCCGCGTTGACTAATCTCCCCGAAATCTCTCTCTTCATCTCAGTGATATGAGAAATTCGCCCTTCCTAGCCGCCAGTAAAGAGAAAGAGGGTCCTACCATACTTTGAGAAAGAAAAGCCTCCTACGCCAACTAGAAGGGCTATCTAGCTATGCTGAACCGATCTTCGCGGGAATCCCTTAGCCCGAAGCCAAAAAGAGGTTTGGAACCCAATCTGATTCAAGAATCTCGTGCGAGTCAAGCTTTTTTCTAGATCTTCATAGTGCTTTGTCTACATGAAAGATGAATGAAAGCCTTGTCTTTCGTTCTTCTTTCTCTCATTCCTTTCTACTATACTAGAAAGAGTTCAACCCTTTTCTCATCGGGCCAGGATCGATCCGAAGTTTGACCAGAAAGTCCCGCCTCTGCGCTCTCCAAGTGTGCTTGAGTTCTTGAATCACTTTAGTCTCCAATCCCCTTCTTAACCAATCTCATAACTTTTTTTGCAGTGTCGGGTGATCAATTCTCTATTTGATTTTACAACTGGGGGAAGAGAAAGCTTCAAAACAGCTATCCGGAGTTAAGCAGTTTCATTGAAGGAATATACCTTCCCTGGGCTAAAAGTTGAACATCCTTCACGTCCCTTTCCTGTAAGTCTCGCCTCCTTTCAGTCGCCCTCTCAAATCCCATTTTATCATCGGGGTTCATTCTAAGGTTCCTTATTCCGGTTGTAAAGCGGAAGAAGAGGGAGCACGATCATTTCTACGAACGTAAAGCGAGGAGTTGAGCCTGAACTGGCGAACCGGTGCGCTCCTCAATGGAAGAAGTTTACCGGGCTGACCAGATCCGAACATAGGGCTACTTTATTTGTTTGCCAGCAGCCGAGAAGGATAAGAGAAGAGGCAGGAAGACGGGCTTAGCTCTTTTCAGGTTGAGAAGGTTGAATTGAAAATGGTTGAATGCTTTCTGTAGATGGTTCGCCCCGGTAGGAGCAGGAGTAGGTAAGTTAGTATCGATCCGGTGAAGAAATTAGTTAGGTTAGATCTGGAGGAAGCATCTGGTCACAGCAAGGAAAGTAGGTCATGGAAAGTTTGATCCACAAGAGCAATCTCTTTTGTCCCCTAAATCTTCAAAAACTTAAGCTACTTAGGGAACTTAGGCACGTCACCCCACTTCCTCCGTTCGTGATACCCTTTTGTACACTCCACCAACGGGAGAGGTGCGAAGCTGCTCGTAAGAGGGGGACTGAAAAGGAGGCTCTCCCGTAAGGGAGAGGGGGACTGAAAAGGACGCGAGACCAAAGGAGTTCCATTCAATGGAAGGACTATGAAGAAGGACTACAAGCGGTAGAGGTGCGAAGCTGCTCGACCTACAGGGAGAGGGGGACTGAAAAGGAGACTCGAACGAAGTGAGAGGGTGACTGATAAGGAAGCTCGACCATAAGGGAGAGGGAACTGCTAAGGAAGCTCGACTGAAAGGAGAGGATGGATGTAATGAAGCTCGAGCTAAAGCGAGAGAAAAGACTCTTTCAACGCAAAAAGTTGTACCAAGCCATCCTGGCTCTTCAGAACAAGTGAAAATAAAGGGGCTACATATTCTCTTTGGAGGCATCTTGAAAATTCCATAACATCTTGGAAAGGCAAGCACTGCACGGGGCCTCTTCAATGTTGGATCGACCGAAGCAGCACCATTGGCTCTATTCAGTAAGAAAACAACTAAATAGAAATCCCAATGAAAGCGCTTCAAAGAGTCAAATCCCTGGGTGTCAAATCAAATAGATAATTGAGAACCCTGCGAAGTCAAAACTCGCTCCGAACCAGGAGATCTGGGGGCTTTTGCCCGCTCCGGACCGACCCGGAGTGGATTCTAGGGGAAGGGCAGAGCCTGTGAGGCGGGAGGGTCCTCGTTCATTTGTTTCCCCACCGCCCGGGGAAGATAGCCAAGAGGAATCGTTTTGGTCCTGTAGAATGAATGTGAAAAGCAGAATCCTCAGAATCGTATGATTCAGATTTGACAACAGGGGGAATGAAAGAAGCAATTCAACTTGAAAGCAAGCGTAATGAAATTCAACTTTATAGCTCTATTACACTGAGCTAATTAATGAAACTATGACACTTTCAAGCAGCGTAATTAATGACAATTCAACTATGCAACTTTTAGCAATTAAACTTTAAAGCAATTACACTTGGGTTTGGATTGTTTAATATACAAGCAAGTATAGTGAAGCAATATCGAAGCCGGGCGGTGCGAAGGTATACTATTACACTGAACGAACAGCTAATGCAACTGAAAGCAATGAAACTATTAAAGTTTGAAATTAATTAAACAGGAATTAAACTTTAAAGCAATGAAAGGGTTCTCAATTCGATATTAGATTTGGAACAAGCAATTCCACTTTAAAGCAATTACACTTCACGCTACTTGACTTCAATTAAAGCAATTAATGAATTCAACTTGAAAGCAATTCAACTATTACATTTGCTCGTGCAATCAAGAAAAATGGAATTTCAAAGCCAAAATAAGACCAAAAGCAACAAAAAAACACGTGTTGGAACACTTTTTTTGCAGATATTTGGCAAATTCTATACTTTTTTAATGAATTACATAAGTTAGGTAATTTCGCCCTTTCATTAATTAAAGACAAAAAACAACAAAAAAAGACGACTTGTAGCACCTTTTTTTACGCACTTTGAATGCTGTGAACTGACACATTGATATGCTTAACACAATAAATTAGACTTTAAAGCAAGCGTAATTAATTAAACAAGCAAGCAGCCTAATTAATGACAATGAAACTATGCAACTGAACGTTCAAGCAATTAATGAAAGTATGACACTGAAACAAGCAATTCAACTGGGGTGATCAATTTGGAAAAAGCAATGATTAAAAGCAAAAAAGACGTGGGAAATTAGATATTTGATTTGACACCCGGGCGGCTACGCTTTCTCTTCCCTGGGTTCTCAATTCTCTATTTGATTTCTTTGTTTTTTACTCTTTGGATCAAGTGTCACAAATCTTTCAGTGACGAAACCCGATAATTTACTTTTTAAACGAAAGGAAATAGATTTTTTTAATGCATGCTTTATCCTATTTTTATTTAGAATTTTTTGGCGCTAAGCCACCACTTTCAAATTATAGAAAGGCTGTACCATTGGGCCTTGCATTCTTGCATTATCCTTTGAAAGCGGTCCAAAAGGGACCCATTTGGGAATTCTTTATATGCCGAGTCCCCAGGAATGGAGTTCATCCGATTCGTAGTTTGATCGATAAACTGTACGCTCACAGAATACTTCAGGGCTGGAGTGAAGAGCCACAAAAGCACCTGTCAGGAACTGTCAAAAAAGGACCGAGAACTACATAAGGTCTGAGACTCACTTCCTTGAAAAGAGGGAGAGGGCTGTGGCCGTTCAAGAAATGTAAGGCTTGCTCGACCAGTCAAATAATCGATTATATGCCTGATATTGCCAGAAGACCGATGAGACTGACCAGAAGTGAAGTACAGAAGAGCAGGAAATTGCATCTTTTGAACGAGATGCTCTATCTAATACTGAACTAGATGCCGCAAATCCTGCTTCAACCACCCTTCCTCGAACCTTTCTAACAAAGAGAAGCATTGAGGAATCTGCATTTATTATCTTTTCAAGTTGGTAATGGCCACGAAATAGACAAAAGAGAAGTGAAGTTCAGATTCAAGTAGGTTTAGCCGGGTGGTTAAAGCTTCAAAAGAGCTTAACTCCGTTGTCTCAACCAAGCAAGTGCTTTCCCGTTCCAAACCTATCTGACTAATAAGAAGAAAGGGGTGAATTGAGGCTACTTACTGTATATAATAGATGCAGGGGCGAAAAGCTGCTCTATCTAATAGATTAGATGCAGGGGCGAAGCAGCTCGAACGAAGTGAGAGGGGCGTGGAAGCAAGATCCTTCACGACCTGCCCGGGCTAAAAGTTGAATCTTTGGTGGACAGGAGTAAAGGAGTTGAATTCCTTCGCTGGGTGTCAAATCAAATAGAGAATTTCGAACCCAGTTGAATTAATTAATTACTTTGTTATACTATATGAAATCCACACTTTGACACCTGACTCATTCCTAGGAGGATCCACTCCTTTGCTACTTCGTACCTTGTCCTAGAATCAATTCTTATGCTAGGTTCGCCCCGATCGATAACAGGATTTGCGGCAACCAAGGAGGGAAAGCAAAGCTTGCACTGCGAAGCTGGGCGTTCAGTTTAATGAGCAAAGCAAGTTTCCGGTTGAAAAGGAAAATGAGCTTCAAAGCTTGAACTTCCACTTTCAATAGTCAGAAGAAGGGCGGATGGCACCAGTCCTGATTGATTGTTTTGAAGTGAAGGGCTTTTTCCTACTAATGAGTACAGATATGCGGCCTTAGTATTAGAAAAAGAATTAGCAGGGGTACGTGCGAAGTCTTCAATGAATACCGGGGAATTGGCCAAGTCTTACTTCACTTCCTCTTAGTGAAAGCTATTCCTTAGCGATTGTTCATCTTCCACTGCCCGAGGCCTCCAGAAAGAAGGCCTTCTTTTGCATTGCACTTCTTCATGTCTTGGTTCACCGTCGTTCTTCATAAGTCAGATAGTTGATCGAGAAAGCACCGCCCAAAGGTGCTCATTGAGCCGGTCCCCGGTGGCTAAAATCATCTCAAAGCTGAAGTGAAGAAAAAAGCCAAGTTATTGCAAAACTGCGGAATTTCATTCTAAGGTAGGGCTTTAGTTTTTCACTAGAAGCTCAGCCTAGAGTTGATCGACAGGTTAACCCCGAAATGAGTTGATCGACCGCTTACCCCCCGTAATTGACCCGGGGGAACTCCTAACAAAAGCACCATGAGACGGGGCTTTTATCCCAAACATCTCCTTCTGCACGAGTGGCTATCGCGCCTAACCTTTTCAATTGAGCTCCTTCTCTCTCTTGTTCCTTATCTGGTTCCTGCCAGTGGCTTGGAAGCAAGCTACCCGCGCTATATAGAGGGAGAAGAGCAGCAGGATTTAAGAAGTGAAGACGACTCGAAGAGGGAGAGGAACGTAGTAGCGAGACCAAAGGAGTGGAATGAAATGGAACGACTACAAGAGGGAGAGGGCGACTGAAAGGAGACTCGACCGAAGGGAGAGGAAGAAGGGGGAAATGGAAATAAGGCGGAAGGAAATGGGGATGGACCTATAACCCTAGAATTAGAAGGAATGAAAGTCAGCCTTTTTTGCTTTTTGACTTTCCACTTGCTAACGAACTTCTACCTCAGCTAAATGCAAACCTTGACCCGGAAAACGAAGTCTTTCCTAATCTATCTCATAGTATTACTGAAAGAATATGGGCTCTTCTCGAAGGAGATGCCGCTAATTCTCCTTCCTTAGGTCTCAAATGTGATTGATCCGGCAGAGTGGATAAAGAATTACCTAGACTTTGTCTTTCTGCTTAGTCTCGCCTGCTATCGTCAGAATCCTAAAGACCAGGTGACTGGACATATTGCTTCTTTGCTAGTTCCTGGGTATAAAACTTCCTTATTCTAGGTTATTTGGTACTGCCTTCTTTTGTGGACTCCTAGGAATTCCGTATAGAGAAAAAGACAGTCTTCAAGTTGAACTAGCTCTAGGGCCAAAAGGCTAAACCTCTTTGCCTTCGACGGAGTAGATGTTTTTGAAGTGGGCAAAACCTCTGCCTTAAGGAAAAGTGTATAACCCAAGGCTACGAACCAAAGGAGAGAGGCTAGGTCTCAATCAATAGAAAGAAAAGGAAAGAGATCCACTTCATTTATCACAATTTGTTCGATACACTCTTTGTTGTCAAATTGAAAAAATCGATTTCATAAGAGAAGAAGATGAGGCAAAGAAGGAATTGATAGAGGTGCGTCGAGAAGTTCAATTTGATCGAGAATGCTTGTACTTCTCTTTATTTTTCGGGTTGGTTGAAGTGTACCGATATGAAATTCCTTCTTTTTTTTGAGCCTGGTCAACAACTTTTGAATGGTCGGGAGGATCCCCAACTCTTCATTGATCCACAAGACCTGGATTCCATACTGAGGGTAGACCTTGAACCCTTTTCATTCAATCACCCGGCTCTATGCCAGGTCTTGGAAAGCCTGTGTGGGGACAGAGAAGAATGCCCATTCTATGCGGAAGTCAAAAGGACCCAGGCAGAGCATTTCCAGGGCTTTTTAAAAGAAAAGCACCAAGCCCAATTGGAAATGCACCATCGCCGAGAGTTAGTTGAGTTATGGAAATCCCTTGAGAGAAGGAAAGCGAAGAAAAGGCCTCTCTAAGAGCAAAAATCTTCTCGACCCTCTTTCAAGTTCTGATTCGTGTAGTGATTCAGTTCTGATACATAATCAATCCTATTAGTTTTGTTCATTACTAACGAATCCTATCACCTTTGAATTACTCATATATATCCTATGAATTTCATTTCGCACCGGAAACTATTCTAGGAGAAGTTCGAATCCGTTCCGTTCGGATATTGATTGGTCTTGGTTTGACATGGTTTACGCGTTACTGGTTCCCGGAAGAGTTAATATCTCCATTAGCTAAACCCTTTCTTACCCTGCCTTTGGATTCGTATTTTGTTCGTACACAATCAACGGAGGCCTTCCCGACATATGTTGCAACGTCTCCAATAGCATGCTCTTACTTCGTCTTTCCCTTAATAAGTCATCAAATTTGGTCTTTTTTGATCCCCAGTTGCTATGGGGAACAAAGGACGAAATACAATCGATTCCTCCATTTAAGTGGTTCTCGCTTCTCCTTGTTCCTGTTCCTAACTCCTCCCCGGGTAGTTCCCAATGTTTGGCACTTTCCATACTTCATGGGTGCAACATCAACAAATTCGCTCATGATCAAGTTACAACCTAAGATCTATGACCATATTATGTTAACTCTTCGTATTTCGTTCATTCCATCGGTATGCTCCCAGGTACCTGTAATTGTGATCCGTTTGCCAGAACCAAGGGGTCTTTCTGTAGAAACCTCCACGAACTCTCGTCGTTTTTTGATGGTTTTTCCGCTTCTCACAGCTGCTCTTTCCACACCTCCGGATATCTGGTGCCAAATTCTCGCCCCTTTCCTTATTTCTTTGATAATAGAGTTGGCTATCTTTGTGGCATCGATTGTACAAGTTCGTGAAGAGGGCTGGACGAGTGGAATGAGGGAAAGCGGCTCGATCGAGAAAAAAGAAGAGTAGCCTCCCGCAAAGTCATTATCAATGAATTCCCGAGCAATTCTCAACCAACATATGCTTTTCATTCCCGTAAAGATTATAACACACAAGAAGACTCCTTACCGCTCCGTGGGTTGCGGGATGAGTGAGACATCTGGCGAGCGCCGGTGAAGAAGGCAAGCAAAGCTGGAGCTCGGGTATTGATATATTCCATCAAGAGAAAGGAGGCAGACTGGTAAGAAGGCCAACCACATAGGGGGGGAAAAGTCAGCTTTTCCACCTTGGTTATAAAGCCCGATTTCAGGTGACGCACCCCTTCCTCGCTTTAGCGCCGGCGCCAACAAGACTACTTTATTCTGTTGCATGGCATGCCCCGGGTTCAAACCTTCAAATCTTTGTTGTTTTCTCATGCAGAGGAAAAAAAAGGTTCTCTCTTGCCTTATCTGTGTGATGGAAGTGAACATCATTCAACTGCCTTTTATGGCTCTCGTCTACCGAATCTCCTGAGCTGGCTTCGTTCAGCTGACCTTTCCCTTGGGATAAGCCGACGGTCCAGGTCTTGCTCATTTTCGAATATGAATTTGAATTGGAGAAGAAATGCTTTTTTTGCAGTCATAATTAAACTATCAAACTTTTTGCTTTTAATCATTTGAATTATCTCAACTTTTAGCTTTTCATTTCGCGATTGTCTTTAAAAAAAGTAATTAGACTTTTCATCTCCTAGTAAGAAATTGCGTAAGAGAAGAAAAGAAGGGTCGTTACGATATATAAGTCCATTGGGCCATGCGGGCTCGCCATAATAATTATGTGGTTCCGCCGGTCGAAAATGGATCCCTTTCCAAGAGAATTATTTCACTTACGGAATAGAATCTGCAGAGAGCCGGATGAGGGGAGACCCTCACGTCCGGTTCGGAGGGACGAACGATTTCCTGCAATTCTTCCCGGGAAAAAGTCATTTGCTTTTGAATGTCACTTGCCGGTTCACACGGCTATCTTCAAGCTTTTTTGATGCCCAGGAGGCTTGTGGCACCTGGAAAATATGCGAAAGATCACCTTTGTTCATCTTAAGCATTCAATTGCCAGTTTCTTAGGAAAGGAAGCTAGCGAACCTAGGGGTCGGAAGAAGCCCCCACCTTAGCCCGATAAAGCCAAAGATTCCCCCCCCGCCAAGCGAATCTGAGCCAGTGATGCAATCATATCCCATCTCGCACCTTAACAAGTGCTTATGAAAGCAGGTCGGTGTGAATGATCATCAAAGTCAAAGCCATTTCCTAAAAGGATTGGCGCGGGCTGGGCCTAAGCTAAGCTGCTGTTGGGGAGCTGAAAGCCACTTGACTTAGAGAGAAAATCCCGCGACTCTAATAGAAAGAAAGGCTAAGCTCTCTGCTCTATTTGCTTGCAATGCTATCAAGGGAAGCCCCCGGGCAAGATGCCTTTTATTTATAACGCTCTGGCAGCTGAAAAAAAGGAATGGATTCCCTCTTCCTCGGCCTTTCCGCTGCAAGGAGATGCTCAATGAGATCCCTTTCTTTCCATTCCTCTGCCGTCCGATCCATAAAATACCAAATTCAAGTAGAGAGATTTCGGTCGGGATGGTCCTGTCGGTTTACCCGCAGCTTCTGTCCATTCATCCTCTTTCGCTGAATAAATGAGTATCGCCAGAAAAGCCAAGGGGTCCCAAGCCTCATGCTGTGCCCAACTGGAGAATCTCCTTAGAAAGATTTCCCACTCCTTCAGCGGACTGGCTTTGCCTTTCCCTTCCTTGTGGAAATAAAGAATTGTTCGGAACAGGATCGGAACTGAATTTGAAAGCCATATTTCGACCCCGCAACGCACGCTGCTGGGGGGGACGGAAAGAGAAGGCCTTTGTCCTATCTGCTTCTTCCTCTTCCCAGGAATTTGAGAAAAAAAAGATTTGACTTTTTGTTGAAAAGAGGGCCTCTTCTTCTCATCATAAGGGTTCAAGTTTCGATCGATATTTGCGGGAGAAAAGAGCTGCTTCTCAAATTGGTCCTTGTGTACGTACCGCTTTTCGGACTTTTCTTTCTGGAAGCCGAGACGCTTGCCCAATTCCTTTTTCCGCTTTCGCTTACCATTGAAGAGGGAAATCCCGATGATCGTGACCCCGGTCCCACCCTATTCTCAAACCTGCTGGCTCGGTTGATTGGCACCCCTAGCATTGATTTGGGACACCTAAGGAGATCTTATTGATGCTTCCAAACCTGGCTTTTTCGGCCTTCTCCGTGAAGGTTTTGGGATCATAAAGGAAATCCGAAGAACTGCAAATGTATTCAATACGCCATTTCCGGGAGGCCCCGAAGTTGCATTTTTAGCAGTTCAAGTCCCGGAACTTGTTAATTGCAGAGCCTCTCTCCTTTGGTTCGTAGCCTTGGGTTATACACTTTTCCTTAGAGAGATAGCAGGTTGAGAAAGAGATATAAGGATTTTCTGCTTTGCTTTCAAATTGTTGATGCTTTCCCAGTCGCGTTGCCGATGAAAACCTGATCTCATGGATTAGCCAGAACAGTGGAGAAGGAAGAAGGAGGTAGCTACATCTTTCATCTTCAATGTCAATCTTTGATTGGGGCCAAAAGGCTCACTTTTCAGTTCCTCAGTCCATCCTTGTCAACAGGAGAGGATATAGGACCATCAAATGGGCAATTTGCGGGATTTGCGCAAAGTCTGTGATCCGCGAAATCTTTCTATTATAGAGGTGGATTTCCCTCGATAGATCCGCAGGAAAGAGCGAAGTACATTCATTCTCTATCAAGTGAAGGAATGAGGTTAGACTGAACGGGGTCTCCCCCTCTTTGAGAAAATCGGGGTCTATCATTCCATAAATCAAATCTATATGCGGGGGCGTGGTTAAGGATTGGCGCCCAGCGGAGTTGCTGAGGATTCCCATCATTTTCAGTCTTCGGCTTGTCACCGGGCAGGGCGCACATGCCCCTTATGCCCTGCGGCAAGATCTTCTTTTTTCAGGTGGGGAATGATCTCAGGCATTCTGAGCTGAAAGGGGGAATCTTGGACAATGGGCGAAAGCCCGATCCAGCAATATCGCGTGTGGCAGGTCGGCTTCCGGAGTTTGAGTCTGTCACGTCAATCCGGGCACAACACAAAGGGGTGGGGATCACTTCACTCTGCCTCTTCTGTATGAAACTCCTCAATCAAGATTCATGCTTGGTTTTCCAAAGAAGACAAAAAAAAGATCGATTGAATGAAAGGCGGGTGGTTGAGACAGTGTAGTCCGTTTTCACAACTTCGGATGGATCGCGAAGCGCGAAGGGGATGGATGTCTGATGTGCGAAACGCCCCTTTCCAACGACGGCCAAGAAGAAAGAGATTCCTTTCAAATGAGTCAAGCAATAAGAGCGGGATCAGGGATAAATGACCGACAGGGCAAGCTCCGGAATGAATAGCAGGAGACTTTTTTAGTTCAGGATGCCCCACATGCGCATAGCCGCCGCATTGGCTCTCTAAAACCAATTTCTATCAGTCCGTGGAAGAGTGAAAGGGTCTTCCCCCAACTTTCCAACATAGGGGGCTGTATTGGCGAGTCGATCTAGCCCCTCTCTTCTCGAGAATCCATACATCCCTTATACAAAGCCGCCCTCCAACTCACTTAAGGGATGCTGCTTAATTACAAAGGCAATTCTTTCTTATTCTTAATCTAGGGATTTCCCTTTCATTAAGCGCATCGAGCCAGGAGCAGAAAGCAACTGTATCGAATAGATGCAGGGCGACTTCAAAGGAGACTCGAACGAAGTGAGAGGGGCGTGGAAGCAAGATCCTTCACGAACTGCCCGGTCTCGCTGAATTACATCCTCCCCTCTCCCTTACGGTCGATCAAGGCTTCGCCCCTCTACCGCTTGTAGTCGTTCTTCATAGTGGTTCGATTGAATGGAACTCAAAAGGTCTCACTACTTCTTACCTCCCCCGCCTTCCTAGAAAACAGAGACCACAACTATATGTAAGCCATGGTCTTATTCTTACGTAAGGGGAACCCCCTGCTATTACCCAAACATCGTGTTCTTCGACAATCAACGGCAAAAGGCGAATTCCTATTTCTCATAAAGCCGCAAAAGAAAATAGTTAGACCGGTATTCTAACTCTTGCCATAATTCTCACCTGTTAGAGACTGATCAATTTAGAAAAAACTAGGGCCTTGTTCAGAATTCTTAGATTGTGCATTTGTAGAATGCTTTATCTTAGAATGCTTTATCTTTGCGCCCCGCCTCACTAAGACTAAGGAAAAAAAGCTATAAGGGGTTAACCGCATCCCTAACAGCGTCCGTTTTAGGGGCGATAGGCTCAACTGATGGATTTTGATAAGTTAACTCAAGAGCATTACCCGCAAACACAAAGAAGAAGGACGAGAGGGGTAAGATTCATCATTCCTCTAAATAATCTTTTTCCTCCAATCAACAGTAGGTTGGTTTATAATCCCTACTATGACTCAGAGTCAACAATTTCAATCTTAATTTAGGTTCTTTTTCCTCTCTCATTAAACAGTTTGAAGGCTTAAGGTTTAAGGGCTTATCCTTGCTCTGCTGGTATTTGGAGTATAGGATATGGACATACTGGGAGTGATGTTTATGTCGGGTTAATCATTACGCAACAAGAGTCAGAAAAGATCTTATTGCAAGATATCTCTAAATGCGTAGAGAAAGTGGTTAAAGCTTCTCCCATTCTTTTACTTTGCTAGTGATAACCGTAGATTTTCTATTTGGTATTGGCAACTATAGAAGTAGTACTTTGAAAAAGCGTATTGATGTTAAAGATTGGGCAAGAGCTTCTCAAGAGTGTAAAAGTTGGCTTTTTGCTGGTAGCAATAAATTACAGGGCTTAGTTAGAAGAAGAGCAGTAGAAGCGGAATTGTAGTTGAAGGGCTAAAAGCAGTGGAATCCCTTAGCCATCATTGTCGCTAATCCTAAAGCAAAGGGCTATCAAGGATCCAAATATCAGTCTTCAATCGCTTTCAAAGCGCGCATGTTCAACCCGTGCATGCGAGAGTCTATCAACTTGATTTGATAGTCGATCATTGTCTTTTTCAAGCAGAGTCAAGCGAGACTCTGTGAGAGGGGCTTTTTTCTGCAACCTTTGTCATGTCTGTATTGTAATTGAAAAGGTGCGGGATTAGAACTAAGAAATAGGCATAATCGACGGTCTTAATCTTAATAAGGGGTTTAGTCGCCACTTTGTTAAAAGGCAAAACCAGCATGAAAATCAATGATTTATCTTTTTATGGTGCATCCTCAAAAGAGCGAATGACCGCTTTTGCTAAAGCAGTCTTTCCAACTCCAGATGGACCGATAATAAGAAAGATTTGAGACCTGGTCATCGAAGTTTTTGATAATGGTATTCTCACAGGGCTTAAGAAGACTGTTAAATACCCGGATTGATCTTTGCATTTATTAACCAGTTCATCCGCACCCATTGCCCCCTCGTGGTTTTGATAGTTGATTACACTGATGAGATAATCAACAGTCTCTTCCCACTCTTCTAATCTTTTACGCATTTACTCTTCAAACCAACCACCGGAGATCGAAAGAGAGTTCCTTTGTTAAGCGGGCTACTTCGCGCTTTTCCTCCTCTCTCATTCCCCTTCCTTTTTGAAAGCGCCTTTAATTTGAATAACAATTCTTGCACATTTGCTTTACTTTAGTTTGCAGTCCTTTTAAGATGAGCTCGTCTATGGGCAATGAGATAATGAATAAAGACCGCTCTTTTAAACGCCGCTCGTCCTTGTCTTCTTAGGCCTATTCGCTCAATCATTTGTTGGAGGGCCACCAAAGAGAGAAGAATACTAGATTATTAGCCCATTTCTCCCATGTATGCAGGATGCTGGATGTGCAACAAGGGTATTTTACTCTTATTCTCCAGTCGGGGGATTGTCTAATTTCTTTCCTTGCGGGAAAGCTTTAAGCAATCGCTCTAAATCACTCTTGAAATGATAGGCCACCAGGTTATCGCCTGCTTTTTCAACGATGGCTTTTAAGGCTTTTCTTTCAGTATGTACTTCTTCCCACCTTTTATCTTCATCAGTCTAGCCCGCACCATTGGCTATTTGCAGACATTTGACTGCTTGAGAGGCGCCTCACCCCTTTTTCCTTTCATATTAGACTACTGGCGATATTTATTTAAAAGCAGTTTTGGTAATGCTACCCTATGAGCTAAATAGATTGGTTTATCAATATGATGATGATCTGCAACGTTTAGTGATAAAGACAGATCGCTAAGCTTTGATTCTCTCTCTTTTTGAGCATTGGGTTTTGGAGTATATTTAATCGCTCCCACATGAGAACCCACTTGCAAAGAATGAAAGCACTGAGCTAGAAAACTCTTAAAGACCCGACCTCAACCCTTTATCTAAAAAGCAAATCCGCCCCCATAAGTCGATTAAGCCGTTAGGAGAAGGCCTACCTGTGAGCTCAATAAACCGTTCTCTTTTCCATTCCAAGCGGGACGGGCTAAGGCTCTACACATCTTTCCGCCTTGGCCTATTCTGAATGCTTTGCGCTTTGTACTCTAAACTACTATGATGGTGGAGAAATTCCACTGATTACCCAAGGCTTTTACCAACCAAGAGAGATTTTCTAAATTAGTAAGATAGAGAGCGAGGCGCTTTTTAAAGCTTTTGTCCTTTGTTTGGCTGTCCCTGTCATTATAGATAGGGTCATATCTTTGAATGCTGACCAGCGTCTTACTTCGTTAGCCCAGACAGATTG
>JAOTQR010000002.1:11860765-11906517 GCA_025774065.1 Solanum ossicruentum
CGGATGAGACTTGTGGTTGAACGTTGGTCTAGGTGTCCAATCGGCACCAGTCATGGCCCCGGGGTTGGGTCGTGACACTCGTACCTAAGAGTAGCCCTATTTCTAATAGGAGCATTTCAAGCATTAGTTAGTACTATCTTAGATCTAAAAGGAAAGGAAGCAAAACAAGGAAATGTGCCAAGTAGTTGATTATATATTACTAATGTAAGGAATAAGACGTCTGAGAAGGGATATTGAAAAAGGGCTTCAATTTAATCTGGTTCAAAGTCAGTATTACCAGGGTCTTTGAGTTAGAATTTCCAACTATAGAAAAGTTTAATGAAGTCACCTCCATTCTCAATTTCTATTGCGATAGAAGGATGCATCATAATAGAGTTGATTTTGATTAGATTCAGTTCGAATAAGGAAGGATTTGATCTCCCTCTTCCTGATCTTATTGGCCTTATAGCAGGCCTAAGAGAAAGAAAGCCTAAACTTCCAAATCCTTAGAGTGAGACATAAACCTTTTGTCTGATTTAATCTCATTTATTATTGCTTTCGAATTAGCTAACAAAGTATTTTGATGTCACTTAGGAGAAATATAAGAAAGTATGCTCGAGTCTTCTTTGACAAGTAGTTGTGACTCAATCTAATTAGAACAGAGCTACTCTAAAGAGATTTTTGCCTCTTCTAGGTTTCCACAAAATGGTCTCAGAGTATGAGAACACCTTTCTCCTATATATAATCAAGCCTTTATTTTAGATCAATCAATTCTCAATCTAGGCTTAATCTTTTTTAAATTACATAGCTTATCCAAAATGCCCCTAGCTACAAGAGCTTATAGAAAGAGTAGATACTCACATCTTTTTCAAATAAGTCATTGGACTCAACATTCGCAGGGGTTCAGATACCACATATATATGGTGAAACCTAGCCTGTTTTTTCATTATTGAGCTTCTTTTATTTACTCAGAGTTGGGATCTCGCTGACCTCCCTTTTGTAAAATTCACTTTGTTAGATTGTTGAAAGAAGATGAGCCCATGCAAGGATTAGAACATGCTTCATCATGATTTATAGATTTCTTGTAGCTTTCTCCTAAAAAGTGAAACGACCCCAAAAAGTGTATGAAAATATGCCTTGGAAGTGCCCCAAATTGTAATTTTCATATATCTCAAAATTTGTGCGCGATATCAAAAGTATGACTTCATATTCTTGCTCAGGGGGTCAAACTTAGGGAGAAAATGGTCTAACCCTGATTTAAGAGTGAAAGATTAGCAATTATGAAATTTCAAGAATGCAATTTCTAGTGGCAAATCCGCGTCGCTTCCGCGACGGAACACAATACAAAATAACCCTTTTTTTTAACTCTCTAAGTCTTGGGCCTAAGTGTTCTCAAATGTATACTTACCTATACTTAGCCATATTTTACCCTCATATCATCCTAAAAATTCCCCAATATTCACTCAAATACTTAGCCATATTTTTCACTCCTAATTTCAAGTCTCAGAACCTCTTCCGGATCTAAGGATTTCTTTCAAGCTTCAAGCCTCCATTTTCAATCTTCATCAAGTGTTTCTCCAAAACTAAGGTATATGGGTTTCAATCATTGGATCCTTCTACCCATGGTGCCCTAACCTCCTTTTTACTCAATTTGCATGATTTAAAGTTGATTTTACAAATGAGTTTACTAGTATGAACATGTCTATGAACTATGTTAAAGCCATATGAACTTGTGACTAATTTGCTATGTTTTGAGCTATAAACCTTGGATCTATTATAAGAATTGATGAGGTGTTTTGAGGTATATTGCTTGAGGGTGTTGTAAGGTGTTGATTGATGGTTTTACAATGAATTTTCTTGCATGATTTCATCCCTATATTTCCTGGTTTTGTACTAGCATTACACACCCATCAAGTGTTTGATAAAATGTCCGATTTATGGTTTCTTGAGGAATTGAAGGTCCAAAACATGAGGTATGATAAGAATAATTATATGATGATGAAAAGAGCTTGTGCATATGATATATTCTATATAAAGTGTTGCATTAGACCATGCCCGATCTGGGCGGACTAAGAGCTCGAGTAACCTAGTTGAGGGGTTAGTACCTCAAATACCAGGGTGGTAGGTGAGATTGCCACTAACCAAGTTGAGGGGTTAGTACCTCAAACACCAGGGTGGCAGGTGATTGCCGCCAACCTAGTTGAGGGGTTTGTACATCACATACCTAGGTGATGGGTGAGCATCATCAACCTACCAAAGGGTTTGTACTTTGGAAATCTAGCTTGGTCTCTTCTACACATATAATATCTTGTATAAGCATGAGTTACTTAAGCAGATTTTACTTAAGCATTGATCATACATGCCATATTGTTATATTATGCCTATTGCCTATTGTTATGCATTCTGATTATGATGCCTATCTCTTATTGCATTGCATCCCACATACTTAGTATATTCAGATGTACTAATGCATACTCTTGCCTACATTATATCACCATGTAGGAACTAGAGCCCAAGTTGATCATTTCCTCCTCCATGTGGCTAGTTCGGTACTACTCAAGCTAGTTGGTAAGTTCTCCATTCCGAGGTCATTTATCTTTGTTTCTCTTATTATGTATTGAGATAATCTTCTTTTTGTTCTATTTTGACTATGAGGGTGGGTCCGGTTGCTTTTGTCTTTGCCCCCACTCTTATCTATGTAGTAGAGGTGTTTGTTGGCCATGCTATATATCTATGATATGAGCTTTGACTCTTTGTCTCTTAATTATGATGTCATGAAAGCTTTCCCCATAGTCCCTTTTCCCTTATTCTTACTCTTTATGTCTTTTATATGCTTCCACGACCAATGATATGTAATGATAAGTTAAGAGGCTTATTTGGGGTTCCTTCGGTTCTCCATTCACTGTGTCACATGTAGGCCCTAGGCTTGGGTCGTGATAAACTTGGTATCAGAGTACTAGGTTGATATATCCTTAGAGTCTAAGACACTGCGTTGATTAGAGTCCTATTCATGGTTGTGAAGCACGCCATGACTATTAATAGGAGGCTATGAGACGTTTTAGGAAATTTTTCCCTTCTTCATGTTCTAAGTTGTGCTATAGAGTTATGGTACGTTCCCCCCTTCCCCCCAGGATTATTCTTTGCTATGCTAGATCATGCCTAACACTCGAGGAAGAAGGGCCCGAACTCTCGAGGAGCAACCTACTAATGGTGCGCTCCGGGATGGTCTCACTATGCTTGCCCAAGTTTTGGCCAACCAAGTCAATCAAGGGGCCCAAGCCCCTCATGCTACTACCCTAGGAGCT
Organism: Solanum ossicruentum; assembly: GCA_025774065.1. Taxonomy (NCBI): domain Eukaryota; kingdom Viridiplantae; phylum Streptophyta; class Magnoliopsida; order Solanales; family Solanaceae; genus Solanum; species Solanum ossicruentum. The sequence goes on from JAOTQR010000002.1 coordinate 11,864,050, forward strand.
AGGGTAAGGGACTTCATGAGGATGAATCCTTCGGTGTTCTATGGGTCAAAGGTGATGAAGATCCACACGAGTTCACTGATGAGGTCTACAAGATTTTGAATATCATGGGTGTTGGGCCGAATGAAAAGGCGGAGTTGGCAATGTACCAACTCAAAGGGGTATCCCAAATATGGTATGATCAATGGAAGCGGGAGAAAGGAAATGGTAATGTGGTGCTTTGGGAGGAGTACAAATTGACTTTTCTTAATCGGTTCTTCCCTCTTGAGCTTAGGAAAGCCAAGTTGGTAGAGTTTATGAATCTGAAGCAAGGTTCCACGAGTGTGAGGGAGTACGCCCTCAAGTCTAATCAACTTTCAAAGTATGCTCCTCATTTGGTGGCCGATCCTAGATCTAGGATGAATAAGTTTGTGATGGGGGTCTCCGACTTGGTGAGTGAAAAATGTTGGTTCGCTTTGATAATTGGTGACATGGACTTGTCTCAATTGATGACATATGTTGAGCAAATAGAGGAAGAAAAGTTGAGGAAGAGGAGAGGTCATGAGGACAAGAGGGCCCTTTTTGAGGGTAAGTTCCAAAGGGGTGGCTAGCTCCATCAAGGCTGAGTATCTTCTCATGCTACTAATAGGGGGGTTTGCCAATAACTTCCCTAGGCCTCAAGGTGTTGGTGGTGTGGCTCCTATTGATGTGTGTCCTAAATGTCGAGGGGGTCATAAGGGCCTATGTTTGAAAAGTTCTAATGCATACTTTGAATGTGGAGAGCTTGGTCATAAGAAGATAGATTGTCCAAGAAACTGTAGCAAAGTCGTGGCGCAAATGCGGTTCCATTGGATAGGGGTGGTCATAAAGGTTATTCCATAAGGAACAAGCGGTTTTATGCTCTACATGGGAGGCAAGGGATTGGTGAGGTACCCGACGTAGTTACCTATATGTTAAAACTCTTTGACTTTGATGTATATGCATTGATTGATCCGGGTGCCACTCTTTCTTTTGTCACCCCCTTTGTTGCCCAAAAGTTCTATGTTGACCCCGAGTTGTTGCATGAGTCATATGAAGTGTCCACTCCTATTAGTGCATCTGTTGTTGCTAGAAAAGTTTCTAGAAGTTATCCTATTTGCATCTTGCATAAATTGTTGCCTCATGATCTTGTTGAATCAGACATGGTTAATTTTGATGTCATTCTTAGGATGGGTTAGTTGCATGCCTACTATGCTTCTATTGATTGTAAAACCCATAGGATCAAATCCTAATTTCCAAATGAACCCATCCTTGAGTGCGAAAGTCAAGATGTGGTGGTCAAGGGTAGATTCATCTCTTGCATTAAAGTTCGTAAATTGATATCTAAAGGGTGTCTTTACCATCTTGTGAGGGTTGGGGATATGAAGTCTAAAGTCCTTCCTATAGAGTCGGTTCTGGTTGTAAATGAGTTTCTTGATGTATTCCCAAATGACCTTCCCGGTGTTCCTCCCTAAAGGGAAATAAACTTTGGCATAGACCTCCTTCCCGATACTCAACCTATTTCTATTTCCCCTTACCGTATGGCCCCGACAAAGTTGAAGGAGTTTAAGGAACAATTGAGGGACTTGAAGGAGAAGAGATTTATTAGACCTAGCCAATCACTTTGGGGTTCTCCAGTGTTGTTTGTTAAAAAGAAGGATGGGTCCCTTAGGATGTGTATTGACTACCGGCAACTCAATAGGGTCACCATCAAGAATAGGTATCCTCTTCCAAGGATTGATGACTTGTTTGACCAATTGCAAAGGGCTAGCCATTTCTCTAAGATTGGTCTTCAGTTTAGGTATCATCAGGTGAAGGTGAGGGAGTGTGATATTCCTAAGATGGCCTTCCGGACTAGATATGGGCATTATGAGTTTGTTGTGATGTCTTTTAGGTTGACCAATGCATCGGTCATCTTTATGGACCTAATAAATAGGGTCTTCAAACCTACCTTGATTCCTTTATTGTGGTTTTCATTGATGATATTTTGATCTATTCTCGTGGTGAGGAGTAGCATAGGGCTCATTTGAGGGTTGTGTTGCAAAGATTGAGGGAGGAGAAATTGTATGCTAAATATGAAAAGTGTGAATCTCGGTTGAGGGAGGTTGCCTTCCTAGGACGTGTGGTGTCGGGGAATGGTATTAAGGTGGATCCAAAGAAGACCGATGTGATTAGAAATTGGTTTAGACCATTAACCTCATCGGACATTAGAAGTTTCTTGGGCTTAGCAGGTTACTATCGGAGGTTTGTGAATGGGTTCTCCTCCATTGCTTCCCCAATGACAAAATTGACTCAAAAAAGGTTAAGTTTGTATGGACCGATGAGTGTGAGAGGAGCTTCCAAACATTGAAAGACAAGCTTGTTTCCGTTGCTATATTGTCACTACCAGATGAGATTGAGGGATTTATGGTTATTGTGATGCTTCTCGGGTTGGTTTGGGTTGTGTGTTGATGCAAAATGATCAGGTCATAGCTTATGATTTTAGACAACTCTAGGGATATGAAAGGAACTACCCTACCTAGGATCTAGAGTTAGTCTCCATTGTGTTTGCATTAAAGATTTGGCATCACTACTTGTATGGAGTGAATGTTTATATGTTCACCGATCATAAGAGCCTCAAATATTTCTTCACTCAAAAAGATCTCAACTTGAGGCAAAGGAGATGGTTAGAAATTCTTAAAGACTATGATATGAGTGTGCATTATCATCTGGGTATGGCTAATGTTATGGTAGATGCTTTGAGTAGGGTGTCTATGGGTAGCCTAGCTCATGTTGATGGTGGTGATAAGGAAATGGCTAGGGACGTGCATCAATTGGCTAGATTGGGAGTTAAATTGGAGGAGGTTGATAGTGTTGTTGTTGTTGTTGATGGTTCTAAGTCTTCTTCGATTGATGAGGTGATGGCAAAAACAAGACCTTGATCTCTCCTTGTTAGAATTGAAGGCGTTGGTGAAAGAGGGCAAGATAGAGGTTTTCTCCCAAGGAGGAGATAATGCCCTTAGGTACCAAGTTAGGTTGTTCGTACCGTGTGTTGATGGTTTGATAGAAAAGATCTTTGATGAGGCCCATAACTCTTCTTATTCTATCCATCCCTGTTCCACCAAAATGTATAAAGACTTGAGGGATGTGTATTGGTGGGGAGACATGAAGAAAGACATTGCCAATTTTGTGTTCGATTGTCATACTTGTCAGCATGTCAAAGCAGAACATAAAAGGTTGGGTGGCCTGACCCAAAACATTAAGGTTCCTACTTGGAAGTAGGAAGTGATAAATATGGATTTTATGGTTGGATTTCCTAAGACTAGAAAGTGTTTTGATTCCATTTGGGTTGTGGTTGATAGGATGATAAAATCATCTCACTTTCTACCAGTTAAAACAACATTTGGGGCTGAAGATTATGCAAGGTTGTACATTCATGACTTGGTATGCTTGCATGGGGTACCTTTTTCCATCATATCAGATCATGGGACATAATTCACTTCACATTTTTGGATATCTTTCCAAAGGGGTCTTAATACTAGAGTTAAGCTTTCTAAGGCCTTCTACCCTCAAATGGATGGCCAAGCCAAGAGGACCATCCAAAACCTTAAGGATATGCTTAGAGCGTGTGTGTTGGAGCTTAATGGTAGTTGGGATGAGCATCTTCCGTTGATTGAGTTTTCCTATAATAATAACTATTATTCTAGCATCGGTATGGCTCCTTTTGAGGCTCTCTATAGGAGATGTTGTAGATCACTGTTTGGATAGTTTGTGGTTGGTGAGATAGCTTTTTTGGAACCGGATCTGGTTATGGAGGCTCTTTATAAGGTTAGGATGATTAGGGAAAGGTTGAAGACGGCCGAAAGTCATCAAAAATCCTGTGCCGACGTGAGAAGAAGAGACCTTGAATTCAAAGTTGGTGATTGGGTTTACCTACTGATGAAGGGTGTGGTCTGTTTTAGTAAAAAGGACAAGTTGAGCCCAAGATATGTTGGTCCTTATGAGGTCATGAAGAGTGTTGGAAAGGTAGCTTATGAGTTGAAGTTACCTAGTAGGATGGAATTGGGTCATCCTGCATTTCATATCTCTATGTTGTGGAAATGTGTAGGTGATCCTAATGCTATTGTGCCTCTTGATGTTGTGGGGCTTGTTGATGATAACTTGACTTATGAGGAGGTTCTGGTTCAGATTTTTGATAGGCATGTGAAGATATTGAGGAACAAGGAGGTGGCATCCGTAAGGTCCTTTGGAGGAACCAACAAGTCGAAAGTGCTACGTGGGAGGCCGAAGTGGACATGCAAAAGCGGTATCCTGATCTTCTCCACTCCACTCAAGACTAAGGTACTAATTCTAACTCCCGTATGTGATTTCAACTCCTATATTTCATCCCCTTTGTCATTCATATGCATTCATGTTAAAGTTGGCAAATTTATGATGATTTTACACTTATGTTTAACTTTTGAAAATGATGTTTTAAATGTAATGTTACATTCTTGTTGGGGATAATTCTTTTATGATCACACTTGTCTTGCATGTCTCTTTTACATTCGAGGGTGAATGTTCCTGGGGGGGGGTATTGAAACGACCCCAAAAAGTGCTCGAAAATGTGCCTCAGAAGTGCTCGGAATCGTAATCTCCATATATCTCAAAATTCATGCGCGATATCAAAAATCCGACTTCATATTCTCGTTCAGATGGTCAAACATAGGATGAAAAGGGTCTAACACCGATGAGCGAAACATTAGCAATTATGAAATTTCAAGAATGCAATTTCAAGTAGCAATGCGGCATGCCACAGTATAAAAATGGCCTTTTTTTAACTCGGTCCAAGACTTCTAAGTCTTGGGCATAAGTGTTCCCAAACGTGTATTTACCTATACTTAGCCATATTTCACCCTCATATCATCCTAAACATTCCCCAATACTCACTCAAATACTTAGCCATATTTTTCACTCCTAAATTCAAGTCTCAAAACCTCTTTTGGATCTAAGGATTTCCTTCATGCTTCAAGCCTTCATTTTCAATCTTCACCAAGAGTTTCTCGAAAGCTAAGGTATGTGGGTTTCAATCATTGGGTCTATCCACATATAGTGCCCTAACATCATTTTTACTCAATTTGCATGATTTAAAGTTGATTTTATAAATGGAATTACTAGTGTGAACATGTCTATGTACTTTATTAAAGCTATATGAACTTCTGATTGTTTTGCTATGTTTTGAGCTATAAATCTTTAATCTATTATAAGATTTCATAAGGCATTTTGAGGTATATTGCTTGAGGTGTTGTAAGGTGTTGATTAATGGTTTTCCAATGGATTTTCTTGCATGATTTCATCCCTATATTTCATGGTTTTATACTAGCTTTACACACCCGTCAAGTGTTTGATAAAATGTCCGATTATGGTTTCTTGATGAATTAAAGGTCCAAAGCATTAGATATGATGTAAATGATTATATGATGATGAAAAGTGCTTGTACATATGATATATTCTATTTAAAATATTGCATTAGACCATACCCGATCCTTTTGGACTAAGAGCCCGGGTAATCTAGTTGAGGGGTTAGTACCTCAAACACTAGGGTGGTAGGTGAGATTGCCACTATCCTAGTTGAGGGGTTAGTACCTCAAACACCAGGGTGATAGGTGAGATTGCCAAATCCTAGTTGAGGGGTTTGTACTTTGGAAAATCTAGTTTGGTCTCTTCTACACATATAATATCCTATATAAGCATGAGTTACTTAAGCATGTTTTACTTAAGCATTGATCATACATGCCATATTGTTATATTATGCCTATTGTCTATTGTTATGCATTTTGATTATGATGCCTATCTCTTATTGTATTGCATCTACATACTTAGTACATTCAAATTTACTAACACATACTCTTGCCTACATGATATCACCATGTAGGTACTGGAAACCAAGTTGATCATCCTCCTCCTCCACGTGGCTAGTTTGGTACTACTCAAGCTAGTTGGTGAGTCCTCCATTCCGGTGACGTTTATCTATGTTTTTCTTATTATGTATTGAGACACTCTTCTTTATGTTCTATTTTGACTATGAGGGTGAGCTTGGTTGCTTTGTCTTGGTCCCCGCTCTTATCTATGCAATAGAGATGTTTTTTGGACATGCTATGTATCTATGATATGAGCTTTGACTCTTTGTCTCTTGATTATGATGTTATGCAAGCTTTCACCTTAGTCTCTTTGCCCTTATTCTTACTTTTTATGTCTTTTATATGCTTCTGCAACCAATGATATGTAATGATAAGTTGAGAGGATTTTTCCCCATTCATTATGTCACGTCTAGGCCTAGGCTTGGGTGGTGAAAAAAAGAATAATCAAGCAATCTTCTTTTTTAGAATAAACATTTCATTTTTTGCTTTTCTAGCACTAACCTCTTTGGTCGAATGTTAAAGTTACTTCAACTAGTAGTCTTTAAGTCAAAAATCTCTTTCATATCTTTTATGACATCTGTACCAACAGACTTCTTCGTACACCAGTAAGGTAAGTAACTACACTAGCCGATCTAAATTGAGAGGATCTAGCTTATTTATAGAATAAGTTAGCCCATTCTCTTTTAAAAGATGTAACAAGACTACGTTCTCATCTTAGTTTCACTTCTTCCTCAATCAACTCTAAGAAAAATACATGTACAACCGCTCTACTTTAGAGTAGATCAAGCCTCTCTTCAGGCCTCTATTAGGGTTTGTGGATCCTAAAAGAAAGATTCTATCTTGCCTCCCAAAAGGATTTTAACTACTTTAGACGAGTCCTCCTATTCTACAAGATCCTGGTCCTTTCAATTCCCTTTGAACAAGATATGATCATTTTGTGGCGTATTTACAAAATAAAATACTCAACCAAACCTATCCCATAACCCTTAGAGTCTCTGTTCGCTTGTTCTCCTTCTGGAGCCTCTCTTATTGGACATGTATCACATGAGACCAATTTTAAAAATGAGATTTTTTAATCTCTCCAATTCTCATCTACTTTCACCTCAACTACTGAAAACTAATCCATTGAGAGTTCCCCCAACTAGCTAAAAGAGAAATTGGAGTTTCTATTTAAAAATCAATGGAAGCTCCAAGTAGATTTATTCCACCAACAGTATTAGTTGTTGGTTGATGACCTTATCTTTATTCAGAAGGAGGATTGATCATTGAGAACAAGGCTTCTTTGTGGGAATACCTAACCATCTGTTACTTTAAATAGATAAAATCCTTAGAATTTTCCAATGCCAAGGATTCTGTTTAAAAATTGACTATTGCTATCTTCGTTGATAGGCAAATAATGCAATGACTTTGGTTAGAACAGGGCCCAAAATGGCATAGCAAAATAATTTTTTTCGGTGATGGATTTCATACCACGAAATGAATTGAGGAACTTAGGACATTTCCAATACCAAAAATAGCTCCCGCTGAAGCGATTATAGCAACTCTTACACCCATTGATTTTGCACATTCTAATATCTCAAATTTTGAATTTTCATCGCACTATTATATCATGCTTCTCTTCAAGAACACTTGCCTCGCCTGTACATCTTTGTTTGCCAAATAGAGAAAAAAACTTCTATTTCTAGGCGTTACAGGCTCTTAACCTTTTCTTATAATTAGTAAGAGAGATTGCCTTGATTCCACAACATGATTCAAACCTAGCTTTTCCTTAATATGGAACCTCATTTACTATGTTTTAGTGCACTGAATAATTGTTCTTTTCTTGTATGCATTTGAGTACTCAAGACTATCTTTCGTTTAGTGGGTATCACTATGCGGCTTAATCCTAGATAATTCCTTAATAAATAAGACATAATAATATTAGCACATACTAAAGAAGAGAGTATTCCTTTTATTATAATATAGGTGTTACGTCGTGAGAGGGTACCTTAGGCGAGGTCGGCACTCAGAAATTATTATTGATTTCCATGTGTTCTGCTTGTCCTAATCATACATTCAATCAATAAAAGACTCAATAAAATTAAGAAATACTTGTGTGGGCTCTTAAACATCATAATCAATAAAAGAATAACTCAACATAACTCTTTATTAATAAGAATAATTTTAAAAACAGACTCAAATCTAATATCATCTAGCTCAATCTATGAAGTCTCTATCAAATCAAAAGAGGTGCCGATAATAATCCCACAACTATCTAAATGTACTACTCAAACAATGAAATAAACTAAAATAAAAAAGAATTCTTTCGAATGCAAAAAGGTCTCACCACTTCTCTGGAACAAATATATCTTCAATTAAACATATATTGAGAATCTCTAGCACTTATACCTACGTCATAAAATAATGCAGCATCGAGTAGAATCAGTACATAGATGTACGATATGCATAATAGCTGAATAGAAATAATAGTCAAGGATTCTCAATGATAAGAATAGAGCCCATCTCAACTTAATATGATGCGCAGGTTTAAAACTAAACACTTCTTTTAACAATCATATATAAATATATAACTCAATACAATGATGTATTTACACTTAAGGGGTTTCTCTAACTGACAACTACTACTTATGAGTCTGTGATGATATAATGAACTATTGTCGTTGCCACAGTCATCCAGTACCTTCCTAGCATAAAGACATTAATGTCAATCAAACCAATGGAAAAGTCCTCTTTTAGGACAAGAGAGGCTAAGACCCCTTCCTACTTGGTTGTGTAGTCTATAGGATTTGAGTTGTTTGTAATGTTATCCTAATTCATGCTCAATTCTAATCCCATAACATGAGCCCATATCGTCTTATATATTCTCATTAGAGTTCAACTTAAAAAACCTAAAATCATATCAAATTATCATGCTATTTAATTTAAAGTATACTTTCAAAGTTACTCAAATATTGTCAAAACTCTTTTCTAAAAGTATCATTTAACTCAATGTTCAAATTCCTTTAAACTCAGTTGTCTTGTTTTTTCAAACTCAAGAAAAGTATGCACAGTCTTATTTCAAAATAATACTTTGTTCACCGCATAAAAATCATGAATCTCAACATTAAATAATGTATGGAAAAAATATGATCATCAACTCAATTAGGATTAATGGAAAGTAGCCAGGAACATAATTTAATAATATAAAAGAGAAAAATAATGATAATCTCAATGCATAATTATATATAGAATTAACTCAACTCAATACTCAATTAAGAAGGAATTTAGATATTGGGCATGTGGACGAACTCAATCCATGAATAGCTTAGATATTTAAAAGATTGAAACGTTACTCAAAACTGAAAGAATCAGTGAATGCTCTTGAACCCTGTCTTTTCTCCTCTTAGACTTCTCTAAAAATATTTTAACTGTTTATAAGGTTTTGGTTTCATTGGATACTGAAAATGGATTTATTGTAATTCCAAAAATTCAACAGTTTGATTAAAAATGAATGGAAAAATGATTAAGTTGACCCTCATAAATTCTGTCAGAGTGAACCATGAGATCCCATGTAAGGGTCATGGTCCACTTTAGGGGCCATAGAGTGCCTGTCATAGAAGCTAGACACTTTTCGGGGTTGGATCTACTACTAGGACTCTCTGGGTTGTACAATCTGCTTCACGAAATTGGGCATGTATTCAATTCCCTAAGACTTGGGTTCACGATTTCCTTTAATGGGTTGTGGTGTCTTTTTACATGATCTTCCTGCATGTTTGTGAAAAAAGTATTGAAACTATGTTTTTGGTCCTGGAACCTCAAAACCTAAAAAACAGGTCATAGACATTAATATGGATCATTGACGCCTTCTCGTGGAACCTCTAGTCTTGACTCTGAGTTGGACTACGAGACCTGGTCTACAACCCGAAGAAATTTCTACAACTTGTGGACCTGCCAAGTGGAATAGGATGACCTTTGGGATAGTAATCCTTGGTCTCACGAACCTCATCTACAATCCATAACTGCATTTATGGGCCATAGATGCTGCTAAACCCACCACTATAGACCAAATTGAATTTTTGCACTTTTATAATTTTTTAGATAGGATATTTTAGGGGTTGTTAGAATATCTCCCCTTTGATATTATTCATCCTTGAATGATAGTTAAACTAGACACATCAAATCATAAATACAATGAAGGACTCAAATGCTCAATTACTCGGATACTCAAACATCAATAATGGACATCAACGCAAACATAACCACCCATAAGTTTGAGTTGAGGCTAAGGAAAAAGTTGAAAATTTGGTCACTGGAATGAAAGCATGAGACATAAGTACAAGTTGTGGTTTAGTTCATGGACATACAGTGGCTTTGTGGATTAAGGGTTTTGCTTTGAAACAAATTCAAATTTTGGAGGTAAAGTAGAGGAAGAGTCCAAGGGTTGTGAAGTACTCTATGGATCATAATAATGGGGTTTGGAAGATGAAAATTTTGGTTAAGGGATTTATGGCCCATGATAAATGTTATGGACCATGCAAAGGTTTGTGGGTTTGGATCCTGGTAGGATAGTTTCTAGATCTTGATTTATGACATGCAGGATTGGTTGTGCATTCATGTTCGAACTGTAACCGAGCCTTTGTGGATTGGTCCAAGTAGTTTTTATGAATATCATTTTTGACATTTCCTATCCCCATAAGCCTTTAATAGCCTTAGGTAATCCCTCCATGACCCCTTATGCAATTCCAAACCTCTTTTCCATCAAGCCAAGCTCAAACTATTCCAATCGATAAAGTTCTAGCATGAGTTTGTATATATTTCTATTTTAAATGACCATATCATTTAGAACACAGTAAGTTAGATGTTGAATGACCTACCAATGAAAGCTCTTTGAATTATCTTTTCAATGCCACTGATTTCACCTCATTCGGAGTTTGTACCAAAAGGTTACACCCATTTTAGTGAAGCACTATCAGGCTGCTTGCGCATATGAGCCACACTATGGGTAGTAGTGTTTATGATGGGTCGTGGATGGACTTCTTAGAAGGTTACATCCAGGAATCCTTTTTAAGTGGGGGCCTTTGGGTCATTTCTACCATATATTTTTCAACATTCTAAACGAAGGGTTTGACCCTCTTACCCTCTCATACCTCTATTTATACACAACACCCTCTCTCTTTTTTTAATTAAACTTTTTGAGTTCGTGGGCTCATTTTATTACCAAAAGAGTTGGATATGTTACATGTCCTTCCCAAATCCTATAAAAAAATAACAATAAGCCCAATACTATGTAAAGAACCCAGCCCACCACCCTTATATCAAAAAATATCCACCTTCCAAATACTTTAGTTGTGTTGACCAGGTGACTTTCCGAATCCTTGCTCGTATTTTCCTTCATCTCTTCCTCCTCTTTCTTACAAATGACTTTTGGTCTCCTTCAAATGCGCCTTTTCCTTTCTACCATACTTTCAGCCAGAGTAAGTTCTCTTCACCTAAAACTTTTATGTCAACTTGTTCTTCCTTTTTGTTTTCTAAAGAAATGCTCCTCCAGTTGGCAGATCTATGTTCCTTTATGTATCTACTTATCGTGGTTCTAAGTTTACCATCTTCATCAACCTTAGATGAGATTCTCAAAAAGTGGTTTCCATTTTGATGCATGTTGCCTTCACAACTATACTTATAATTTCATGGGTTTTTGTGGGAGCAGGAAAGCCGAGGAAGATCCCCATCCATCCTAACTTGCATCTTTGACTCCAGATTTTTGGGTGCACTGTATATGTCTTTTGGGTCCTTTTTTTGTAAAGTTATATAGCACATATTTTGCTTCTTTTGCACAACCTTGTATGTCCACCTAGGTTTATCTGTTTATTATAAAAATCTATGAAGAACCTATTTCTAATAATCTTGTGGTATTGTCAACGCCTAAATGTATATGGTGTAATTTGAAGCTTGCCCTTTGCAAGCTAAATACCGTGCGTAAATTGATCTGTGTGATTATCTAAACAATTCTCCATTAAATTCTATTCTCCTACATGTTTATTTTCTTTGTTCTGGTTCTGAGTGTTGGAGTTTGGCTTTTGTCCAAATTGAGAATTCTCTTGCATGCAGTCAGTAGCTCTTTAAAAGAATGACGGTGTAATTCAACGTCTACTTGTATTGCTAGATTAGCCAAAATATCGACAAGCTAATTAGATTCCCTGTAGATAAGTGTAATCAAAATGTTTCTAGTAGCTGCAATTTGGTGAATTTTCTCAATATCCTCCCTTTTATGCGAAGTAATCTTCCATTCCTTTAGGATTATCTTCTGTAGGACCAGTGAGCCTATTTCCACAATGATATTATCTTTCTCTGTTCTACTAAAGTAGATCAACCTATGTAGTATTGCTTTAATCTTTGCCTCCATATTAGTCATTTGCCCAAAGCTTTTTGCCTCTGCATAGAGGATATATCCTTGGGTATTCCTTATACAGAAAGCATAAAAACTTTGCCCTGGATTGCCTCTACATGCCCCATCAATGTTACACTTCAACTAACCTTCCTCTGGCAAGTTCCATATACCTACAGGTAGTGTAATCTTGGTCTATACTTCTGTAGGACCACAAAGATGCCTTCCAATTCTCTTGGAAAATCTATTCATGGAAATCTATTCTTAGAAAATAGATAAACTATTTGTTGACATTGATAGACAAGGCTCTGAAATTTGACATCTTTTCTACGCTTACTAGTGTTTCTCCTTTTCCATAAATCTCACATTATCATCATAGGAATAATCTTACAGACCTCCTGGACCCTTGGGTTTGCATGTATTCCCCACCATCTATAGATCATCTGCTGTAGATGCCTTTCTTCCATTACAATACCTGCGCAAGAAGCAAAAAACTTCCATAACCTATGGGTTATGTAAGCTGTTAGGAAAATATGTGTATTGTCTCATGTGCATAGTTGTCACGCAGTAGCACCTTGAGATAATATTAATGTGCATCCTCTTAAAATTGTCATCAATAGGCACTCTTCTTTTCCAAACCTTCCATTGGAAGAAACTAATTTTGAATGGTAATCCATTAACCTATATGTAGTCCATCCATCTCAAACTGCCCTCTCTTACTCTTAGTAGCTTATTAGCTGATTTAGTGGTGAAAAGGTCATCAGTACTAGGCATCCACCTTGGGATATCATTCAAGCATCCCAATGTATGATTGATATTTATGTTAATATGATCCACCATTTCTTCAGATATCAAATCTTTCAGCTTCACTAAATCCCAAGCCTTTTGCTTAATGAAGTCTTTTGACTTTCCAGTCTTGTTCCATTCCTTGCTTTTCAAAAAAGTACAAAGAACCCTATTTTGTCTAGTTATCTGTCTAGAAATTTGAATTTCTAGCCTTACCTTGCCACGAGATATCATGTTCATCTCCTCTCTAATGTCAATCATTTTTTTCAAAATCTGTGAGCCCCTTTGTGCCTTAACCATATATGGATGATCCTTCTTACAGTATCTATTATACATAAAGGGAATCCATAGGGGGTTTATAGAGGTCCTAGAATTCTACCACAACTTTGCAATAAAGGGTTTAGACATATCATGTAAAGAACTAAAATCAGTTCCACCGTCTTCCCTGGGTAGCATAGATCCTCCGATTTGATCCAATGTTTCCCTTCAATACTACCAACTTTACTCCGAAAAAAGGAAGAGAAAATGCAATAAATTTGGTTAATAATCTTCTTTGGGGATTCATCACTAAGAGTAGATAAATAGGCATCGATTGTAGCACATGGTTACCACAACAAACTTACTCCTAAAGGATAAGAATTTATTCTACCAGCTTCCAATTCTTATTGCAATCTTTCTCAATAGACTCTCAAAATAAGCAGCATTCTCCTTCCATAATAGAAAGGGCAACCAAGATAGGTGAAAGAAAAAATGCCTATTTTTATCGCTCAGTTTCCTCAACCTCATACCCACCACTAAAGGCATTTTCTCATGAATATAGAAAAAGTTCTTATCCTAATTAATCATCCATCCTAAAACCTACTCATATTGATAGAAAAAGTTTATCATTTTGCTGATAGAATATTTATTCCTGACCCAAAAAGATTGTGTCATCAGCATAAGATAACTGGTTGATTTGAGGACTCCATTTAAGAATACCAAAACCAACAAATTTGTTATCCTCGAAGAGGTTATTAAGGCTTCTGGACATCATCTTTGCTGCAATGATAAATAGAATTGGAGAGAGTGGATCCCCTTATTTTACTTCTCTAGATGACTAGAAAAAATCATATGACTGCCCATTAATAAGAATTGAGTACTAATTATTACTTAACAATCTCCAGATCATATCAATTAGTACTTCTGAAATACCAAATCTCCTCAAGACCTTTGTCAGAAAAACCCAAGAGACTCTATTATATGCCTTTGACATGTTCAATTTGACCACCACATTATGATTTTTATTCCTCTTGTGAATGTCCCTAATTATCTCCTAGGCCAACTACACATTTTCAGCAATAATCCTTCCCTTAATGAGTCCAGATTGATTTAGGGATGTGATTTGAGGAATAATATTGGTCAACCTCTCCAAGAGCAGCCTTGAGAATATTTTATTTGCAAAATCACTTAGACTAATTGGCCTTAGGTCCCCTATTTGTTCCACAAACTCCTTCTTAGAGATCAAAACCAAGTTAGTGTGAGTAGTATATCTAGGTAACAAGCTTCCACAAAAAAAATATCTGAATCATTCTAGTTATATACTCACCTATATGTCCTAACATAGCTAGTAAAAGACCCTAGAGAACCCATCAAGTCCACTTGCACTATCCCCATTTATTAGAAAAACCACCCTTTTAACTTCCTCCAACTCAGACATCCTTATCAATTTTTCATTTTGTGTTGTAGTAATAAGAGAAGGGATTCAATCCAGCATTCTATAGTCCCTTGCACTTGAGTCCTCCCTAAATTGCTCCTCATAAAAGGAAACAACTGCATCCCCAATATTCTTGTCCGTACTGATAACATCACCCTGCATAGTCTGGATTTCTGATATATTTAACTTTCTCTTTTCTCTATAACATAAAGTGAAATACTTTGTATTTCTGTCCCAAACTTCATATTTCTGTCCCCTTCTCCAAACCATCTCATACCATCCTTTTGCTTCTAGAGGTCTTCTTGATACAAACAATACCTTCCGAGCTCTGTATTCACCCTACTTAACTCTTGTTAATTTCAGGAGTGGGAAACATCTCCAATTCTACTTCTTTTTTGGACCTATTCTTCCATAGTAACAACCTTTTTAATAACATCCCCAGAAGATGTCTTGCTCCACTTAGCTAATGCTACTTTCACCCTTTTGAGCTTTGCATTAGCTCACACAAAAAGGTCACCAATAAAGTTAATCTTCCAATTCTCTTTTACCAACTCTTTGAAGCTACTATGTCTTACCAAAAAATTTAAAAATTTGAAAGGCATTTGAATTGGCTCCTCCTATGAATTGTATACAACATGAAGAGGAGCATGGTTTGAGTCCTGCCTAATCAAATGATACACCTCACTTGAAGACAATAATTGTAAAGATTCCTGATTAACTAGGACCCTATCAAGATTCTTAGAGATACAATCCATCACTAGTCTACCATTCTACCAAGTAAAATGCCTCCCTTTAAACTTTAGTTCTATCAGAACACATTGGCAATACAACTTGCAAAGTCTTGAGCTTCAGCAATACTGAAAGGCAAACCCCCTGCTTTTCTTCCTCAGTTAAGACAACACTAAAATCCCCTCCCATCATCTAAGGATCATGATTTAACTCTCTAATATCTTGTAATTCCTCGCATAATTCTAATCCCCCCACAATCGTATACCTAACATAAGCTGTAGTGACTTTCAAGAACACCTGATTGCATTTACATTTGAAGGTAACTTGCTGTCTAGAGTCCCTGATTTCCTATTGTGTCTATTCCTTAGACCAAAAAACTCTTATCTTTGAAGAGCTATTACAACATGCATTTTGGAAGCCTGATCTCCTTTTATATACTTCTAGTTCTTCCTTAGCTTGAAAAGGCTCCATGATTGCTATTAAAGAGTAATGATTTCTCTTATTTTGGTCTACTAGTCTTCCAAAGCTTTTTGAGACTTAATAGACCTAATATTTCAAAAATACACCTTCCCTATCACTGATCAATGTTAGAGTTTCTGTTTGTACTCCTTGTTCAAACCTATAAAGGAACCTTAACCTGTCCCTTTTTAGCTGCACTTTTTAATATCTCTATCTGCCTAGGTTACAAATCTCCTTCCCTGGCCATTGTTGTAACATTCTCATTAGTTTCCCCATCCTCATTATTATCACTTCTTTTTTGCACATCCTAAGGTAGCATCAATTGAGTATCGATAACTTCTTGCCACTACTCTAGACTTCTTTTTCCTTCTCCTTTCCATGTTTCTGGCTTTCAACATAATTTTAATCTTACCTTAGGTTGTCCTTATGACTCCCTGCTCTTGATTTTTACTGGAAGAACCAGTATCAGATAATTTATCACCAGCTAGGTCATTGATCTCCTCCTAGTTGTAAGGGGTATCATTATTACTCCTTTCCTCTGAATTATTTATTTGAACAATTGTATTGCCTTCATTATTCCCTTTCTGTGTTTCCCCCTTAGCATTGGTACTGTTCTCTTATGTGTCCCCTTCTTTCAATTCCCCAAATTTCTACTTCACCCATTCCTTCACATTTTAAAGATTGTCCTTCACTTCCACAACTACCCCATTATTATTCTCATCCCCACAATCACCTTGGTTCAACACCTGAAACTGATTATTTGTCTCAACTTCTCGCTTCTTTTTGGCCTTCTATGATTGATTTTGTTTCCTTTTGCCATGTTGCCATCCATTGTTCTAACACCTTTTTATTTATCTGTTCCCTATCCTTTGTGATTTTCCCTTGTTTCATATCCTCCTCTTTTTCAGCTTGTGCCTTCTTTTTATATGTTCCTCCTGCTTCCTCCATCTTTGGATACAACTCTGAATGAAGAACATAGCAACCTTGTTCATCATATCCCCGAATCTTACAGTTGTTGCAATACTTTGTAACATGGTCAATAGTTTATTGCTATCTATTTTTCTACAATTTCCCCAGTCTTCCTCCTCAAGCCAACTTTAATTCTTTCAGGGAAATCTCTTAGCAAATCCACATTCACTTTAACCCTTATGCAACCTAGTATAGTCTGATTCTTAGTTGCCAAATCTACTTGTAGTGGTTTCCCCACTGCAACTGCCAACGAAAAATAGGCTCTTTACAGAAAAAGTTAGGGTGTAGGGAAGGGAAATAGATCCATGCAATAGTTGTACTAGTTTCCTCCTTTGGAGGACCCACTTGAGCGTCCTCATTGCATAGTCCAATTCCTATGTATGATGTAGAAGGCCGATTTGGATAATAGTTTGACATAATCTTCAACACACGATGTCCTTATCAAGATATGTTGATTACTCAGAACAACAATATTGCATTCCCCCTTCAACTCACATTGTTTTGGTATTAGCCATCGTAAATCTTGAATGTCATGCCATCCATAAGAAAACTCACCAATGACTACATATTGTAGATTCTCATTCATGATAATCTACTCTGCCTCTTTTTCTTCCCAAAGTAATCTTGGCTCTCCATGATAATACGTCACTGCCTTCATAGGAATAGGTTCAATATTCAATTGTGGTGGTTTTAAACTTATGTATAATTCAATTTTTTTGCTGCAATAGTTGGTTATGTATGATAATCAGTCCTAGTGGGCCACTGATTGATTGACGAGGTGGCCATAGACACCATCTACAAGGGTGATCAACATGAGGTTCACACTCAACACTCTCTTAATCAAACCCTTGAACCACCAATACTCAAAAATCCTCTCAAGTCTTCTTTCAAGGTTCAAGTGAAGAATCCTTCAAGAATCATAAAGTTCAAGCTTAAACTTAATTCAAACTTCTATTCAAGGCATAAAGGTATGTGAGTTTCACCCATTAGTTCCTTTCACCCACGAAGACCCAAATTGTTTTCTACTTTATTCTTTAATTTCAAGTATGTAAATCTTCATAGGTTTTCATATTAAGATTCCAATTGCTTATATTATGAATTTATTGATGTTATTTAACCTATATTATTATGAACTAATGTTTAATTTCATGGGATGATTTTATGTCTTGAATTCCTACATTGTGGAAGTTAGGATTTTAAAGATATTTGATGGGTTTCCTAAAATTGGTTTTAAATTGATGGATTCTACTACCTATATGCATGAAAACTTATGCACTAAGTTATTTTACTTGGAAGTCATGAATATTTGATATTTCTTTACAAGCTAATTTGAGATTAGATGATGATATGAGTTCCTAAAATTATCTTTTAAATTGGTGAATCCTACTACTCTCATAAATGAATAACTAATAATATTCATGATTCTTCCCTACTTATGCAATTTTGGGTTATGAAGTTGATGGAGAGGTTCTTGATTTTACTTAAATTCATACTTTCTTTATTATTATTCTACATGAATAAAGTATAAATCACATGAATTGGTGTATTCACTCATGTATCTTATTGATTTCAAGTAATGAGTTTGTGAATTGGTTTATGGGTTACTTCAAGTATGGGTTGGTTGTCCTGGATACATATGTGTATACATATTTTTCTTTAAGTTTTAAGATCTTAAAGCTAATTTTTGTGCATTAGCGCATTGCATCATGAGATACCCTATGTCGTGAAATGTTCTTAGAATGATATTAAAGTCAAGAATGAATGATTAAAGTGTGAGTCATCTCACCTAACTATGATTATGAGATAATGACAGCCTGTTCGGAGAGGCATAGACAAGATTTAAGAGTTATCCTTATGGTGATGATTAATGTTCTAAATGGTTATGGGATGGGTTAGTAGAACACCTTTCCATATTAAATGACTCTATGATTCATGCTTATGATTATTCTAAGAGAGTTTTACTTAGCACTAAATGGACCTTGGGATGAATGGAGAAGCTCTCCATTAGAAGAGGCAGTTGTTAGTAGAATCACATGGTCTCATAACTACGTGCCACCATAAGGAATAGGAGTCACCTAATAGTAGAGGTTGATTTCTATACCACCCATTAGTAGAGGCTTGCTCAATAGCTAGTTTTAGTGGATCCACTTAGGCATCTTAGAAGGTCACCTTAGAAAGTGATTTCCCTCTTTCTTTCAATGTAAGAAAAATATCAGGACTCCTTGGTTTATCTCACATAGTTAATGTCGGTTAAAGCTTGATCTCACATATGGTCATGTTCTTCTCATGTTCCTAAGGTGTCCTTTTATGATGATTTATGATGGTTCCTTTAAATAATGTTCAAAGTTGTTTTAACGTTTCTATGATTCAATGTTTCTCAAGTTCAAGTGGCATTTCTCTTGAAGGTATATGGCTATGTCTACAAGTATGTAAGGTAGTCTCCACTATGATTACTAATGTTTCTTTCATAATGAATAGTTGTTTATGCAAAGTGATGCATTGGTCACCCAAGGATGTTAATATTTTAATTGTTCAAAACAATATGTGTTTTCTCACTAAGTGTATATGCCTCATCATGCATTTGATTAAGGGTACATTCTTTATTTCTCATATGCATTATTTCATGTTATAGGACAAAAGTAAGATATTTAAATGATAACTCATATGTAAATTTGAAGTTCATAAGATTTCCTTATTCATCACTATTTTCATCTATGCATCCTACTAAGTTCTTTTTAAAGTTGTCTTTTTATGTTTAAATGATATTTTGCTTGATTATGACTTACTAATTCCTTGTAAATATATGATTTTAATATGATACTTAGCATGAATCATTTCATAATTGTTTTCATGTCATGCAATGTACACCTACATACCAGTACATCAAAATATTGATGCATACTTTTATACCTACATGATTTAATCATGTAGGGATAAGCACTCCGCTATATCCTCTACCTGGCTAGCTTTGGATCATTGAAGATGGAAGTTGGTGACTTCTCTAGTTCAGGGACGACATCCTAGTTTTCTTTCTATCCTGATGTATTAAGCCATTTTAGTTTTCAGTTTTAAATTTGTTTTGCTACGATTGTAACTTGAGGTTGAGCTTAAACATGTCTTAACTCCCACCAAGTTATATTAGAGGTATTGTTGGTCATATGCTTTGGTTGTATCTACTTCTTTTAATTAATTACGGTTTGAACTTGTGGCCCATAACCTATTTCCCCTTAGTTTTATTCTTATCTTTCTGTCATTGCCTATGAATTCTCAAGATATTTAAGATGGTTTGGGTGAGGTGTCTTAGGGAACTCATACACTGTTTGATTATTAGGCCCCAAGGTCAGGTCGTTACAAACTTGGTATCAGAGCAAGAGGTTCTGAAATGGTTCTTTAAGTCCAACATACCACATCGAATAGAGTCTTATTCATGGCTGTGAAGCACGCCACATCTATGAGGAGGATGCTATAAGGCATTTAGGAATTGTCTCACTTCTTTCATGATCTATGTCATGCTTTAGAGTTATCCTAAGTTTCCTTTTTCTAATAGATCATTATTTGTACTTTTCGAGATAATGCCTCCAAAAAGAATACCTCTAAGAAGAATGCCTTAAGTCCTTTAAGATGAAGGAGTGAGTCATGCGGAGTTTCAAGCCGCTATGACTATGTTGTCACAAGTGGTGATCAATCAAGACAACCAAGGTGTTAATGTGCCGAATGCTCCCACTTTAGCCTCTAGAGTGAGTGACTTTGCTAGGATAAAACCTCCCGAGTTCCATGGATCAAAGGTTGAGGAAGATGCTCAAGAGTTTATGGAGGAAGTGCATAAAGTATTGGCCATTATAGGAGTGACTTCAGAGGAAGCGACAAAATTGGCAACCTTCTAACTTAAAGGGGTGGCTCAAATATGGCACACACAATGGAACAATGAGCGGAATGAAGATTGGGGTCCTATTTCTGGAGAGAGTTCAAGGTTACATTCCTAGATTGCTTCTTTCCCTTGGAGTTGAGGGAAGCCAAGATGCAACAATTTATCAATCTTAAGCAAGGGAATATGAGTCTGAGTGAGTATTCTCTCAATTTCACTCAACTCTCCAAATATGCTCCATCATTAGTTGCAGACCCTCATGCTAGAATGAGCAAGTTCATGTAGAGGTACCTGACTTGCTTGTCCAAGAGTGACAGACCGCTATGCTAGTAAGAGAAATGGATATTTTAAGGCTTATGACTTATATGGAATAAATTGAGATGAAAGTACGAGAAGGGGGTTCAAGAGAGTCAAAGAGGGCCCATTTTGATGAGGTGGATCACTATTTACTATGACTTTGAGCCTAAGAGCAAGAGGGGGAGAAAACTTTATCCTGCTTGTGACAAGTATGGTAGAATGCATTTAGGTAAGTGTTTAATGGGATGAGAAGGTTTCTTTGAGTGTAGTGAGTTGGGACACAAGAGAAGGGATTACCTGGTGGCCGCTCGAAAGGGAAGATAAAGAGCTCGAAATGCTTTGCCTGGTATGTA
The DNA here is from genome assembly GCA_025774065.1 of Solanum ossicruentum. Classification (NCBI taxonomy): domain Eukaryota; kingdom Viridiplantae; phylum Streptophyta; class Magnoliopsida; order Solanales; family Solanaceae; genus Solanum; species Solanum ossicruentum. Next base: position 11,885,435 of record JAOTQR010000002.1, read on the forward strand.
TATGTTTATTTGAGAATGATAATGGTGGTGCTCTAATTGGTGATTGGGTGCAAGTGGTTGCATTGAGGTATTGGCAAAGTGGTAGATGTCATGTTCATCCCCATGCATCATTCATTTTAGCCTTCACTTATTATTCACATACATGCATGTTCATAAAGTTGGTTTTGATTAGAAGCTTATGTACAATCATGAAAATATGTTATATGTGCACTTAGACTAATATTGATCTTAATGATTTAAAATTTTGCATAAAAATGATGTCTGGCTTGCGTATTGCATTTATGATTGATTCCTATATGTTCATTTCCCTCTTATCATGCTCGCCTGAGTAACATTTAGGGAAGAATATTTCCAAGGAGGATATTGTAACGACCTGTAAGTTTGAAGTTGAGGCTAAAGCAAAAATTGAAAATTTGGTCACTAGAATGAAAGCACGAGACCTAAGTATAGGTCATTGTTTAGTTTATAGACCATACAAAGGCCTCATGGATTAGGAGTTTGCTTTGTGAAAAATTCAAATTCTTGAAGTAAAGTACGAGAAGAGTCTAAGGGTAGTGAAGTGCTCTACGGGTCATAATAATGGGTCATAGATGGGGTCTTGAAAGCTGAAAATTTTGGTTAAGTATAGAAGGGATCTACGAAGGGCTTTACGACCCATGGTAAACTTTATGAACCATGGAAAGGTTTGTGGTTTTGGAGCCTGGTAGATCATAATTTACGACATGCAAGATGAGTCGTGCATTCATTTATGGCTCATAATCAGGCCTTCATAGGTTGATTCGCCCAGTTTTTATGAATAGTATTTTTGACCTTTCCTGTCCCCATAAACCCTTAACAGTATTAGCTAGCCCTTCCATGACCCCTCATGCAATTTCAAGCCCCTTTCCCATCAAGCCAAGCGCAAAATATTCCAATCAACAAAGTTCTAGTATGAGTTCATATATGTGTCTACATTAAATGATCATATCTTTTAGAACACAATGAATTAGGTGCTCGAGGGCCTACCAAATGAAAGCTCTTTAGATTATCTTTCCAATGCCCTGATTTCACCTTATTTAGTGTTCGAACCAAAAAGTTACACCCATTTTAATGAAGCATTGTCATGCTACCTGCACATATGACCCATACTACGGGCAGTGGTGTTTTTGATGGGTTGTGGATGGCCTTCTTAGAAGGTTCCATCTAGGCATCATTTTTTTTTATTTTAAGTGGGGGCTTTGAGTCATTTTCCCCATATATGTTTTGGCATCCTAAGAGAGGTTTTGACCTTCTTACCCTCTCATACCTATATTTATATACTCAACACTCTCAATCAAACCCTTGAACCTCGAATACCTAAAAATCTTCTCAAGTCTTCTTTCAAGGTTCAAGTGAAGAATTCTTCAAGAATCATGAAGTTCAAACTTAAACTTTATTCAAACTTCTATGCAAGGCTAAAAGGTATGTGGATTTCATCCATGGGATCCTTTCACCCATGAAGACTCAAATTATTTTCTACTCCATTCTTTCATTTCAAGTATGTAATTTTTCATGGGTTTCATACTATGCTTCCAATTGCTTATGTTATGAATTTATTGATGTTATTTAACCTATATTATTATGAAATAATGTTTAATTTCATGGGATGAATGTTATGTCTTGAATTCCTATATTATGGAAGTAAGGGATTTGAAGATATTTGATGGGTTTCCTAAAATTTGTTTTAAATCAATAGATTCTATTTCCTATATGCATGAAAAACTATAAACTAAGTTCTTTTACTTAAAACTCATGACTATTTGAGATTTCTTTACAAGCTAATTTGGGAATATGAAGAAAATGATACTGGTTCCTTAAATTATCTTTTAAATTGGTGAATTCTACTACTCTCATACACGGATAACTAACAATTTCAAGATTAGATAGCTATTTATGATTCTTCTTTAGTTAAGGAATTTTGGGTTATGAAGTTGATGGAGGGTTGCTTGATTTTACTTAAACTCATATTTTTCTTATTATTATTATATATGAATAAAGTCTAAATCACATGAATTTCATGAATTGGTGTATTCAATCATGAATCTTATTGATTTCAAATAATGGGTTTGTGAATTGGTTTATGCGTTACATCAAGTATGGGTTGGTTGTCATGGATACATATGAGTATGCATATTTTCTTTGAGTTTCAAGATCTTAAAGCTAATTTACATGTAGTAATGCATTGCATCACGAGATATCCTATGATATGGCATGCTGTTAGAATGATATTCAAGTCAAGAATGAATGATTAAAGTGTGAGTTCGCTCATCTAACTATGATTATGAGATTATAATAGTCCGTTAGTAGAGGCATAGACAATATTTTAGAGCTGTCTGATGTCACCCAAGTTACACCTCCTTTCTAGAGGATAAAACGGTCACTGTCAAGAAATAGAATGGGAGGGGTTGTAATAATTAATAGAAAATAAAATTAAACTAACACACCTAAGAGAGAAATCAATATGGAGAGAAACTAGGGTATTGTGTTCCCTAAGATTCCCCAACTCAGCATCACCAGACAACCTAATTATTTTCTAGTGTATAGCATACAGGATGACAAGCCAAGTTCACCAAGCCTTTTTGTCAAAGGTAAGTAGTGCATTTCACTATGCGACGTGGCCCATCTCCATAGTGTGAATTACTAACCCTTACATATTAGTCCCAGTATAACCTCCTCTTGGCCCAACTTGATTGATTAGATGAGAATACATCAATCAAATCCTAATTGTTAATCTCTTTTCCTATTCATTTATGTCTTGGTTCAATCAGTAACACTAGGCGAGTTCTAATGTTGGCCACCATTAGAAAACATGCAAAATGAAGAGAGTTAATTAATAAATGCATACATACCTTCCAAGAATTATGAATTATCTAGTTCTACTTTATCAGTTCTTCATGGTTTCCACAATCCTAGTTGTAGATTTAACTACTCATGCTATATGTAGATTCAAAGATTATGGATTGATAAAACATAATTGAATACTTACACAATAGAATTAAGAACAAGCAAATTCAACTTCAATACGAATCACAAGCTTAAAGATAAAATTCAAACACAATTGTTCTTATAGACTCTCTAATGTAATATCACAATTTTCTCTCTAATTACTGAGTTCTCTGAATAATTGCCGAAAACTTCTAAAAAATAACCTAAAAAATCTATTTATAATAACTAAAATATATGTCCTAAACAAAATAGGGGAACTGGTCAGCACGCCATTCGAAAGAGGTTTAGGGGCCAAATTGTATTCCACAGTCCGTAATCGGGGTCTCGTACTCGATTTCTGGAAATTTGGACTTCAATACTAAGACAACCCTCTATGACTCGTAAAGTGGTTCTCGACCCATAAAAAGGGTTTCGTCTGATGAAACTTTAAAAAGACCCAATCTCTAATCCTCAGGGCATGAACCATCTTTCTACGACTCATAAAACCTTCTATGTCTCTTCCACATGTTCATGGAATTAACTTCAGAAGACAGCCCCTTGATAGAATTGTGCACGAAACCACTCTAAGACCCCTAAAGGGCCTCATATAGCAGCAAAAACCAGCAACTTCTATACCTCTTCCCAAAAATCAAGCCTAGCATGTAATCCTGCAAATATAACACAAAAACATATAAAAACAACTAACATCGCATTGAGAACACAAAAAATTCCAAGTTTTAAGTAATAAAAGTGTTGTATTTTGACAGCACATCAACACCCTCAACTTAAAATTATTGTTTGTCCTCTAGTGATGGACTCAATCTACATAGATAATACAACACCACACAGACTTCAACCCACTGGCATACATCACATCAATCTCAAGCCATCTATCACGACCTAATTTAGGATCATGACCAATGCTAAGGGGGAGAATCCCAAAGCAACCCTTCCTAAAATTCTTAGAAAATCAAGCAGAGTTTCGTCTGTTATTAGGCCTATCCAATTATTTTCCTATCTCAAATAATAACACCACCACTAACAATATCTCTAAATTAAACCATGAAATACATCAACAATCTAATTTACATACAATAATATCAATCCATCTCCAACTATGAAAGAAGTTTAAAACTAATCACCTGACTACAACTCGAAAGAATACTCATGACTCCTATAAAAATAAATGACTATGGAGTGACTCTAAGAATTTAAGAAAAAGTCCATAAAAATATATAACTAGCTTCCCACGTGAACGAGTGTAGGGCTCACCATAAATTAGCTTACTAGCTCAAAGTAGCGATAACCTTACTGATATCATCTATATTCTCTATAAAAGAAAAGTAGTGAAGGCTGAGATGCTAGCTCAGTGAGTAATAATAATAACCACAACCATTTTAATGAGGGACAAGTCAGAAAATATGCTAATAGGATATCAAAACCACCTAATGAATGCTCTTTCAAAATTCAATGGTCATAATCAATCTTGTTGTTTCATATAAGCAAATCAACATCATTTGCAAATAAACTTAGTAAAACATATCCATATCAAACTCAGTAAAATACTTTCATATCACCTCAGTAAAGAACTTTTATATCAAAATCAGTAAGACACTTTCATATCAATCTCGGTAAAACACTTTCATATCAAACTCCGTAAAACACATTCATATCAAATCATATACATATTCAGGAGATTTCCAAGAATGAATGATGTAATCGGTAATTGATATGTCTATCTTCTTAAAAGAATAGACCATCACTATAAATTTCATATGAATAAATCCCTACTCGAGGGATAGCAGTAACGGTATGCTAGTTCTACCTTCCTACTGAAGAGGGCTTAATCTGTAATCAGTAAATACAAGGTGCACTTAGTCTAACGAACCCGCCCCGTTATCTATGGAATTCATTAAGGTCTACTCCAATTAAAACATTTTTTTATAAACCTTATAAACTTTTCCAAAGCAGTACAAGGCATGTAAATCTTGTAATCGTATCATATCAAAACGTAAATAAAAAAACATGTAAAATTACTTATATCTAAAGTAAATGTCAAATCCTTTCGATAACAGTAATCATCTCGATTTCATTATACTTGTCTTATAAAATATGAATAATTATTTTGGTATCATATCAAGTAAAAAGACTTGTCCCATATCTAAATTCAAATCATTCAATAGCAATTCACTTTATAAGTCATCTAAAAATCATGTAAACGTATAAAACACAAATTGGGGTTAAGATTACTACTCATAGTACTCTTCTAGAAGTACTAAATTTGTCACCTCAAGCAGTCCATACGACTTCCTTCGATCAATCTATACTCATATCAAAAAATCTCATATTACTCTTTTTGTTCAAGCTAACTTCATAATAACTTTAGAACTCTCCAATACCTTTCTGTACTTTTTATTTCCTATCAATTTGATGATATACATATGTAATACCCAAACCATGAGTAACTCAACTAGTTCTTAATCTATCAGTTTTGACATACTTCTATGATTATCTACTCAATTCCTCGTCCAAACTTATGCTAGAATCAATTAATCAGGCCCACACTAGAGTAAATCACTATTAATGATAATTACAACCTTTTAACCTCAGCTTTCGGGTTTCCCCTCTAACAATCTTTAGTTGAGTTTTTTAATATAATCTACAAAACTTTCACAACTTCTAACACATCAACTACTCAATTGATATCTTCATTCATCTTTGAAGAGAGTTCAAAGGATTATCTTTATTTTACTCAATTTCAAAATTTTCTCAATCCATCTTAACTCCAATTTATGAAGGTGATGTAACAAATTAGTTTCTTCCCTCCCCCCTTTTCAACCTAGGTCACTCGGCCATAATTAAACTCATCATACTAACTAATTATAGTTGGTTGTTTCCCCAATAATGTGTAAATAATTATGCCGAAGGAGTAAAATACTACCTTAAGATTTAGTTATGCAATTGCTCTTCTCCATAAATTGCCAGAACCACTATTGATTCTTGTTGCAGAATCTATGATAAATTGTGGACAACGGCTCTGTGATACCCCATAACTCTATGCTCTTATCTATCTATGTTTCAATCCTTATTTGGTTAGGTTTGGGGTGTATTGGGAGACTCCTAGTACCTAAACGAGTTCAAGACTTCCCTAAGAGTTGAGTTTTGGGTGATAGTTCATGTAAGGGTCAACTTTAAACAAGCATAACTTTTAGAACATTTAGGACTGGGTGGCCCAATATGTCAAATGAAAGCCCTTTGAGTTAGCTTTCCAACGCACCTGGTTTCACCTCATTCAAAGGTCGGATCAAGGATTTATGACCATTTTCATGAGACCCTCCTGTGCAATGATGTCATACGGACAGTTTGACGGGCAATGTTGCCTTGGATAGGCCGTTTAGATGGATTGGGGATGGAAAGGGTCATTTTGAGCCTAAGAAATGGGAATCACTTTAAGTTATCTTCATAATGCACTTAGTTCCAGCTTATTCTGATGTCGGATAAATAAGTTTTGATCATTTTCATGAGACCCTCTTGTGCGGTGGTGTCAAACGGATAGCTTGACAGCCAGTGTGGCCTTTGACAGGACGTTTGGGGGAGATAGGGTTGGGAAAAGCCATTTTTGCACTAAGAAAGGTGACACGGCTAGTGGTACGGGCCATGTTGCTCACCACTGACCGTGTGGATGGCCACAAGGTGTGCCCAAGGAAGCTTGTTGGACTTGGGGAAAATGTAGCTAAGGGTGGTGCCACAAGCACTGTTGATGGGCCATGTAAAGGGTGACGTCAAGGCAACTAGGAGAGAGTGGTCTGGTCTCATTTTCTAGACTAAGTATGGTGCAAAGGACCACTAAATGACCCGTGAAGCACTACATGGCGTGTGGCGTGGTCCGTTAGAGTGACGTCGATGCTAACATTTTCTCAAGTGTTCTAATTTCATTTTTGCCTAAGTCTTGTCTTAGGGCACTCCACAGGATCCGTAGAGTACCACACGACCAACCAAGCCTCTAGTGAGGCCACACTTTGCCAAATTTTCCATCCGTTCACTAATAATATTTTTGTAAATGCTAATTACTCTAATGAACTTTTTAGACTTCTAATGCTATCTTAACCTTCCTAAAAGACCTAAACAATATTCTAAAGGATCAAAGTCATTACTGTCATCTCAAATACACTCTCATTTCTCTCAAAGCCTCCATCAAGCCCCAAATTCAATTTCAAGGAAACCCTAGAATAAGATTGGATTCCAAGATCATCTCCAAACCTCCATTCCTTCCAATTCAATTCCAAGAAAATCTAGACTTAAGGTATATGGGTTTCAACCATTGGGTCCTTCCACCCATGGTGCCCTAACCTCTTTTTTACTCAATTTGCATGATTCAATGATAATTTCACAAATGGGTTTACTAGTGTGAACATGTCTATGAATTATGTTAAAGCTATGTAAACTTGTGACTATTTTGCTATGTTGTGAGTTATAAATCTTGGATCTATTATAAGATTTGATGAGGGGTTGTTGATGTATATTGATTGAGGGTGTTCTAAGGTTTGTATTGATGGTTTTACAATGGATATTCTTGCATGACTTCATCTCTAAATTGCATGATTTTATACCCCCATTACACACCCGCCAAGTGCTTCATAAAATGTCCGGTCATGGTTTTTTGAGGAATTGAAGGTCCAAAGCATGACTTATGTTATGAAGATGTTATGATGATGAAATGATAGTATGTATATTATGTTATGATGATGAATGAAGGAAAGTATGTATATGATATCTCTCTATATAGTGTTGGATTGACCATAGCCAATTGAGGGTATGCCTCAATAACCATGGGAGGTAGAGTGTGACCATCCTCTAACCTATCAAGGGGTTTACACCTTGGTAACCTATCAAGGGTTTGTATCTTAGCACCAGGGTGATGGGGCGGCATCATCACTAACCTATCAAGGGTTTCGTACCTTGGCACCTGGGTGATGGGATGGCATCATCACCAACCTAGAAAGGGGTTTGTACTTTGCAAATCTAGCTTGGTCTTTCCTACACATATGATATCCTATGTAAGCATGAGTTACTTAAGCATGTTTTACTTAAGCATTGATCATACATGCCATATTGTTATATAATACCTATTGCCTATTGTTATACGTTTTGATTATGATGTCTATCTCTTGTTGCATTACATCCTACATACTGAGTACATCCAAACGTACAAATGCATACTCTTTTCTATATGATATCATCATGTAGAACTAGTGCCCAAGTTGATCATCTACCTCCTCCACTTGGCCAGTTCGATACTACTCAAGCTAGTTGCTGATCTTCCTCTTCGGGGACCTTAGTCTATGTTGCTTTTATTATGTATTGAGTCATTCTTATTTATTGTCTATTTTGACTATGAGGGTGAGCCCGGTTGCTTGTCTTGTCCCCCGCTCTTATCTATGTATTAGAGGTGTTTGTTGGACATGTTATGTATCTATGATATGACTTTGACTCTTGTCTCTTGACTATGATATTGTGAAAGCTTTTCCCTTAGACCCTATTCTTTCTCTTTAATATTTTATATGCTTTCGCGACCAACGATGTGCAATGAAAAGTTAAGAGGCTTGTCTGGGGTTCCTTCGGGTTCTCTATTCATTGTGTCACGTCTAGGCCCTAGGATTGGTTCGTGACAAACTTGGTATGAGAGCACTAGGTTGATAAATTCTTCGAGTCCAACATACTGCGTTGATTAAAGTCCTATTCATGGTTGTGAAGAGTGCCATGGCTATGAATAGAAAGCTATGAGATGTTTTAGGAAATGTTTCCCTTCTTCATGTTCTAAGTCGTGCTATAGAGTTGTAGTAAGATTTTCCCCTTAATGATTGTTCTTCATTGTGCTAACTCATGCCTAACACTAGAGGAAGAAGGGTAACTCCCGATGAGCAACTTACCAATGGTGAGCTCCGGGATGCCCTCACTATGATTGCCCAAGTTGTGGCTAATCAAGTCAATAAGGGGCCCAAGCCCCTAATGCTACTACTCGGGGACCTAGGCTAAGGAACTTCATAGGGATAAATCTTTTGGTGTTCTACGGGTCAAAGGCGGATGAAGATCCACAAGAGTTCATTGATGAGGTCTACAAGATATCAGTTATCATAGGTGTTGGGCCGAATGAAAAGGCGGAGTTGGTGGTATACCAACTCACAGGGGTAGCCTAAATATGGTATTATCAATGGAAGGGGAGAAGGAAAACGGTAATGTGGTGCTTTGGGAGGAGTTCAAATTGGCTTTCCTTAATCGGTTATTCCCTTTTGATTTAGGAAAGTAAAGCTGGTAGAGTTCATGAATTTGAAGCAAGGTGCTATGAGTATAAGGAAGTATGCCCTCAAGTTAAATCAACTTTCAAAGTATGCTCCTCATTTGGTGGCTGATCCTATATCTAGGATGAATAAGTTTATGATGGGTGTCTCCAATTCGGTGAGTCAAGAATGCCAGTCCGCTTTGCTAATTGGTGACATGGACTTGTCTCGATTGATGATATATGTCGAAAAAATGGAGGAGGAGAAATTAAGGAAGAGAAGAGATCATGAAGCCAAGAGAGCCCGTTTTGAGGGTAATTTCCAAATGGGTGGAGGGTATTATCATAGCCAAGGGTCTTCACATGATTCTAAGGTGGGCTTTGCTAATGATTTCCCAAGGGCCCGAGGTATTGAAGGTATGGCTCCAAATGTTGGGTTCTAAAGTGTGGTAAGGGCCATAGTGGCCTATGCTTGAGGGGCAGTAATACATATTTTAGTTGTGGGGAGATGGGCCACAAAAAGTTTGAATGCCCTCGGTATCACAACAAGGGTAAAGGTGATGAAGTTGATAGAGGGGGTTCTCCAAGGCGTAATCGCTTCTATGCTGTTCAAGGGAGGCAAGAAGTGCCCAATGTCATTACCGTTAAGTTGAAGTTTCCTTGGCTTTGATATGTATGTATTGTTGGGGATGGTGTAACATTGTTTCTTTCTTTATTCTTTTTGGTTTCTAGAAAGTCCATAAGTTTTTATCCATCTTTATCTTGCATTAGGTTTTGCCTTGTGACTTGTTAGAGTTGGTGTAGTTGTTTATGGTGTTATACTTGGGATGGAATAGTTGCATGCATGTTGTATCTTCATGGAGATTGGTTAATGTATGCATTGGCTATGTTTATGGGTCTCTAGAATAGGGTCTTAAAATCCTACCTTTATATGTTTGTAGTGGTCCATAGTGATGAGGTATTGAATTGTGTAGAGCTTGTGAATTATTTGGGGGTAGTGTTGCGAGTCTTGGAGGATGTGAGGTTGTTTACTAATTGATGATAAGTATGTTTTGTGGATAACAAGATGGTGGTTAGATTTCTTTAAGGATTATGATATGAGTGTTCTTTAGTTTTTTTCAATAATGCTAGCTTGTGGTTGGTGCTCTAAGTAAGGTGCCTATGGGTAGCTTAGCATATGTGGATAATGGTGGCAAAGAGAAGACTAGTGGTGTGCATCGGTTGGCTAGGTTGGAAGTAGGTTGAGGGAAGTTGGGAATGATAGTATAGTGTCCTTGATGATTCCGAATCTTCTTGGGTTAAGAGGTCTAGATTAGGCAAGGCCATTTCCGCCTTATTAGAGTTGGAATTTTTGGGTGAGAAGATGATCTACTAGAGGTTGTTTCCCAAGGGGGAGATAGTGGTTGTGGTGCCAAGTGGACTAGGTGTGTTTAAGGTTGACAATTGAGTTAAGAATTGTGAGTCCTTATAGAGTGTAGAGGGAGGTTGAAAAGGTTGCATAAGTTTGGGCATTGCCTATGGATGTAGATATGGTTCGTCCAGTTCTTTATGCTTCTAGGTGGATGGGATGTGTTGGTGACCCTAGTGCTATTGCACTCTTTGAAATTGTGGGTGATATAGAGGACAAGTTGGCTTAGGGGAAGGTCCTGGTGGAGGTGTTGGATGGAATGGTGGAAAAGTTGGTTAATGAGGATGTGGTGTTCATCAAGGCCCACTTGGAAGAGTCATCTATTCGTATGTGTTTTCTTGGGAAGCTAGTGCGGGCATGGAGAAGCAATATCCCCATATCTCTTTCATTCTTCTCAAGCTTATGATGGCATGTCAAGTCCTTTTTATGATTCCAAGTCTCAAGTTTTGGCCTATATGTCATTGCATGTATTCATGCTCATGTTAATACATTATGAGAATTTTGATGTATATGTTGAAATTTTCTTGAAAATCATGTTTATGTTCAATGTTGCATCCATGTTTGGGCTAAAGTCTTCATGACTACTTTCCTTGCGTATGTTTCTCTGACTTTCGGGGACAAATTTTCCCAAGGGGGAGATATTGTGCACCCCATAACTCTATGCTCTTATTTATCCATGTTTCAAGCCTCATTTGGTTAGGGTTGGGGTGTATTAGTTTCATAGGAGACTCCTAGTACCTAAATGAGTTCAAGACTTCCCTAAGAGTTGAGTTTTGGGTGATAGTTCATGCAAGGGTAAACTTTAAGCAAGCATAACTTTTAACACATTTGGAATGGGTATCCCACAATATTTCAAATGAAAGCCCTTTGAATTTTTTTCCAACACACTTCGTTTCACCTCATTCTGAGGTCAGACGAGGGATTTATGACCATTTTCGTGAGACCCTCCTGTGTAATGATGTCACACGAATAGTTTGACGGGTAGTGTTGCCTTGGACGTGCCATTTGGATGTCTTGGGTCTATAAAAGGCCATTTTGGGCCTAATAAATGGGAAGTCCTTTAAGTTATCTTTGTAACGCACTTGGATTCACCTCATTTCATTGTCGAATGAAGGAGTTTTGATCATTTTTGTGAGACCCTCTTGTGTAGTGGTGTCAAACGAACAGCTTGACGGCCAGTATGGCCTTTAACAGGACGTTTGGGACAGATGGGGTTGGAAAAGGTTATTTTTGGCACTAAGGAAAGGTGGCACAACCATTGGCATGGGACATGTGGCTCGTCACTGACTGTGTGGATGGCCACAAGGTGTGCCAAAGGAAGCTTGTTGGACTTGGGGAAAATGTGGCTAAGGGTGGTGCCACGGGCATTGTTAACGGGCCATGTAGAGGGTGAAGACCCGTGGCAACTGGGTGTGAGTGGACTAGTCTCATTTTTTGCACTATGTGTGGTGCAACGGACCACTAAATGGACCGTGGAGCACCACATGACCAGTGAAGTGGTCCGTCAATGTGACGTCGATGCTAACTTTTTCTCAAGTGTTCCAATTCCATTTTTCTGTCTAAGTCTTGTCTCATGGGCACTCTACATGACCTATGGAGTTCCACATAACCAATCAAGCCTCTAGTGAGGCCACACTTTGTCAAATTTTCCATCTGTTCACTAATCATAAATGCTAATTACTCTAATGCCCTTTTTAGACTTCTAATGTTATCTTAACCTTCCTATAAGACCTAGATAATATTCCAAAGGATCAAACTCATTACTCTCATCTCAAATACACTCTCAATTTTCCAAAAGCCTCCATCAAGGCCCAATTCAACTTCAAGGAAACCCAAGAACAAGATTGGATTCCAAGATCATCTCCAAGCCTCCATTCTTCCCAATCTCAATTCCAAGCAACTCTAGACCTAAGGTATGTGGGTTTCAACCATTGGGTCCTTCCACTCATGGTTCCCTAACATCTTTTTTACTCAATATGCATGATTCAAAGTTGATTTCACAAATGGGTTTACTAGTATGAACATGTCTATGAATTATGTTAAAGCTATGTAAAGTTATGACTATTTTGCTATGTTGTGAGTTATAAATCTTGGATCTATTGTAAGATTTGATGAGGGGTTGTGGTGTATATTACTTGAGGGTGTTGCGAGGTTTGTATTGATGGTTTTACAATGGATTTTCTTGCATGACTTCATCTCTAAATTTCATGATTTTATACCCCCATTACACACCTGCCACATGTTTGATAAAATGTCTGGTTATGGTTTCTTGAGGAATTGAAGGTCCAAAGCATGTCTTATGTTATAAATGATATTATGATGATGAAATAAGGGTATGTACATGACGTTATGATGATCATAGAAGGAAAGTCTGTATATGATATCTCTCTATATAGTGTTGGATTAACCATTGCCAATTGAGGGGTATGCCTTAATCACCATGGGAGGTAGGGTGTGACCATTCTCTAACCTATTAAGGGGTTTGTACCTTGGCAACCTATTGAGGGGTTTGAACCTTGGCACTAGGGTGATGGGGTGACATCATCACTAACCTATCAAGGGGTTTGTACCTTGGCACCTGGGTGATAGGGTGGCATCATCACCAACCTACCAGAGGGTTTGTACTTTGGAAATCTAGCTTGGTCTTCCTATACATATGTTATCCTATATAAGCATGACTACTTAAGCATGTTTTACTTAAGCATTGATCATACATGTCATATTATTATATGATGTCTATTGCCTATTGTTATGCATTTTGATTATGATGTCTTTCTCTCGTTGCATTGCATTCTATATACTTAGTACATTCAAACGTACCAATGCATGCTCTTTCCTACATGATATCACCATGTAGGAACCGGTTCCCAAGTTGATAATCCACCTCCTCCACATGGCTGGTTCGATACTACTCAAGCTAGTTGGTGAGTCCTCTACTTCGGGAACCTTAGTGTATGTTGCTCTTATTATGCATTGAGACATTCTTCTTTATTATCTATTTTGACTATGAGGGTGAGTTTGGTTGCTTGTCTTTTCCCATGCTCTTATCTATGTATAGAGGTGTTTGTTGGACATGTTATGTACATATGATATGACTTTAACTCTTGTCTATTGACTATGATATTGTTCAAGCTTTTCCCTTAGCCCTTTTGCCCCTATTCTTGCTCTTTAATGCTTTATATGCTTCCGCGACCAATGATGTGTATTGACAAGTTAAGAGGCTTGTTTGGGGTTCCTTTGGGTTCCTCATTCGCGTGTCATATCTAGGCCCTAGGCTTGGATCGTGACAGGCTTCAATAGCAACTGCATTTTCATTCACTAATTCCCTCAGAACATTCCTTCTTTTCTCTTTTTTTTCTTGTAATTTGCCGCATGTTGCTGCCCTAGATGGTTTGGGGCTGTTAGCCCTATTATATTTTTTCAACTTCCTTTTTCTTTTCTCTTTTTTTTTTTAAATTGATGGAAAACAAAAGCTCAAGACCGAATTACCCTTAATTAATTATAGGGTATTACAAGTATATGATTCAACCAAATTATGAAAAGTAAGGTACTATCAACAATCCACAGTCACTAAATAAGTTTATTGCTAACAGTGCAATGCAAGTGCCCTTAGAGAAAGAAGTTCCATATTTGACGCTCAATGCTACTTTCATGTATGACCTCGGGACTATGCAAAATCACTCATTCTCACAATAGATATTCATGTATTCTGCCTAATACCATAGGCTTGCCCCTATACTCATGACTCAAACCTTCAACTAACTAGACTAGGATCACTTTAGGACTTTCTAGGCTTATATCGTAGGCTTAGGGGGCGTTAGTATGGTATTTTAGGAGCATAGTGACTAAAGGGCCCCCTTGAAACTATGTTTTTCTACACTTTTTCCCTACAAACTCTTTTATTTTCATCTCATTCTGCCTTCCTCCTATTTCAAGCTTTTCTGGGTAGATTCTTTTCATTTTTCATCTTTTTGCCTTGCTTTTACAATTCATTTTTCGTTTTAGGTCACAGCTGAGGCATCACTTACTTTTCTTGTTCCAAGTACATGATTTTTCCCTTTTTCTCTATATCACTAATTCACCCCCTTATTTTTGTGTTTCACCCTTATACCAGTCACCCTCAACTTAGGCTTTTGGCCTTTGTTGAGGAGCATAATATCCGTCTTTAGAACCAGGGCCACTTTTGGTAGCCACCCTCAACTTAGGCTTTTTTCCTTAGTCAAGGTGCACAATGTTCAAGGAAGGACCAGGGCCAATATTAGGATTTTACAAATAATAAGGCTAGGTCAACCAGGTGTTTTCAAATAATAGGTATATGTTAGGCTCAAACATTAGAAACAAGGGATATATAGTAGTTTTCGTTGGTCATTTTAGGCTAAGTGGGCTAGTATGAATAATGGCCTAAGATCCTTTCCTAATCCAATTAATCTACAGTCTAACTTAGAGTAATAGGGCAAATTCTAAATTAGCACACAACATAAGAATCTAGCAAATTAAGCTCACACTCACATGGCACTACATACATTATCAACAACAAATTCTTAGATCATGCTTTTTATCTCAATTTATCCTCACTTATCAGAATAAGCATTGTCACACACCTAAACATGCATGGTTGCTATCTAACTACTAATCAAAATTTTTGATGCATGTCATTTTTTTCAACAAAAATACAAAAATATGCTATATGCCACAGGTATTAGTACTATATGCTACACATATAATCTAAACATCCTAAATGTGCTAGTTCAACAGAAAGTAAATGTCCACAGTGAAAAAGAACACAGGCAAGAAAACCCCGAGATAAAAAATTGGGGTAGTAATAGATCCAAGAAACTCAGACTTCACTGAGGCTCATAACTACTCACACCCCATCAAAAAAGTTGTGCATTGGGGATCAATAACAAACTAAAACATTAAGGGGTTAAAAAGCTACCTGGGCGCTTAAGCCCAGTCTGTGGCTGAGTCTGTCCACCCTCTTCCCGTGGGGTAGTCTTCTCAGCAATACTGCTCTATCCGGAGGGACCAATAACCCTCACCTACTCTACTCACGAGCCCGTCTCGTCTCTTTCTCTTATCTCGACTCCTTCCAAGTAAGCGCAAGCTCCTACTTCTCAGTCATCCCCACCTAAAAGTGTACAACATCAGGATCATCATCTTGGTAGGGTCTCTTCCCATGAGAAAACTAGATAGGCTCATTGGGAGCAAAAAGATAAACCACTGGCACTGGGAGTGTGGTCTCTGGTAGTGTCACAAGTGTTGTTTTCATGTCAATCCAGAGCTATTGGATCTTCGTCTGAATGGTGACAAGTGTAATAGTTGGGGCTTGCTTAAGCTCTTCTGTACCCTCTTCTCGAGGACGTCAATACAAGCATCTACAGTAGAGATGCAGTCCTGAGTAGTAGCGAGCGTGAATGCCTATATACGACCCTCCTAGTCTGAAATAGCTTGACGGACCCATGGCTTGATCTGATGAACAAGCTCAGTCAACTACGACTCAACCTGTGATAACCTCGGCACCATGGCTAGCATATATGAAGCAAACACATATACCATGCTTGCGGGAGTTGCCTGTGAAGTCCTGGCCTATGGTGGAAGAACAAAAAAGGTACGCCCCTTCTCCTCATCTACGTAGAGCTGCAGGGGCCTTTCCTCAGTAGTGGCAGCCTGTAATACCCACATCTTACAATACTAGTACTATGCAAATGAAACATGATATGGTTTGGTCAAATTAGTGCCCATTTTTAAACATGCTTGAATCTCAAATTAGAGGGTGATATGCATATCTTACGTTGAAGAGGGTCGAGTGTAAATAAGTTTTAAGTCAAATTGAGGAGATCACCACCTTAAACGAGGTGAATAAGTGATGTGCTTGTAGGACGTAGGAAGCTAGCAAGTGAGTCACCTACTTGCTTAACTTAAATTTTCTAGCTAAATGGAGACGAGGCTCGACATTGAATTTGTCCAAGTCCAATAATGAATAAAGTATATGTTAAGGGTGTAACTCTAGCCCATGTTTTACTATCATAAATGGACAATACTCACAGCCCAAGATGAATAATAAAAGGGCCCAAGTACATCACAACCCACTTGACTAATTGGGCCCAGACTAAGTGGGGAGGAATAAAGAAAATGGGCAGCCAAGGCCCATCAACTTTGAGACCCATGTAGGCCCAAGTGTGAGGACCAAGCTGCTGCCTCAACAACTTATTAATATGTGGTAATATATGGTAATATGTGGTAAAAAAAACACAAGAGATAGTCGGCCAAAGAGAGCCTTTAAAAGGGATAAAAAACAACCACTTAAATCATTTCACTTTGGGACAAATTTTCAGATTCCTAAAGACGCTTCTTTTTCTCTTTACTTCACTTCACAAGGCAGCCAATATAACCCTATAGGGTTCTTGAAGTAAACCTTAATATTGAAGGCTAAGGTAAGTGGAAATATCCATGTATCTTTTTATACTTATCCTATGACAAACAAGAAATATATGCTAGTTATGCTTGTTCTGGAAATTTGGACAGCATGTGTCATAAGGATTGTTGTGAACTTTTCTTGTTATTCAAGAGTATTTTCTCTTCTTGGTTGGATGTATTATGAACTAAGAGTCATATTATTAAAAAGGTATAGTTTGTTAGTGATGTAACTAAGCTGCTGCACTACTTTTACAGTCCGCAAAAGTGAGTTCTTATAAGATAGTTCTTAGTACGAACTTTTGGTTGATGGATGGAAGGCTATTGACTCACGTCCTTCATGGCTGCTTTGATACTATTCTAAGACAGTTTTAAGGATGTTTTTATTCATATATGTGTTGAGGATAGTTTGGGTAAAGTTGAAATAGGTTCGGATTATCGACGTCGAAATGTAATGAAGGGATGTAATGTTATGCCGCCTATTTGTATGTTGCGTAAAATTGTTATGTGTTGTGCTTTGTGGGTTGTTGTAAGACTATTATGGCACTAAAATAGGCTGCACATGATATGTATGTGAGAACATGTATTAGAAAATATGATTAGGGGCGGAAAGGTTGAAAGAATATGCTTGGGTTTATAGTTATCCGCTTGCTTCCCGTATGTTATTTTTTTATGAGATTGGACTGCCAAGATATATCTATTGGATGATAATGCTAGTTTATCACCTACTATGTTATAGATAAATACTTGGAGGAAGGAAAGGTTATCTAGAGGTAATAGCGAGGTCGTACAACGAGGTATGTAAGGCTACTTGATTTCGTATTTTTGGCATGAAACATAGATCCCTCCTTGGCACATAAAGGCACTTACCAACTCCAACACAAGTATTAATCGTGTCTCAACTCTCTCAGATGTTCATATGCTCCCATACATCACCTTCAGATCTGCATACATACTTGGATACCAAGATACACGAGTTTGTTCTACTAAATAAAGTTCATGTGCTGTTCTACATCCTATGCATCTCATTATTTGTCTAACTTACTCCTTTCATTATGTTGTCTTTTGTGATTATTTATGTGTCATGTATTGTACGTATAGTCCTACAACTCTAATATTACGACCACCAAAAGAATCATCTCAAAGGTAATTGAAAGATAAAGTAAAGTATATTGCTTGTTGATGGGTGGTAACTTGAGGGGTGGAAGAATCACCTAGCCAGGGTTGATCCTATCACGGGGGTAGCCCAAAGGGTTAAAGGAAAAGCCTAGCCGGATCCTATCCTGATATATATTTACCACTGATTAACTGGTCATTTGTATTAGTTGCTGTGCACAAATTATACAATAAAGGTAAAGTAATAAAAAGAACATAAAGTACATGATCCCATAGTATAACTAAGGTTGGTCTCTTATTCTACACCAGTGCATAGTTTCATTTGAGTTGTTACTTCATATAAAGTTTAGTACATTATCTCGTACTGACATCCCTTACGGGGGACCTATATTTCATGTTGTAGGTACAGGTACTAGTACCCCAGTAGGAGTACAGGATATCCAGCTGCTGTTACCAAGCTCCAGGTTGCTTCGGAGCTTTGCGTATCTAGAGCTTGTATTTTTGTATAGCATAGTTAGTCAAGGCGGAGCCTGTCCCGACCCTTATCAGATGCTTTTCCTTATCTAGAGGCTTTGTAGACTATGTAAATTAAAGTGTGGTCATGTCTCGTACTATAGACACTGTGGCCCTAATGGCCTAGCCATATGCATTTCCTTTTGGCTTGTTATTATTGTTTACTTTCTTAAAGGCATGTTGAGAAATCCCTTATAATATGTATAGAAAGTGCATAGATATAGGTTGGTTCTCCCGAGCTTTATTGGCTACGGGTGTCAGTCCACTCCAATGGGACTTGAGGCGTGACAGAAGTTGTATCAGTAAGGATCATTCTAGGGAGTCTACAAAGCCGTATCTATGTAGAATCTTGTTTATCAATGTGTTATGCACCACATTTATAAGAAGGAGCCTATATGGCATTTAGAAGTTGTTATATTATTTTCGTTCTTTAGACCGTGAGAGCTAAATGTAATAGGTGAATTGTGTCTAACCCTTAAATTGTTTTGTATAGCAAGTATGCCAGAAACTAGGAAAAACAAAGGTAAAGGGAAGGGAGTAGAAGTAGTGGTTGGTATACCCAGTCAAGTAAGACAATGAAATAAGGCTCAAGATGAGTCTCTGTCACAAATATCTCCAACCCCTCCAACTCCTGATAAACCCGAAAGTAGTGAAATTCCCCCAAAACCACCTATCGACGCTACCGTGAAATATTTGAGAAATGCAGTCCAACTATTGACCCGTATAGTTGCTGGCCAAGGTCAAAGACAGGAAGGTCTGTTTATAGGTGTAGGTGGTGCGAATAGGTAAGCTAGCACAAGGATAAGTGATTTCCTTAATTTGGACCCTCCATCCTTCACTGGGTTAGATCCTAATAAAGATCCCCAAGACTTTATCGATCAGATTCAATGCACTTTAGATGTTATGCATGTGAGTGGTATGGAAGCTGTCGAGTTAGTGACATATAGGTTGAAAGGTGTGGCTATATTGTGGTATGAAGCTTGGAAGCAATCTAAGGGTATAGATGCACCTCCAACTACTTGGAAGGAGTTCAAAGAGGCATTTCTTGACCATTATTTGCCATTAGAGATCCTAGAGGCCCATGCAGATCGGTTCTTGAATCTCCACCAAGGGAATATGAGCATGAGGGAGTATAGCCTTCAATTTAATTCCCTGGCCAAGTATGCTCCTAATGTAGTTGCTACTATGGCAGATAGAGTTCATCGATATGTGGATAGATTGGATAAGTATCTTTTCAGAGATTGTACCATTGCTTCCTTGAACAGATACATAGATATAGTGAGAATGCAAGCTTTTGCACAGAAATTAGAGGATCAGAGGCAAAGGAGAGGGACACAAGAGTTAGAAAGGGTGCAGTCCAAGAGGGCCAAGTCTATAGGGTAGTTTACACCATCCCATGGTGAGCTTTGGCCTCGGTTTTCTAATAGACTACCTAGGATATTATCCTCCTACTCTACAGCTAGTGCTCCAGCATAACTTCAGAGGTCTAGGAAAAATTAGTTTGGTCCAAGAAGTGAAGGGCAAGGCACCCAGACAGCGGGATATTCAGCAGGCTAGCAAATGACCCCTACGCAGCCTTGCAAATAGTGTGGAAGAAGTTATTCAGGTGCATGTCATGTTGGGACAGACGCTTGTTATTGGTGTGGTACGCCAGGGCATATCATGAGAGATTGCCCGATGAGACGTATGGGTGATATAACACAACCTACTGGATCAGTTGTTGCATCATCATCGTCAGTTCCTCCAACAGGTAGGGGTCAACAAGCACTTATGATTCATGATAGAGGTGTAAGAGGGGCAGCTAGCTTTATCGGAGTCCAGAATCGCACTTATGCTCTTGGGAGTCGACAAAATTTGGAAGCTTCACCTAATGTGGTCACAGGTACATTGTCCATCTTTTCACATAATGTATATGCATTAATTGACCCTAGTTCTACTCTATCATACATTACCCCACTAGTTGCTGGGAAGCTTAAGAGGACACCCCAATTATTGAACAAACCATTTGAAGCATCTACACCAACCGATGAATCTATTATGGCTAGAAGGGTTTATTATCATTGTCTAGTAATTGTTTGTGACCATGACACATTGGCTGACCTTATTGAGCTAGAAATGGTGGAATTTGATGTTATAAGGGGTATGGATTGGTTAACTTCTTACTATGCCACCGTAGATTGTTGAACTAAGAGAGTATACTTCCACTTTTCAAATAAGGCGGTTCTTGAGTGGGAAGGCAATGTTGGGGTGCCAAAGAGTAAATTTATCTCTTATTTTAAGGCCAAAAAGATGATATCTAAGAGTTATATATGTCAATTAGTTAGAGTGAGGGATATGGAGGCAGAATCACCAACTCTTCAATTAGTTCCAGTAGTGAATGAATTCGTTGATGTGTTCCCTGAAGAACTTCCA
>JAOTQR010000002.1:11906617-11918128 GCA_025774065.1 Solanum ossicruentum
CTCATCCCTTGATTGATTTTTGATCGAATGGTCTAGATTAATTAGAGTTTTTTTAATTATTGTTTTTACATTTTAATGACCCCCAAGTTCCCCAAACCCATGTCTTTTGTTTTACTTTCCTTTCTTTCAAAGACCAAGGTAGCCGCCCCCCTTCACTCCATTTTTTTACTCCCTTTTCTCCATCTCCACACCTCACCACTTTCGCTTCCTTGCCGGAAAAACTTCATTGCCACCCTCCCAACTCCTTCATCTCCACCCGTCTTCCCTCTTCCATCTGCCCCTTCGTCAATCATCTTTTACCAGCAGCCCTTTTCTCACTATCTCCACCTCAGAATCACCTCGCAGCCACTGCCGCTGCTCTTCTGCCTCAACAACAAACTAGAACAACTAACCACGCAGATCTGGAGACGACAACGAGCTCCATCTCCGATTTGTAACTAGTCCAATCATTTGTTCACTTCTCAAGCAAGTATAGTTCATTTGTTTTGTATTTCTGTTCGTTGTTTCTATTGGGTAGATTTTGATATTGTTAATAGTTAATTTAAATTTTTGATAATGATTTGAGCATTTTTTTCATATGTTACATTTTTCTTTTAGTTTATAAATTGGTAAGTTGTAGATATAGATATATCTTATGACTGCCATAGATACATATTTATTTTAAAATTTCATCTTAGTTATTTCTTTGATTAGAAATATTAAAATATTAATATTATTAAATGATTTAGCATAATCTTGATTTTGGACTCATCTTGTTATATCATTGGCATTTTCTTTTAATACAATAATATAAAACTGTATATTGTAATATTGGGTTGTCATCTCATTATTTTTTGCCTAGTGCTTGTTTTTTAAAACATATTGTATTTCCTACACTTTGAATTTTTTTTTTACCTTTTGTTTGTTTTAAATTTTGATGAATATTTATGATTGTTCTAGTTCTTAATAATTATTGTCATTGTTAGTTTTCTTTTTTTTGAGCATTAGCATATTTTATAATTTTGGTTGACCTTTGCTATATCCACTATATTGTCATGTGTTTACTTTGTTCATTTGCTATTCCTATTATTCTGTTTTGGTCCATATTTGATCATTGTTTATTTTGTTGGAACTTGAAATCATATTTACTTTTTTGTTAGAATATTACATTGAACTTTAATGTATTGCTGGTAATTGATATTTATTCTGTTTAAGTAGAACTTAGATTTAATTTTGAACTTTATATGTGAACTTTGTACTTGTATATAATGTGCTTTAATTGTACTTGAAATTTTAGGTTATCAATATTCGTCGGCGCCACCAATAGAAGTACCACGAGCATAATTAAAAATCAAAAGTTGAGGCATTATTTCGATAAAATTTTAGTTATTGTGTATTTATAAATATTTGCATAGTTTTTTAGAGTATTGCTATAGTGATAATGAGTTTTGTATGGCATAAGTGACAATACTAGTTGGATCCTATTGATGAAAAAATTGATTTCTTGTAAAATTGATTTGTGTCCGTCTAGTGTTGACACTTAAGTTGAACTTAGATTGAAGAATTTTAAGTTTGAACTTTAAAGTTGAATATAATATAAAAATTAGGATTTTTTTAAGTTGAACTTAGACTTAATTTTCAACTTGAACTTTGGGATTTTAGAACTTAATTAGCTTGAACTACAAGTTATGAATTTTGATTAGATATAGTTTAAAACTTGAACTATAGTAGTCGTTATACTTAATTAAGCTGAACATTAGTAGTGTTTAACTTAAAGTTAGATTTAATTTGGGAAACTTGAATATTTTAATGAGGTATGTGAACTTTGAACTGAAGTTGAATGTAATATAAGGTTAGGATTTTTTAAGTTTGAATGAGATGTGAACTTAAAGTTAGAATATTTTATAGTTAGGATTTCTTAAATTTGAACTTAAAAGTAAAGTTAGGATTTCTTAAAGTTTTTGATCTTAAGTTGAATGAGATGTGAACTCAAAGTAAGCAGGATTTCTTAAGTTTGAAATTTAGGATTTTTTATTTCAATAGAACTTAGATTTAATTTCATTAGAACTTGAATTTAAACTATTTTAATTAGAAGTTGAACTTTATTTGTTAACTTTGAACTTGTACATAATGTGCTTTAATTGTACTTGAATTTCTAGGTTTCCAATATTCGCCGGCGCCACCAATCGAAGCACCAACTGCCCCTCCATCTCTGAGCATAATTAAAAATTAAAAGTCGAGGTATTTTTTTGATAAAAATTTTAATTGCTGTATATATAATAATGTTTGAATAGTTTTTTAGAGTATTGCTATAGTGATAATGAGTTTGTTTGGTATAAGTGACAACACTAGTTGATCCTATTGATGGCAAAATTAATTTTCTTGCAAAATCGATTTGTGTCCATCTAGAGTTGACACTTATCTAATTTTTGTTTTGGTCATATTGAGTTTATTTGGCATAAGTGACAACACTAGTTGATCCTATTGATGACAAAATTGATTTTCAAGCAAAATCGATTTGTGTCCATCTAGTGTTGACACTTATCTTGTTTTTGGATTGTCATAATGAGTTTGTTTGGTATAAGCGACAATACTATTTGATCCTATTGATGATAAAATTGATTTTCTCATAAAATCGATTTGTGTCCATCTAGTGTTGACTGTTATCTTATTTTTGGATTGTCATAATGAGTTTGTTTGGTATAAGTGACAACACTAATTGATCTTATTGATGGCAAAATTAATTTTCTTGCAAAATTGATTTCTGTCCATCTAGTGTCGACACTTATGTCTTTTTATGATATTATGATTGTTATTGGAATTAATTAATTAAGATTGTGAATATTTTGTAGAAGGATCACCGTTTGTGGATGTATGACATATATTATGAAAATGGTGGTAGGTTGAAATCTACATTTTTTGATGGTGTAAGAAGTTTCATTGGTCATGCAATGACACTTGATCTTTTTAAGAGAAATCAAATTGTTAGGTGCCCTTGCAGTTCATGTAAGTGCTTAAAATTTTTTACTCCAAATAAAGTGATGGTGCATTTGTATCATAGTGGGTTTAAACCTAGATATATTGTATGGGTGGATCATAGAGAAATAAATGGAGTGGATAGTGTGTTTTACAATTCGATGCCTATGGAGGAATATAATATGATTGTAGCACAAGGTCAAATTAGATTTGAACAAGATAATTTTCAACATAATACGTTTGGGCATAATTGAGTTCATCAAATGATTAATGATGTTTTCGGAGTTCAAGACGAGGTGGAGGCTGAATAGCTTTTTAATGAAGCTCCTAATGAAGAAGCAAGACACTTCTATGAAGAATTAGAAGTGGCTAGTCTACCATTAGGTGAGGGGAGTCAGCATTCTCCTTTGTCTGTTGTTGTTAGATTAATGAACATGAAATTGGATTATAATGTTTCTAATGGGGCTATGGACTCAATGGTGGATTTTATGTCTGAAATCCTAACTATGACATACCTAGGACATTCTATCAGGCAATGAAACTGATTTCCAGTTAGGATTATTACATTATAAAATTGATTGTTGTATTAATGGCTGCATGTTGTACTACAACAATGATAGTGACTTGGAAAATTGTAAGTTTTGCGGTCATGCTCATTATAAGAGGACTTCGGCAGGAAAGATGATTCCAATTAAGGCGATGCATTATTTACCTAATATTGGTAGACTGAAGAGGTTGTATGCATTGTTGAGGTTTGCCCCACATATGACATGGCACTGTCAATATAGAAGGCCACTGGGAGTGTTGTCTCATCCATCTAACCGAGAAGCATGGATGCATTTTGAGAATATATATATTGACTTTGCTAGAGAGCCTAGAAATGTCAGATTGGGGCTGTGTGCAGATGGTTTCACACCATTCTCAAATTCTTCCACGCCTTATTTTTGCTGGCCCGTATTTCTCACTCCATATAATCTTCCTCCTGAAATGCTCATGACAAGTCCATTCATATTTTTAAGCTGTGTTATTCCGGGTCCTCATAAACCAAAAAGGAATATTGATATCTTTCTACAATTATTGATAGATGAGCTTAAACAGTTATGGTTTGAAGGTGTACTGATTTGTTATGCGTGCTTGTTTAATATGTACTGTTAATGATTTTCCTTCATATGGTATATTATCTGATTGGATGACCACTGGAAAGCTTGCTTGTCCTCATTGCATGAAACGTAGTAAGTTTTTCACCCTAAAGCATGGCAGGAAAAATTCATGGTTTGATTGTCATTGTCAATTCTTGCCAATGGACCATGACTTTAGTAAGATGAAGAATGCATTCAGAAAAAACAGGGTTGAAATGGATCCTCCACCCCCATCACTAACAAGGCATCAAATTTGGGAGAGAGTTTCTCAACTGTCTAAAGTTATAGATCAAAGGATCAATTGTTCAAGCTCATATTGGAAGAGAAACCAGTGACTTTTATTCTTATTACTTTGAGGATGAATGGGCATGCAAGCAAAATAGGCCAAATCAGAATGATGAAGGTGAGAGTGAATCGATGTTTCCATCGATTTCAATTTTTAATCAAAGTGGTCGAGGATCTAAAAGGCGTGAAAAAAGAGGCTTCACGACCAAGGAAAGACAATCAACTATGAACTATATTCTACTTAATTGCCCAGAAATTCAGCATATCTTGAATAAGTGTTAAATAAATTATATTGTCAAATTATATAATAATTAGTACTTACTAACTAACAAAAATGTACATATCAATATCAGATTGTTCATAAACACCTGGGGCAATGAAGCCGTATACACGAGGTTTACCAAATGGTTAAAGGACTATGTAAGTTTGAAAACCTAATCATATTGACTTTTTACGAATGATGTATTTATTTAAGACTAAATTGTGATTTGGGATATAATTTGTAGGTTTATCATGAATACTCAACTGATTAGCATTCACCAGTGAGTGAAATTATACTCGGCCTGAATCTCAAATTCACACAATGAATAAATATTATGTTAAATAGTTTTAAGTTTCAAACTGAGGAAGTTTCTACATATAAGAAAACCAATAATAACAATGTGTTCGTTCAAGGTGATGTCGAAGGTAATGGCCAAACTATTGAATATTATGGTGTCATTCAGGAGATCATTGAACTTCGATATTTAGGTTGGCCTAAAAAGAAGATAGTATTGTCTTGGTGTAAGTGGTTTGATCCATCACATAGAGGCACAAGGGTGGACCAGCAACATAATATAATTAAAGTTAAGCACTCCAGACAATATGAAAAATATGATCCTTTTATCATTGCAAAAATGCTAAGTAGGTCTGCTACGCTCCATATCCATTGCATAGAGATAGTCTAATTAGTGGGTTGTCATTAAGACAAAGCCAGTAGGAAGAATTGAACTTGAGAATGTTGAAGATGTGGCATACCAAAATGATCTTGCACTTGTTCAACAATAAGTTGATGTTGAGTTGGAGATCAGTACACTAGAACATCCTCAACACATATTGGAAGAGGTGTCTGATGATGAATTAATAGCGTCAACTTTCAAGAAGAAGTAGATGAAGATAATGACCCATTTTTGGAGCAAGAAGATGAATTATTACACGAGGAGGAATGGGAGGATGATGAATATGAAGCAAAGGAGGAATCATAATAGGAGGATGAAGTAAAAATAAATTATACAAAACATACTTTTATTAATTATATTTTAAATTATAGAAAAAGGAATTGGGGTTGCCTCCTTTACGTGATGAAGTTTTTAGGAGGTATTATATTAAGAAAAAGAAGAATGACTCAGATCCGGATAAGTGGGTGGAGGAAAGGTCCGTACAAGCCTATGTAAGGTTTTTAATATAACTTTTAAGTATAATTTACTTTGATTCTAACTTTTTCTTTTAATATACATATTGAGTCTAATGATTATTTTTAATATGTAGCGTGACTACGGGCGATATACACAAGAGCTTGGAGATTCAGTCGAGCTAACCCCTGAGTTGTCTAATCAATTTTGGATGGAAAAGATTGCAGGCGGGAAGAATAACGGTCATATTTATGGAATGAGTTCCTAAAATAATATATGATGACTCCAATTCGGTTTATAAGGTATTGGATCATCACGTCAAGCTGAGGCTATTGACGGGACTCAGATGGCTATCATGAGTCAAAATGTTGAAGAACTTACTGTGCATTGACAGAATCTGAAGCACGAAGGGCCTAGGAATATGCCGAACTCAAGCAACAAGTGGTCAGCCTAGCGCGACGATGGTCCTCACCCCATGTTGATGCCGACGAGAGTACAAATGATTTTGTTGAAAATAGCCCTTAGTTCCCTCCATGTCTCCCGAACAATCTCAATACATAAGGCACGAGACGATTCCACATATCAAGGTAGAAATGGGATTGGTTTGTCCTTCTATTTTAGTTTTGGACAATTTAGAACTTTTGTTGAACTTTGACACTATTTAAAACATTATAAATTATGAATTTCTATGTTATTTATGTTTAATTGTGTTTATTAAGACGTATTTTGAATAATTTAGCTGTTGTTAATTGTGTTGTACTGGTATATTGAACCAGTTTTGAAAGATTTTGTACATTGAATTTTAATACAGGTGGCCAGCAGAAATTGTAGGTTTCTGCTGTCAAAAAAATTGCAGAAAAGCGACAGATGGGGTTGCTAAGTTCGTTGCTTAGCCCGTCGCTTCTTTTTATTTTTACTTATTTTAAAAATATTAATTTTTTAAAACTTGCGACGTGATCCGTCACAAAACAAATTTAAAAAATAAAAAAGCAACGGCTGTCCATCGCTTTTTGTATTTTTTTTATATTTTTGGGTGACGGACTACGTCGCTTTTTGGCGACGCTGTCCATCTCTTTTATAAAAGCGACGAGGAAAAAGTGATGGAACCGTTCGCGTCACTTTTTTGTGTTGCTTTTTCGTTGTTTTTAAGTAGTGTGTTGATAATCTCTATCCCGTGCATCTACATCATAAAATGATGCAACACCAGAGTGACATCAGTACATGGAATGTAAAGTATGTAATATAGTTGAATGAACTCGAAATAGGTAGAACAATATAGAAATAACAATCAACTCATTATAGAAACTAATCAATGTGTATAATGTTTATCTAAAGCAATAATAAAGAGTAGACAAGTGACCCATCAACCAATCAACTCATCAATCAAATCAGACTCATCTCAGAGAGACTCATCTCATCCCATCTAATCTCATCTTATCTCAGAGTACTCAGTTTGGGAACTTTCTCTTATCCAAGAACAATCATTTATGAGTCGGTGGTTGTACAATAATCACGCTGATGTTGCCACAACATTCTGTACTTTCTAGGTAGAGAACGAATCGAAACCATAATGATAAGTTCAAATGGAGACAACAATCCACAAGTCCTCTATTGATTTCAGGGACTTCTAATTAGAGGGAACCTCAATATAATATGATGTGCTGGTCCTAATCCTTATCTATGCTTTGCTACGTAGTTTGACGAGTTCGATTTGGTTTAACTCTTATTCTTTCGATGCTAGATACTCCTACCATGACTCAATGCTCATAAAATATTCCACCAATCAAACTATCTCCATCAAATCATCTCAATCAACCTCATGGAGGCACAATCTTTCAATCAATCTCATAGAGACTCTAATCATTTCATAAATCAATACCTCAAGGCTTAGAATAATCATTAGGGAACAATCAAATTGACCATTCATTAGAATTCATTTGTGAAGACTCGTAGGATTATCAAATTCTTTCAACTCATCATCATTCTCTCATCACAATCACAATCTCTATCAACATTCTCAATCAAGGCTCCGGACGTAATCCCTATCTTCTTTCATGTAATCTTTATGAAAATAATAAGTAGAGTTCATGCAATAATTCATGTAAAATTATTCCGTTCAAGAAAAAAAGTTTATGATGGTCATAACATATGAAAATACATGTAAAATTATAAAATTTTCAAGAAAATCATCAAGAATCATGTATATAGACTCAAGAACTTTCACTCACGTCTAAGACCATCCATGGGGCACATGAGAGAATAATATCATGCTTTTAGTTTAGCCTTACATACATTCGATAAAGTTTTTCTTATCCACCGTCAAGAATTCTCCTTAAATTCTTTAATCTAGCCTTCCTCTTTTTCTATCTCAAGCCTAGTCTTTCAAGTGTCAGACAAGGACTTAGAATGAGGTTTAAGACCCTATTTACTCTTCAAAATAACCTAAATTGGTTGTGTTTTGAGTTTAGGAGGGGTTGAGAATTGATCGGAATGCCCCTCAATTTTAAAAACAAAAAGTTCATCTCAAAGTTCCCCAGTTCACGTTGTGGATTGGGTGCAGACATGTACAATTGCCTTCCAAAATTTTTCGTTGAAAATAAAAAGAAAAAAACAAGTGTTGGTTCGCGTCTCTGGTGCGTCACGCCTTGTGCGTGCACCGACACTAATTCGTAATTAATTACAAAATATTATTTTTCGATCTGATGGCTCTAAAATCTGAACGAGGCCATTTTCCTACTTAATTTTTCGTGCTAATTGCAAATCCGGTCTCGAATTTTCTATCAGAGCTTGGGAAGACGCGTTATGCACCCCATTCCATTCTAGGAGTATTTTGATAATTTTACTTGATGTTACAGCTAGAATGAATAAATTTGTGTCGGGAATGCCCAACTTGGTTAATGAAGAGGGTCGTACTGCCATGCTAGTGAGTGATATGAATTTATATCGGCTCATGATATATGTCGAACAACTAGAGGGGAAAAAGCTTAGAAAGAGAAAAAGTGGGAGTCCAAGAGGGTTCGATTTGAAGGTGGTTTCCAAAGTTCTAAGGGTGGCTGGTTTCCTCAAGGCCATAAGTTCCAAGGTCAAGGGACTTCCAATGCTTCTAACAAGAGATTTTCTAATGATAACCCAAGATTCCAAGGTGTAAATGGTGGGATGACCCACCCTAAATGCCAAAAGTGTGGGAGAAACCATGGTGGTCCATGTTAGAAAAATTCTAATGCTTGCTTTAGTTGTGGTGAAATAGGTCATAAGGTTATTAATTGTCCTCATGCTCAAAACAAAGATAGAGATGGTTGTCCTTAAGGCCAAGGTGTTAATGCGGGTCAAAGGGCAAAGGGAGACCAACAAGGGGTGCTCCAAGGAAAAATAGGTTCTATGCTCTCCAAGGAAGGCAAGGAGTGGAGAAGGTGCCCGATGTTGTTATCGGTATGTTAAAGGTTTTTGATTATGATGTGTATGCATTGATAGATCCTGGTGACACACTTTCTTTCATTACTCCTTTTGTTTCCAAAAAGCTTCATGTGAGTCCCGAATTGTTGTGTGAACCTTAAGTGTCTACCCCCATTGGTGAGTAGTCCACTATTTCCAAAAAAGTCTATAGATATTGTCCCGGGCCCATATTTCATAAAGTCATGCCTTGTGATTTTGTTGAATTAGATATAGTGGATTTTGATATTATTCTGGGATGGATATGTTACATGCATATCATGCATCTATTGATTGTAGAACCCGTAAGGTTAAATTGCAATTCTCTAATGAGGCCGTCCTTGAATGGGAAAGTCGTAATGTGGTGGTCAAGTATAGATTCATTTCTTATCTAAAAGCCCAAAAGTGGATTTCTAAGGGTTGCCTTATTCATCTTGTGAGGGTTAGGGATGTTGAGTCTAAAGTCCTTCCTACAGTTCCGGTGGTCAATGAGTTTCTTGATGCCTTTCTCGATGAGCTTCCCACTGATCCTCTTGAAAGGGAAATAGACTTTGGTATATACAACCCATTTCCATTCCCCCTTACGGTATGGCCCCGGTGGAATTGAAGCATTTGAAGGATCAATCGAGGGATTTGTTGGAGAAAGGTTTCATAAGGCCTAACGAGTCACCTTGGGGTGCACTAGTATTGTTTGTGAAGGAAAAGGATGGTTCCCTTAGAATGTGCATTGATTATTGACAACTTAATAGGGTTACCATAAAGAACAAGTACCTTCTACTAAGGATTGATGATCTTTTTTATCAACTACAAGGGGCTAATGACTTTCCTAAGATTGATCTTTGGTTCGGATACCACCAAGTGAAGTTGAGGGAGTGTGATATTCCCAAGATGACTTTCCGAACTAGGTATGGTCACTTTGAATTTGTGGTAATGTCTTTTTCTTGACTAATACACCAACTATATTATGGATCTCATGAATAGGGTCTTTAACCCCTACCTTGATATATTTGTGGTGGTCTTTATTGATGATATATTCGTTTATTCTCGGAGTGAGGAAGAACATATGAATCACTTGAGGGTGGTGTTTCAAATCTTGAGGGATGAGAGGTTATTTGCTAAATATGAAAAGTGTGAATTTTGTTGATAGTGATTGCTTTCTAGGGCATGTGGTGTTAGGTAATGGGATTAAGATGGGTCCTAAGAAGACGGAGGTGATAAGAACTTGGCCTAGACCCTTGACTCCATCGGATATTAGGAGTTCCTTAGGTTTGGCGGGTTACTACCAGAGGTTTGTGAATGGTTCTCTTTTATTGCTTCCCCTATACAAAGTTGACCCAAAAGAAGGCAAAATTTGTGTGGACCAATGAATGTGAATAGAGTTAGCAAACTTTGAAAGATAAACTTATCTCCGCTCCTATCTTGGAAGGGTTCGTGGTTTATTATTGTTGACACCCAATTTTTACCCTCCACAATATAAATTAATTATCGAGCTTTTTTAAATTTAAATAATTTAAAATGATTTGTATTCACAAAATTCCAAATATTTTAAGGGATTTTTTCATATCATTTCATTATTTTTATAATTCGCAAATGACTTACTATGTTTGATTAATCACCTTTCATGAATCAAAGACTTTGCATTTTTTGGTTGATTATTCTATTTTGTTGGACTTAAGAATCTTGTCAATTAATTAATAAAATTTAATTTGTTCAAATTCACCATTTCAATTCAATTTGATCAAGATTTGCAATTGAATTGGACCTTGTTTTTAAACCCATTTTTAGTTCGTTTTCTTGGACCAATTGGCCTCTTTTGGGCTAGATTTGGCCCAATTGAATCAAGAACCCAATCAACCCATTCCCTTTTTTTTTAATAAAAAATCAGCCATAATGCACAAATATATACATATGTGTGGGGGCCCCGCGCCCCCCAATTTCCTCCTCCTTTCTTTCCTTGCTCCTACACACCTACGCCACTCACCCATAACTTCATCTTCTACAACCACAAACCCGTAAATTCCTCCAATGCTCCCTCTGACAAAACCGACGAACTTTAATGCCCGCAGCCTATCTCCCTTCACGCGTGCTTTTTTTTTTTTCAGAAACATTAATAACTCAGCATGCTTCCTTAACCATAGAGGGAGTTTGAAATTCAAATTCCCAACTCCAATCCCAAGAAATTCAACCCAATTTTCCCTTTGTTTCGAACCCTAGATTTTCCCTATATAAACACTTGTTCCGCCCGGCACGGAGAGCCCCAGCATCAGCTCCCGGTGGGAGACCAGATCGTACTAGCTAGTCAGCACCAGGTT
>JAOTQR010000002.1:11931650-11983000 GCA_025774065.1 Solanum ossicruentum
ATTAGGTGGCGACTCTGTGTCCTTTCGAATCTCGAGAATTAATTTTGCTTAAATTAATTAAGTTTAGATTGATTCTCAATTTTCGAACAATTTTTAAATTTTTTAAAGTCGGTCATTTTTTTCGGCATAACACATAATATCAAGCATCGAGGTCATCCAACAAAGGAAAAATTCAAGATACGACCCATCACAGGGACTTAGATAGTTATGCAACATGGTTTTCCTACTTCCACAATCACTATCACCTGGTTTTGCCAATTATGATCATAAGGCATTCATTCAAACCTCTATAAGACAAGACTATTTCAGAGATAAACAAATTTAACCACGAGAACTTACCAGATGAATGTGCAAATGTATGATGAAAAGAAGAAGAACCGAAGAGTTCTTGATGCATAATTCGCTTGCTAGGAATTTTAGTGGGTGAAAGATATAAAGATGAATGAAATAATGAAATGGGATGATGGGGGAGTTATAAATTGAAATGGAACGCTTCATGAAGGGACATGAAGAGCCAAGAGACGTTAGTCTCTTAACATTCAAAAAGTTTCTCCCCTAAAAATTCTACAGGTTGGTCTTATGAGACCCCGACTATGAATTGTATGAAGTCATATGACTCATAGGTACCAATCTTGTAGCAGACCTAACACTTAGGAAAATTTACGACTTTATACCTGAGCACTACGAACCCCACTTACGACTAGTGGGGGGACCCTGCGAATTGTAAGGTTGGCTCATCATGTGTGTGCCAGTTCTAGTGCTCAATGTTTCCCTTTATGAGGCATGACTACGAGTCATAACATTCATGATGACTCATAGGCCTACTTATAGAATCTTTATCCAAGCATAATTTTTTCCTTCGTCAGTTCTTTGTTTGTTCCTACAACTTATTACCTAAAATAGACCAAAATGCCAATCGATACAACTGGTTCAAAGTCTCAACAATCACAATATAATAATAAATTATCTTAACAAGTTAAGTATGATAAAATGTCTCAAAATAAAATGACACACAAAAGATTCTTGGGTTGCCTCCCAAGAAATACCTTGTTTAACTTCGTGGCTCGACTTTGTCATCATGGATAATCAGACTTCTCTATGAGTTCCATCGCTGCTCCTTCTACTCTTCCTTTGTTCATCTTGTATTGCATCTAGTTGCTCAACAAGTTGCTCTATCCTATCACCAAGGCTTTGCATTGATATAGTTTGTTATTCCACTTTATAGTTAATTTGAGGACATCAAACTTTACCTCCCTGACAATGTCATCTTGCTCATTCACCTTGATCAGGACTTGTTCAAGCATATGCTCAATCTGGGTCAGTTTATCAGTGATACAATGCTGGTGGGGTAACCTCATCCAATGTGCAAGATTTTCAATTTTGGATTTACTAGAGGCTCCCATAGATTCACTAGTAGTTGGTCCAGGGTGCCCTTGAAGGGGTTGGTAGACTTGGATAACTATAGATAGCTTGTCCATAATCTCAGTGATCTTATTAAATGGTCGTCTTATGAACTCCCAAAAGTCCCCTCCAAACAGTGCATTAGCCTACCCTTGTTGGTCAGAGGTTAGTGCTTAGTAGAAGCTAGCCGCCAATTCATCATCAGTTAGACCATTGTTCTGATTTGCTGCTATGCAGTGCTTTTATCTCTCCTAAGCCACTACCAAAGGTTCCCCTGGTGCTCTTTTGAAATTATAGATGTTGTTATGTAGCATTTGCTTGTTAGACTCCTTATACAAGTTCATGAGGAAGACTCTCTGTACTTTTCTCCATTTCGAACAAGCATCATGTGGGAGGATTGACCACTATTCTGCAGCTTCATTCCGGAGAGTCATGGGGAAAACTTGAAGAGCCATGGCTTTCCAAGAAGGATGTCTTATCCCAAGGACCCCTCTCAACGTTTAAGTGAAATTCTGTCGGTGTATTTGGGGATCTTCAGACTCTTGCCCATAAAATAGATTGTGTGACTGCAAAGCTTCCAACAAGTCATTTGCAATGTAGAACTTTTGTTCAGTCATAGTGCCAGTCAACCTGCACCTAAAATCAACTAACCGAAAATGAGTAGAGATAATAAAATACACAAGACTCCAGAAATCAATACTACAACTAACTAATAGTGAAATCAAATCGAAACCTAGCCGTAATCCCCGGCAACGGCACCATAATTTTATCATGACAACATCTGATGTTCACGCTCCAATAAGAAAATAGTCATCGTCCACAATTAACCTAACCAAAGGTTAGGGTCGAATCCACAGGGAATACAAGGCTCGACTATAAGACTTCACTACTAATCATTTCAAGTATCAATAACTAAAATCTCTAAATTGAGGGGGGTTGTGTTTCAGAAACAAAATAAAATAAACACTAATTGTAACGTGAGGAAACACTCAATTTTGAGGATAACTTAGGAATTGTGTTCTCCATAGATCGTCGACTTGATTACCCTAGATAACATAACTACAATTGGTGATTTGCATGCACGATGGTAACTTAGGTTCTTCCAGCCCTCTTGTGAAAGTGAAGGTCAAATTTCACCATGGTGCTTGGTCGGCAACCATGGCATGCCAACTAACCATTCCCTATTGTCCCAGTCAACCTCCCCTTGGTCAGGCTTGGTTGATTAGACTAGAACACATAAATCGAACTCTGTCATCTATTTCCCTTTTCCTATTCGTCACAACCTTTGTCGGGATCGTGATAGTAGGTGGGTTTTGGTGTTGGCCACCACCAAACAACAATAAAAATGAAGGAAAACGTACAATACATGCGAAACCCCAATCATAGAAATGCAATAAACCTAGGTTATTTCAAGTCAACTAACCATGGTTCCCACAACCCCAAGTTGTGTGTACTTAGCTACTCATGGCTAAGGCAAAACACACAAAAATGCACATAATAGACATAGTTGAGAGTTTTACTAATAAAAATGAAGAAAATAGGCACCACAAGTTGCAAACCCACAAACTTAATTATCAATAATGAGTACAAGACAAGATTTACAATCCCCAAAATGGGTTTTCCAAGACAAAAGAATAATCTACTCTAAAAATCTAAGAAACGATTCAAAATGTGAATGTAGGTTATCTACTGGTCGAACTCCTTCTCAAAACCTAACTTAAACTATATATAGTGCTTACAAAATAACCCTAGAATTTACACAGGAAAGACAGCTAGTAGCTAATAAGTCTCGCAATTACGACTCATAGGATGACCAACGAGTCATAGTCGGGGTCTCGTATCAGATTCTTGGCATCTTGGACTAAACTAGTATGACCCGTAGGTAGGAGTCATTGCTTGAACTATGACTCGTATATTCCTCTCATAGTATTGGCCTTCAATTTTTGGTCCAACATCTTGGCTCTCTGATTCTTGCTATGATTCCACCTATACAAGTCATATTGAGGCTTACGACTCGTATGATGGCCTCATAGGGGTGACCTCCACTTAGCATATTTCTGAATTTTGGTCTCTAATTCTTGCTACGACACCACCTATGACTCATAGCTCGATCTACGACTCATAGGTGGGCTCGTAAAGCCTATGCTTCAGCAAAAATTGCAACTTTTCTTCAAAATCATGTCAACCTAACTTTTCTGCAAGATTAACACAAAAATATATCAAAACAATAAACAGTCTCTTTAAGAACTCATAAAATCCCTTGTTTCAGGCACCAAATGTGTTGTATTTTGATAGTATATCAGTGATTCGATTAGTATAACGTGGGAAAGATTCACCAAGTGTTTGGAGGATGGTTCCAGATCATAAAATTATTGATGATGCCTTACTGGAGATCTTTTATCGGGCTCTTGACGAGAATAGTCAAGCTTGTGCCAATACTATCATGGGAGGCATGTTTCTTGATCAACCTTTTGCATGAATCACTAAGAGAATGGAGCAAGTGGTCCAAGCAAATAGAGCATGGGGAAAAAGAGAGAGAGGTGCTACAAAAACTTCTTGTGTAGTGAACGCCAACAATTAGCAAGCCAAGGTGAATGAGGAGATTATGTAACAACTTGCTCAAGTTCGCATAAATATGGACTTGGTGTTAAAACAAAATAAAGCAAGTGTTCATGCGGTGACTCACCAACCTCCAAAGGTGCCCATGTATGAAGAACCCTTCTTTGAGGAAGATGCTTGCTTTGTGTGAAATCAAGCGGCGGGTTTCCAAAACAAGGCCCAAGGGTCCAACTCGGACTATTGGAGGCAAGGTTTTGGGAATCAAGGTTTGAACTACAACCAAGAGGGTATGTATAGAGATAATCATGGGGTTATTATGAAAGAGAAAGAGCATTGGAGGCCAAATGGGGGCGAAGAGATGGTTATAGAAATGGTCCCTATGTGCCTCCCCACAATCGTGATGCCAGATCTAGCAACTCTAGGATTAAAGAAATATTTGACAAGTTGTTGAAGAGAGCCGACCATAAGATGATATTTTGAAAGTGATGAGATCGTACCTTTCAAGCATAAACCAAAAGATAGAATCTCACTCAGTAGACATTAAACAATTACAGCAACAATTTGGTCAAGTTTCTTCTCAATTGAACCAACACCAAAATGGTACTTTGCCAAGCAACACAGTTCAAAATACAAAGAATGATGGGCATTGCATAGCGGTCATTACAAGAAGTGGTAAAAGCACCATAGATCCCCTAATACCGATAGTTGATGATGAAGCTTGTGAGAAGGATGTTGATGACAAGGTTGATATTGGTGAAGAAGGCTTGGGGAGCAATGCGATGCAAAGAGAAGAAGTGAATGAGCATGAAAAAGAAAAGATGATCCCAAAAACCTCCTCCAGCTTTCCCTCAAAAACTCAAGAAAAAGGAGAAGGATGGTAAATTCAAACATATCCTTTCTATGTTGAAGCAATTGTCTGTTATCATCCCCCTTCTAGAAGCATTAGAGAAGATATTTGGATATGCTAAGTACATGAAGGATTTGGTGATGAAAAAGCACACGTTGAGCCAAGAGCTTGCGCAAGTAGTGCCATCATGACTAAATGCCTAGTCCAAAAAAAAGGAAGATCCTGGTACATTCACCATTCTTTGTACCATTGGTGATGTGGAGTTCGCAAGGGCATTATATGACTTAGGAGCAAGTATTAATATGATGTCTCTTGCCATTTTCAAAAAGCTTGGTCTTGGTACTCCTACTCCCACAAGAATGCGATTACTCATGAGGACTGAACTAATAAAAAATCGAAAGGGATACTTTTTGATGTACTTGTAAAAGTTGATAAATTCATCTTTCCCGCTAATTTTATGATCCTTGTTTGTGAGGTTGATTTTGAGGTGCCCATTATATTGGGAAGACCATTTATGTCCACCAGGAGAGTCATGGTGAATATGGATTCTAGTCAACTACGGTTCAGGGTCAACAATGTAGAGCTTGTTTTGACATCCGCCAGACAATGAAGCACCCGGATGAGTTCAAGAGTGAAATGTGGGAAATTGAGGATTTCTAATGATGGATGATGACTAACTCGATCCATGATGTTAAACAAGGTGCTTCTTGAGAGGCAACCCAAGTATCATTCATGTTGTTGGCATGTTTTTAAGTTTATTTTAGTTGTTTGAATTGTTAGGTAGTGGATTGATGGTTGTTTTGATTTTTTTAGGCGTTGAATTGTTGTTTTGAAGATTGGAGTATTTTGAGATTTGGTTTGCAGGTATGAATCAAGTGCTAAAAGTATGAAGAAAATGGCATTTGAAGCAGCCTCTACGACTAGGCCTATGAGCCATAGTGTACACTATAACTTGTAGTCATGCATTATAGAGGAAAATAGTAATGATCTAAAGTTGGCACATATAGTACGAGTCAACCTTACGATTCGTAAGGTCTCCTACGAGTCGTAAGTGGGGTTCGTAGTGCCCAAGTATGATTTCTAAATTTGTTTAAGTGTCGGGGTCTTCTACAAGACCATGACCTTCTAGTCATAGGAAGCCCTATGACTCGTAGTCGGGGTTTTGTAGCCCTAATCTGCAAAATTTTTAAAAAAAAAAAACCCAGTTTACTATAAAAGGGGTCAAAATTCGTTTTGACCCCTAATTCCTCATTTTTTTTTAAACCCTAATCCACACAAATTGCTCCCAAGCATTTCCAACAATGTTCCAATCATTTTTTATGACAACCCATGTCATTTACCGGCAAGATTTCCGGTGAGCACCATTACTCTAGGCTTTCATCTCTCCTTTTCTCTCTTAGTGCATCTACTTGCTTCTCATTTTCTCAATTGGTATGCTTTCTTGGTTAAATTTTGCACACAACTTTTATTATCTTCTTAAAATTTGTTGGATGATTGATTTTAATTTTGGTGTTTATTATATATATATATATATATATATATATATATACACATACAACTTTGAGGACAAAGTATCGACTTTTTGGTGGGGTATGGGAAGTTATGGACTAAGGTGAAGTCTGAGTAGCCTTTAGTCCATAACTATCCTATTTTTTATCTCAACATTTTCTTGTCGTGTTTCTTTTTCCTTGTGGATGAGTTTACTTTCTGTTGAACTGGCATGTCTAGGTGTTGTAGATAATTTGTAGATATATAGTGATTATTGCTTTTGGCATATATATAATCTTGAATGGTTTATTCAATGTTTTGAAAAATAGGTGCCCCCCAAATTTTTGGGATTGTTGGTTACTATCGCAATTTTGCATGTAATTGGTTTGGCAATGTTTGTTTTGATGAAGCAAAGGCAAGTTGATGCTTGAGGCATGACCTGTGAATCTATGATTGATTGTGTATGTTATGCCATGAGTGTGTGAGCAAATTTTTGTCGTATTCATGCATTGTATACTGATTCAGAACTTGCCTTGTTACACTGAGATTGGATTGGAGATTTTGGTTGATTAGGCAAGGATTTTAGGCTATTGTTCTTCAAGTTAGTCCACTTTTTCCAAAATGACCTACCAAATGTAGTAGTTTATCCCTTGTTCCAAATGTTTGAACCTTACATGTCCCTTTTCTTTCTTGATACCTGACTAGCCTAACCTTGTTTAGTTAAATACCTTGATATTGGTCCTGTTCTATCCTTGAACATGTGAACCTTGATTGAGCGAAAAGGCCTAAGCTGAGGGTTGCTACCAAAGGTGGCCCTGGTTTATGGAATGGATATTGTGTACTTCACCCAGGATAAAAGCCTAAGTTGAGGGTGGCCTATGTTGTGGTAAAGTAAGAAAAATGAGGTGATTAGTAGGGGAGAAAAGAAAAAAAAGAGAAAATCATGTGTTGGGTGAGAGAAAAAGGAAGAGAAGGTGCCTTGAAATGAAAGGAATAACAAAATGAGTTCAAAAATGAGGCACAGCTGAAAAAGAAAAAGAAAGCACCCGGAGAAGCTTAAAATGAAGAATGAGGGAGGTCAAAATGAAAATGGCTGAGTTGTCAAGGTAAAAGTATTAAAAAAGTGGTTCAAGGATAGGTTTTAGTCACTAATTTCCCGAAGTACCTTAGCAAAGCCCCATGAGCCTAAGTTACAAGCCTATAAGGTCCTAGAGTGATCCTAATCCAACTAGTCAACAATTCGGAGTATGAGTATATGGGCAAGCCTATGGTGTTGGTTATCGTGCATGAATCTCATTTGCGAGAGTGAGGATGCTTGCAAAGTCCTTGAATTTTGATTGCTTTTTGAGTGAAATGGAGGGACATCTTTTCTATGAGGGAATTTACATGACATGATTGGCATATGACTTGTTCGGTGATTGTGAATTGTTGATACTCCTTCGCTTGTCATAGTTGGATTGCCAGATGCATCATTATGTCTTGAATTCCTTGGTGGCTATTCAATCAGGTTTTAAAAATAAGAATTGGATACCTGAGTTGGAATTGAGTGATATATATGCCATTAGGGTAGTTTCTATGTATTTCTTATTGTCTACTTAGATCGAATCGTCGCTTGAGGACAAACAACAATTTTAAGTTGAGGGTATCGATATGCTGTCAAATTACAATATATTTGATGTCTAAAACATAGGATTTTGCATGTTCTTAATGCGACTATTTATGGTTTTTATGTGTTTATGTGTTGTTCTGGCAGTAAATATAGGTTGGCATCATTTTGGGAGAAAATTGCAGATTTTGATAAAGTTCAGGACATACGAGCCGCCTTACGAGTCATAGCCCAAGATACGAGTCGTAATATGTCCTTGTAACTAGAAATAGTGTTTAAAAATTAGAAATTTGCAAAGTAAAGGTCAATTATACGAGTCTAACCTATGAGTCGTAGAGACCTACGACTCGTAGAAGGGGAGCTCGTAACTAGAAATAGTGTTGCCAAAATTTGGACCAAGAACTGCAACTAAAGACTACAACAAGACACTACGAGTTGTAGGGAAGACCACAACTTGTAGCAATGAATCACAGCAGTCAGGTGAAAAATGCCAAGTACTGACTATGAAAGCTCGATTACGACTCATAGGTCATCCTACAAGTTGGACCCACGAAAAGTATCTATTGCCAGCTATATTTCTATTTTATTTTTAGGGTCTTTTTTTTGTAAATGGCATAAGTACTTAATGATAGGATTTTTGAGAGGAGGACTCGACACTTTAACAGATTCTACAATTGTGAATAGTCTTAGATAGAATTTTTCTTAGGGTTTAGGGTAGATTTTAGGATTTTAATTTGAAGACCCATTTTGGGGGATTTGAAATCACTTGTACACAAACACCATTGTTGCAAGCTTGTGGTTTCAATATCAAGGTGGTTTTGTTCTTCATTGTTCTTGGGTAATCTCTAAACCATGTTTATTACACTCATCGGTTGTGATTTTGCCCTAGCCATGAGTGGATAATCACCCGTAACTTGGGTTTATGGGAACCATGAGGAGTTGACTTGAAATAACCCGAATTTTGTGCATTTCTTTGATTAGGTATTTGCATGTTTTGTATATTTCCTTTCATTTTGAATGTTTTTTTGTGGTGGCCAACACCAAAAGTTGCCTACTATCACGATCCCGACCAAGGTAGTAACGAATAGGAAAAGGAAAGTAAATGACAGGATTCGATTGATGTGTTCTCATCTAATCAACCAAACCTGGCCAAGGGGAGGTTGACTGGGACAATGGGTAACGTTTAGTTGGCACACTATGGTTGCTGACCAAGCGACATGGTGAAATTCGACCTTCACCTTCACTAGAGGCTGGAAGAACCTAAGTTAGCGTCCTACATGCAATGTCTCAATTAGAGTTATGTTATCCGGGTATTTGAGTTAAAGAATCATCTGAAACACAATTTCCAACTTGTCCCTTAAATTGGTTGTCTCTTTGCATTAGTAGTATAGTGTTTTTATCTTCTTTTCATTTCAAATTGTGAAACCCTCCCCCCCCCCATTCTAGAGAAAATAGTTGATTAATTCTTGAAATTATTGTTAGTGAGTCAATATGGTCAACCCCGTATTCCCTGTGGATTCGACGCTAACCTCCGGTTAGGTTTATACTTGATAGCAACAGCTTTACTGTTGGAGCATGAACATTAAAAATTATGGCGCCGTTGCCAGGTAATACGACTAGGTTTTTGACTTGATTTCACTAGTAGTTAGTTCAAGTATTAATTTCTTGATTCTCTTGTATGCTACTATTTTATTTTTATTTTTGTTGTTTAGTCCTATTTTCATGATAATTTGCATATATACCCCATGGAAAATATTTAAGCATGCTTTCCCAACCCTACTGAACCCATTTGAATGAATTAACTTCAAAATCACCAACCCATGCCATCTCACACCGAATTCTTCAAACACATGATTAATTTGTTTCAAATGGTTAGTCATTACATATTCGTCAAACACATCATTCAAAACATACATGGAAAATATACCAAATTCTGGCCTAAACACGTGTTCACACATAGGCAACCACAATTCAATTTTCAAATCTATCAATTTGCACACATGGGTTTATGTCTCAATTAACCATACCGACACTTTAAATTAAACCTAATCACATAATACTTGGTAAAAAAGGGTATTTTAAAGACTACAAACTTACCAGTACAAATTGAAGGAGGTAATGAGACGATGAAACCCTAGGCTTATCGGAAAACGTTGCTGAAAAATAGTGTGGGTGTTGCTGTCGGTGGTCGGAAAGAGTTGGAGTAGGGGTTTCTTTGTCTGGTTCGTAATTTAAGGCAAGAAATTGGGTCAAAATATTTTGACCCTATTATTTATAGTTTGACCTGGTCAGTCAAAGCTAATGGACTCAAAATCTATGAAACCCTGATTGCGGGCTTTAGAGTGTTTCACGGCTCTTAAATCGTGCTTTCGTAGAAGGTCAAAACCCTAGTTTCGAGGACTAGATTTCATGAACTACTCTACGAGTCATAGAATAAAGTATGAGTCATAGAGTTGGTTGTAGAAACTCCAACACTTAGTCAAAAACTCATAAAACTTACCTGGGGTCCACGAGGCCCGTTCACGACCCGTAGTTTTGTCTAAGGGCCATAAAGATGGCTCATGGACTAGAGTGCACAACATTTTGCTCACTGAAAGTGTCTACAAGATGGTGTACGGGTCATAGATTGATGTACAACCCATAGAATTAGTCGTAGAAGAACTTTTTGATGCCTTTTCAGCCAAGGATGACTGTCATAGCCATATACCTACACATTCTTCACAGAACATACTATTACCCTACATGCAACCAGCTTAATGTCCAAAATTACAACCAAAATGCATAAAATGAAACTATCTACAAGTTTAAAAATTAAAAATAAAGCTACCACTACAACTATTACATTAAAAACCTTGGGTTGCCTCCCAAATAGCACCTAATTTATTATTGCGGCACGACTTGACAACTTGGTTACTCAAACTTCACCAAGTGCCCAAACCTTATTTTTCAGTTCATTTGTCCTTTTATTGACTAACAGATATTGAAGATAACTTCTTCATCATTCAAACTAAACCTGAGTTGACCAGCTTCCATATCCACTAATGCTCGGCCAGTGGCTAGGAATGGCCTTCCCATGATGATTGGGATGTCGAATTTGATTTCATAATCTAAGATCACAAAGTCTACGGGGAATATGTAATTCTCAACTTTGATGAGCACATCATAAAGTATCCCCATAGGCTTCTTCATCATGTCATTAGCCATCAACAACAACATGCTCGTCGGAGTAGGGGCTCCCAATCTTAGCCTCTTGAAGACCGCAAGGGGAATCATATTTATGTTGGCACCGAGATCACACAAGACCCTTGTGAACTCCACGTCTTGAATGGTGCAGGGTATGGTAAAAGTGCCAAGATATTCTTGTTTTTGAACTAAGGACCCCATCGCAATTGCACTATAATGTTGAAGCTCATAGGAAAGCTCATGACTCACAGTGCGCTTCTTCATAATCAGGTCCCTCATGTACTTTGCATATCCTAGCATCTTGCCAAATGCCTCAATGAGAGGGATGTTAATTAAGAGTTGTTTCAGCATATAGAGAAAGTGCTTGAACCTACCCTCCTCCTTCTTCTTTTTAATTCTCCGAGGGAAGGGAGGTGGAGGCCTAGGAATGGGCTTCAAGTTCTATGGCACCTCTGCTACAACACTCATCTTATCCTTGCCACGATCATATCTGGTATCCATATACTTGACCTCAACTATCTCCTTTTGAACATCATCCTCTTCTACTAGCATGAGAGGATCAATGGTACTCTTGCCACTATGAGTAGTAACTGCCATACACTACCCTTTATTCTTTGGATTATGAACTATGTTGCTATGTAGTGTACCCCTCTGACGCTGATTTAGTTGCATTGACACTTTACCAAACTATTGCTCAAGCTGTTTGATAGAAACAGAATGAGACTTAATTTTCTGATTTATGTTAGAGATGTCAGATTTCATCTCCCTTAGAGTCTCATTCTGTGCCTCAACTTTCTTCAATCGGTATTCAAATATCTCCATAAATTTGGAACTACTAGCATCAGTTTTGCAATAGTATGGTGGCACATAAGGACCGTTTCTGTAACCATCTTTTTAGCCCCAATCTGCATCTCTATCCTAACACCTATTCCTGTCATAGTAACCTCTACGGTTGTCTCTGACGACTCTATTTTGATTAAACTTGCCTTGGTTTCTTTAACCTTGGCACCAGTAATCCTGATTGGACCCTTAGCCATTGGTCCAGAAACCCCCATCTGATCAGCAATGAAGCAAGTGTCCTCCTCATAGTAGAGATCATCATACATGGGTGCTTGCAGAGGCTAATGAACAACTACATTAACCCATTCCTGATCTTACTTCATCATCACCTCCATACCTATATGAATTCGGGCAAGCTCTTGCATAATCTCTTTATTTATTTTAGCTTGCTCCGAACCAATACTGGTAA
Source organism: Solanum ossicruentum (assembly GCA_025774065.1). Classification (NCBI taxonomy): domain Eukaryota; kingdom Viridiplantae; phylum Streptophyta; class Magnoliopsida; order Solanales; family Solanaceae; genus Solanum; species Solanum ossicruentum. Next base: position 11,943,984 of record JAOTQR010000002.1, read on the forward strand.
TGTATGAACTTTTGGTAGATTTTATGTCTCTTTGTCCCATGCACGATTGGTCTTACCCATTCTTTCCATCCTTTCAGCAATCCTTGCAAATGGTTGATCTAAGAACATGCCCCCCATAATAGTATCAGCACAGGCTTGACTATTCTTTTCCAGGGCACAGTAAAAGATATCTTCTAAGTCACCATCAACAATTTCATGCTGGGACACTCCTTAAGTAATGATTAAACCGGTCCCATTAGTACTGATCGAGTAACCAGGAAGTTGCTCAAATTTGTTGATTTGCTCTTTCAACATGAGCTTCTTCGATCTTGGTAAGTACCTCTCCAAAAAGGCCCTCTACAACTTAGTCCAAATGGTGATCAAACTCTGCAGGAGCTTGGATAGCCATAGTTCTGCATTGTTATTCAGAGATAATGGGTGAAAGGACCCCAAAAAGTCCCCAAAAATGTGCCTCGAAAGTGCCCAAAATTGTAATTTCCATATATCTCAAAATTCATGCATTATTTTGAAAATCTGACTTCATATTCTTGATCATGGGGTCAAATTGAGTGGGAAACGGGTCTAAATTCGATTTTAGAGAAAATGAATTGCAATTTCAATTTCCCAAAAATTGATTCCCAGAGAGCTTTTCTGTCCCCTGGCGCGACGCGCCAAAGGTGCGCCACAGTGTATAAATATTGCCCTTTTTCACTTTGGTCCAAGGCTTTTTGATCTTGGGACTAAGTCCTCCCATGCGTGAAAGTATCTATACTTAGCCATATTTCACCCTCATATCATACAAAACATTCCCCAATACTCACTCAAACACTTGACAAATATTTCAATTCAAATTTCAAGTCCCCAAACTCATCCGGATCTTAAGGTTCTCATTCAAGCTTCAAGTCTCCATTTCCAATCTTTTTCAAGAATTCTCCAAGTTCAAGGTATGTGGGTTTAATATATGGGTTCCTTTCACCCATGATGCCCAAGCTTCCTTTTTACTTAAATTGCATGATTCCAAGTTGAATTACTTATGGGTCTTACTTATTATGAATTATACTATGAACTATGTTGGGGTTTCATGAAATTCTGACTGTTTTACCATGTTTTGAGCTAAGGATCTATGACCCATTGTGGTATTGATAAAGGGTTTTGATGTATGTTGCTTGAGGGTGTTACAAAGTATTGATGGATGTTTTACAATAGATTTTCTTGCATGATTTCATTTCTTAAATGCATGTTTTTACACTAGCTCTACACACCCGGCTAGTGTTCGATAAAATGTCCAGTTATAATTTCTGGAGGAATTGAAGGTCCAATGCACATCTTATGAGTTGAATGACTTTATGATAATGAAAGGAACGTATGTATATGATATTCTCTTAATTATAGAATTGGAAAGTGACCATGCGCCACTTGGGGGGGTTAAGAACCCGAGTAACCATATTGAGGGGTTTTTACCTTGATAACCAATCAAGAGGTTCGTACCTTGATAACCGAGTTGAGGGGCTAGTGCCTCAATCACCATGGGTAGTAGGGTGCAGAGATCCACGAACCAAGGGGTTTGTACCTTGGTAAACTATGAGTTCTATTATGATGGTCTCTTCTTACACATGTATTATGCTCTATGTAAGCATGATTTACTTAAGCATTGGTTATACATGTCATATTGTTATTATGCTATATATTGCTTATCATTATGCATTTTGACTATGTTGTCTATATCTTGTTCCATTGCATTCTACATCCTTAGTACATTGAAACATACTAACGCATACTCTATGCCTATATGATGTCACCATGTAGGAACCGGAGCCCCACTTGATCATCCTCCTCCTCCATGTGGCTAGTGCGATTTCTCTACAAAGCAAGTGGTGAGTCCTCAACTTCGGGGACATTGACTTTGATCTTTTGCTATAAATAAAGACTCTGTTTCCTTTTTATTATGTTCTTGACTATGAGAGTAAGTCCGGTTACTTATCTTGGCCCCTGCTAAGTTCTATGGTTAGAGGTGTTGTTGGACATATTATGTATAATGCTATGAGCTTTGACTCTTTATTTTTATGATATGAAAGATATCCCTTAGCCCAGTTATCCCTATTTACTATCTCTAGTTGTCTTTTTATTGCTTCCGTGATTAAGGATGTGCAATGATGTGCTAAGAGGCTTTCTTGGAGTCCTTCGGGTTTCTCATGCGTCGTGTCACATCTAGTCCCTAGGCTTGGGTCGAGACAAACTTGGTATCAGAGCACTAGGTTGTTAATGGTCCTCGGCATCCAACACACCACGTCAATTAAAGTCTTTTTCATGGTTGTGTTGTGCACCATAACTATGAGTAAGAGGCTATGAGATGTTTTAGGAAATGTTTCCCTTCTTCTTACTCTATCTCGTGCTATAGAAGTTGAGGTTAGGTTTTCTCCCTAACGATTGTTCTTTTCTATACTAGATCATGCCTAACATAAAAGGAAGAAGAGCTCTCACATCCGGGGAACAACCAGCTCATGGTGAGCTTCAGGATGCTCTCACTTTGCTTGCACAAGTTGTGTCTAATCAAGCCAATCAAAGAGCCCAAGCCCATCATGCTCCTACTCAGGCATCTCGAGTGAGAGACTTCATGAGGATGAACCTAACAGAATTCTATGGGTCTAAGGTAGATAAAGACCCTTAAAAGTTCATTAATGAGGTCTACAAGGTATTGGCTATCACGGGAGTTGGAACGGAAGAGAAGGCGGAGTTGGAGTCCTACCAACTCAAAGGGGTAACAAAAAATATAGTTTAGTCAATAGAAGGAGGAGAAGGGAATCAATAATATGGTGCTTTGGGAGGAGTTCAAGGCGGCTTTTCATAATCAGTTCTTTCCTCTTGAGCTTAGGGAAGCCAAGATGGTGGAGTATATGAATTTGAAAAAAGGGTCTATGAGTGTGAGGGAGTATGCCCTCAAGTTCAATCAACTCTCTCAATATGTTCACCACTTGGTTGCCAACCAAAGGTCTAGAATGAACAAGTTCGTGATGGGTGTATCCAATTTGGTGAGTGAGGAATGTCGGTCTGCTATGTTGATTAGTGACATGGATTTGTCTCGTTTGATGACCTATGTTGAATAAAAGGAGGAAAAGTTGAGGAAGAGGAGGAGTAATGAGGTCAAGAGGGCCCATTTTGAAGGTAGGTTCCAAAGTCAAAAGGGTGGCCAGTTCCATGAAGGCCAAGGGTCTCCTCATGCTTCAAATAGAGAGTTTGCCAATGACTTCCCAAAGTCCCAAGGTGTTGGTGGTGTGTTTCCTAATAATGTGTGTTCAAAATGTGGTAGGGGTCATGGGGGCCCAAGTTTGAGAGACATAAATGCATGTTATGGATGTGGGAAAGTAGGTCACAAAAAGATTGATTGTCCTCGTAACCATAATAAGAGTAAGGAGGTTCATCCAAAAGGTATAAATGTGGTTTCTTTGGGGAGAGGTGGTCAACAAGGTGGTGTCCTAAGGCACAATCAGTTTTATGCTTTTCATGGAAGGCAAGGGGTTGATGAGGTACCCGATGTTATCACTGGTATGTTAAAAATCTGTGATTTTAATGTGTATGCATTGATTATCCCGGATGCCACTCTTTCTTTTGTTACCCCTTTTGTTGCTAAAATGTTTCATGTTGAGACCGAATTATTGTGTTTTCTTATGAGGTGTCTACTCCTATTGGTGCATCTATTGTTGCTAGAAAGGTCTATAGAAATTGTCCTATTTGCATCTTGTATAAAATCTTGCCTTATGATCTTGTTGAGTTGGATATTGTTGATTTTGATGTCATTCTTGGGATTGATTGGTTACATGCATATTATGCCTCTATTGATTGTAGATCTCGTAGGGTCAAGTTCTAATTCCCAAATGAACCCATCCTTGAGTGGGAGAGTCATGATGTGATGGTCAAGGGTAGGTCTATCTCTTGCATTAAAGCCTGTAAGCTGATCTCTAAGGGGTGTCTTTATCATCTTGTGAGGGTTAGGGATGTGGAGTCCAAAGTCCTTCCCGTAGGTCAGTTCCGGTGGTAAATGAGTTTCTTGATGTCTTTCCAAATGACCTTTCTGGTGTTCCTCCTGAAAGGGAAATAGATTTCGGTATAGATGTCCTCTCCGATACTCAACCCATTTCTATTTCCCCTTACCGTATGGCCCTGACGGAGTTAAAGGAGTTGAAGGAGAAATTGAGGGACTTGTTGGAGAATGTTTTATTAGGCCTAGCCAATCATCTATCGGTGTTGTTTGTGAAAAAGAAGGACAAGTCTCTTAAAATGTGTATTGACTACTGGCAACTTAATAGGGTCACCATCAAGAATAGGCATCCTCTTCCAAGAATTGATGATTTGTTTGACTAACTTCAAGGAGCTAGCCACTTTTCTAAAATTGATCTATGATTCGAGTATCATCAAGTGAAGGTGAGGGAGTGTGACATTCCCAAGATGACCTTCCGGACTAGGTATGGCATTATGAGTTTATTGTGATGTCTTTTGGATTGACCAATGCACTGGCTATCTTTATAGATCTTATGAATAGGGTCTTTAAACCCTACCTTGATTTGTTTGTTGTGATCTTCACTGATAAAATTTTGATCTATTCTCATAGTGAGAAGGAGCATGTGACACATTTGAGGGTAGTGTTGTAAAGATTGAGGGAAGAGAAGTTGTATGCTAAATATGAGAAGTGTGAATTTTGGTTGAAAGAAGTTGCCTTCCTAGGTCATGTGGTGTGGGGGTGGTATTAAGTTGGATCCTAAAAAGATGAATGTTATTAGAAATTGTCCTAGATTATTGATCCTATCGGACATTAGGAGCTTCTTGGGCTTAGTGGGTTATTATCAAAGGTTTGTGAATAGGGGTTCTTTTCTATTGCTTCTCCCATGACAAAGTTGACCCAAAACAAGGATAAATTTGTGTGTACTGATTAGTGTGAAAAGAGTTTTCAAACTTTAAAAGACAAGCTTGTGACACTCTTATATTGTCTCTACCGGAAGGGCTAGAAGGGTTTGTTGTGTATTGTGATGCTTCAAGGGTTGGTTTGGGTTGTTTTTTGATGCAAAATAGTAAGCTGATAGCCTATGCTTCTAGGCAACTCAAAGTGTATGAAAAGAACTATCCTACTCATGATCTTGAATTAGTCGTCGTGGTTTTTGCTTTAAAAATTTGGCATCATTATTTGTATGGGGTGCATGTTGATGTGTTTACTGATCATAAGAGCCTCCAGTATGTGTTCATACAAAAAGATCTCAACTTGAGGCAAAGAAGGTGGTTAGAACTTCTTAAGGATTATGATATGAGTGTGCATTATCATCCTGGTAAAGCTAATGTTATGGCTAATGCTTTGAGTAGGATGTCTATGGTAACCTAGCTCATATTGATGGTGGGGGAAAAGAGGTAGCTAGGGAGGTCCATCGGTTAGCTAGACTGGGGTGAGGTTGGAAGAGGTTGATAATGGTGGTATTATGGTTGTTGATGGCTCAAAGTCTTCCTTTTTTGATGAGGTAAAAGCAAAGCAGGATCTTGATCCCTCCTTGCTGGAATTAAAGGCCTTGGTAAGAGAAGGTAGGGTGGAGGTTTTCTCCTAAGGGGGAGATGGTGCCCTTAGGTACCAAGGTAGGTTGTGTATGCCTTATGTTGATGACTTGAGAGAGAAGATCCTGGATGAGGCTCAGAATTCCTCTTATTCTATCAACCCCGGGTCTACCAAGATGTATAGGGATTTGAGGGATGTGTTTTGGTGGGAAGTTATGAAGAGGGACATTGCCAAAAAAAATTCGGTTGCCATAGTTGCCAACAAGTCAAAGCCGAACATCAACGGCCAGGTGGCCTAACCCAAGACATAGAGATTCCTACTTGGAAGTGGGAAGATTTTAATATGGATTTTGTGGTAGGGTTGCCTAAGACTAGATAGGGTTTTGATTCCATTTGGGTTATGGTTGATAGGATGACAAAGTTGGCTCATTTTCTACCGGTTAAGACTACATATGGGGCTGAAGATTATGCTAAGTTGTACATTCATGAGTTGGTGAGGTTTCATGGGGTTCCCTTATCCATCATATCGGATCGTGGTACTCAATTTACTTCACATTTTTGGAGGTCCTTCCAAAGGGGTCTTGGTACAAAGGTTAAGCTTAGTACGGCCTTGCACCCTCAAACGGATGGCCAAGCTGAAAGAACTATCCAAACACTTGAGGATATGCTTAGGGCTTGTGTATTAGAGTTGAGGGGTAGTTGCGATGATCATCTTCCATTGACTGAATTTTCTTATAACAATAGCTATCATTCTAGCATTTGTATGGCTCCTTTTGAGGCCCTCTATGGTAAAGTTGTTGATCACCGATTGGGTGGTTTGAAGTGGGAAAGATGGCTTTGTTGGGACCGAATCTGGTTATGGATGCTATGGAGAAGGTAAGGTTGACTAGGGAAAGATTCAAAACAACCCAAAGTCACAAAAAGTCTTATGCCGATGTGAGAATAAGAGAGCTTTAATTTAAAGTTGGTGACTGGGTCTATTTAAAGGTGTCACCCATGAAGGGCGTGGTTCATTTTGGTAAGAAGGATAAACCAAGCCCAAAGTTTGTGGGTCCTTATAGGTTGATGAGGATGATTGGTAAGGTGGCTTACGATTTGGATTTACCTAGTGAAATGGAATTGGTTCATCCGATTTTCCATGTCTATGTTGAGGAAATGTGTGGGTGTCCCTAATGCTATTATGCCTCTTGATGTTGTGGGGGTGATTGAAAAGAACTTGTCATATGAAAAAGTTCCAGTAGAGATCTTGAATAGACAAGTGAAGAGGGTGAGGAACAAGGATATTTCTTCCGTTAAGGTCCTTTGGAGGAATCAACAAGTCGAAAGTGCTACATGGGAGGCCGAAGTGGATATGCAAAAACAATATCATTATATTTTCCATCCTACTCAAGAATAAGGTACTATCTTTACGTGATTTTATGTCTCATGTTCCAGCCCCTAAGTCATTTGCATGCATTCATGTTTATATTGACAAAGTTCATGGTGATTTTATACTTATGTTGAGCTTTTGAAAAATGGTGTTTTTAAGTGTATTGTTGCATTCTAGTTGCGGCTGATTTCTTCATGATTACTCTTCTCATATATATTTGATATTCGAGAATGAACGTCCCCAAGATGGAGATATTGAAGAGACCCCCAAAAGTGCTCGAAAATGTGCCTCGGAAGTGCCCGGAATCGTAATTTCCATATATCTCAAAATCCATGTGTTATTTCGAAAATCCAACTTCATATTCTTGATTAGGGGGTCAAATTTAGTGGCACGTGGGTCTAAACCCGATTTTAGATCAACAAATCGCAATTTCATTTTCTCAAAAATTGATTTCCAGAGAGCTTTTCGCGCCCCTGGCACGACGCACCAAGGGCGCGCCACAGTGTAAAAATGTTGCTAGTATGTACTTCGGTCCAAGGCTTTTTTGTCTTGGGCCTAAGTCCTCCCATTCGTTAATACCAATTCTTAGCCATATTTCACCCTCATATCATACAAAACATTTTCAAATAATCACTCAAACACTTAGACAAATATTTCACTCCAAATTTCAACTCCCAAAACTCATCAGGATCTTAACGTTCTCATTCAAGCTTCAAGTCTCCATTTCCAATCTTCTTCAAGAATTCTCCAAGGTCAAGGTATATGGTATTCATTTATGGGTTCCTTTCACCAATAATGCCCAAGCTTCTTTCTTACTTAAACTGCATGGTTCCAAGTTGATTTACCTATAGGTCTTACGTATTATGTACGAGACTATGAACTATGTTGGGATTTCATGAAATTGTGACTGTTTTACCATGTTTTGAGCTATGGATCTATGGCCATTGTGGGATTTGATGAAGGGTTTTGATGTATATTTCTTGAGGGTGTTACCAAGTATTGATGGATAGTTTTACAATGGATTTTCTTGCATGATTTCATTCCTTAATTGCATGATTTTACACTAGCTCTACACACCCGTCAAGTGTTTCATAAAATGTCCGATTATAGTTTCTTGAGGAATTAAAGGTCCAATGTAAGTTTTATGAGTTGAATGACTTTATGATGATGAAAGGAACGTATGTATATATTATTCTCCTATATAGTTTTGGAAAGTGACCATGCCCTACTTGGGGGTTAAGAGCCCAGGTAACCATGTCGAGGGGTTTGTACCTTGATAACCAATCCAGGGGTTCGTACCTTGATAACTGGGTTGAGGGGTTAGTACCTCAATCACCATGTGTGGTAGGATGCGACAATCCACTAACCAACGAAGGGGTTTGTACCTTGATAAACTATGAGTTCTATAATGATGGTCTCTTTCTGCACATGTATTTATGTTCTATATAAGCAAGATTTACTTAAGCATAGATCATACATGTCACATTGTTATTATGCTATCTATTCCTTGTCATTATGCATTTTGACTATATTGTCTATCTCTTGTTGCATTGTATCTTACATACTTAGTACATTCAAACGTACCAACGTATACTCTATGCCTACATAATGTCACCATGTAGGAACCGGAGCCCCACTTGATCATCCTCCTCCTCCATGTGGCTAGTGAGATTTCTCTACAAAGAAAGTGGTGAGTACTCAACTTGGGGGTCATTGACTTTGACCTTTTGCTATAAATAAAGACTCTCTTTCCTTTTTATTGTGTTCTTGAGTATGAGGGTGAGCCAGTTACTTGTCTTGGCCCCCGCTAAGTTCTATGGTTAGAGGTGTTGTTGGACATGCTATGCATAATGCTATGAGCTTTATCTCTCTCTTGACTCTTGATGTTTATGATATGCAAGATGTCCTTCAGCCCCGGTTATCCCTATTTACTATCTCTAGTTGTCATTTTATTGCTTCCGAGACCAAAGATGTGTAATGATGTACTAAGAGGCTTACTTGGAGTCCCTTCAAGTTCCCATGCATCCTGTCATGTTTAGGTCCTAGGCTTGGGTCGTGACAATAGGAAGACATGAAGTCCCACAACATTCATCAATAGATTGTGTGTTCCCATTACACTCTTGTAGATAAAAGCAACATTGTGTAGATGGCTATGCGGATCCTTTGATGGTAGGCCCATGAACAACCCATAGTTCTATAGCATCTGAAGCAACCCACTCGAAATCATGAACTTTGTATCAGCCGGTAGTGGTGGTAATAGAATAGCTCTAGTAACCTCCATCGCCATAGGGTTCAGCCGATATTGATTCCACTGATAAGCTTAGGCATTTAAGTCCTGTGGTTGTGGTGTAATGTCCTCAAGAGGAGGTGGGTTTTTATTGTTTGCATTTGCATTCTCATTTTGGTTCAGAGCTGCATTTGCGACATTGTTTGCAATATCTTGGGCCATTCTTCTCAGTCTTCTTTAGATATCTGGGTCAAATAGAGTCAAGGGTATGCCTCGACTTCGTGTGTTGGGCATACACTACACCTATACATTGAAAGAAAAGAAAAACAACAAAAAACATACAATGAGGGAAATAAGGATTAATTCTCAAACTACTTGAATTAGACAAGTCTAGCAATATTCCCTAGTAATGGCACCAAAATCTTGATGTCGCCAAGTTACACCTCCTTTTTTAGGCTAAAATGGTCATTATCAAGATATAGAACCTAACCCAGGTTAGGGTCGAACCCAAGGGAATATGGAAAACTTAGAAAATTTCAATTGCAATTCGGATTTCTAAACCAACTTATTCCCCAAGAGGGGAGGGGAGATTTATAATCACTAGTAAAAATAACTCTAAACAAGACAAGTGTTTAATCAATACGAAGAAAAACTAGGGTATGTTGTTCCCCATGATTCCTCAACTTAGTATTACCAAATAACTAAATTCTTTTCCAGTGTGTAGCATGAATAACGGTAAGTTAAGTTCACCAAACCCTTTGTCCCAGGCAAGAGGTAAATTTCACTATGTGACTTGGTCCATCCCCACAGTTTCACATTAATAACCCTTACCTATTGTCCAAGTACAACCTTTCCTTGGCCCAGTTCGGTTGATTGGAAGAGAAACATCAATCTAATCCTATTAATTAATTACTATTCATTACTACCTTGATATAGTCAGTAACACTAGGTGGATTCTAATGTTGGCCACCATTAGAAAGCATTCAAAATGAAGAGAATTAATTAATACATACATACACACTTTTCAAGAATTACAAATTATTAAGTTTTACCTTGTTAGTTCTTCATGGTTCCCATAACCCTAGTTGTGGATTTAACTACTTATGATCAGTGTAAAAGTAAGACTTATGAATTTGAATAACATAATTGAGCACTTACACAATTGAATTAAGCATAAGAAAATCTAATTCTTCAATGAGAATCACAAGATTGTAATTAGAAGATGAAATTAAAGTTTACAAGTGTTTCTCAAACTGTCTAACATTTTTCCTTCGTTCTCTACTACTCTTTCTGGCTCTCTAAGAAAATAATCTAAAAACCTATTTATAAATTTTAAATTACAAAGCCAAAACAAAATAGCACAACTGAGTCGGCAGGCTCTTTGAGGTGTTCTACGAGTTGTATAGTGATTTGCAACTTGTAGTCGGGCTTTCATAATCTATTGCTTCAGTTCTAGACATGGATTCTACGAGACACCTTACTGCCCGTGGGGGGTTTTGTCTGATGAAATTTTAGAAAGTTCTCATCTTCTAATCCTCAAGGTATGAGACTACGTCAACGGCTTATAAAGTCTTATATGGCTCATCTGCATGTTTGTAGACCCAACTTCAGAAATACACCCTTCACTAGACTTGCACACGAAACCTCCCTTACAGCTCGTAGAATGCTCTATGTCCCGTAAAGGGTCTCGTGGATCCTCAAAATTAGCAACTTCCGCATATTCTGCCCAAACATTGTGCCAACCCTTAAATCTTGTAAAAAAAAACTCATCAAACCTACTGATTAACATCGCCTTGAGAACACATAACAATTCCAAGTTTTAAGCATCAAAAGTATTGTATTTTGACAGCACATCAAAACCTTCAAGCCCTAGATTCAATGGAATCATTGACTTAGAGAGAGAAATATTGAGAGCTTTTGGGAGAACTCTGAGAGTGAATGACTTTGAATGAATTAGGAATACAACTTATAAAGGCTAGGTCGGTTAGGGCATTTAAGAGAGCCAAAATGAAGTAGTTTAAGACTTAAATGAATTTTAAATGTTAGAAAATACCCTTCACTAAAAACTATCGGAACCATCCACGAAACCCTTTCTAAGGGTCGTGGTTCAACCTACGAACCGTGCATTGTCCCGTGAAACTTCAGATCATAAAAGTTGAGTTTTTGGAATTTGCAACTTCCAAACCACGAACATGCAGGACAACCCATCAAATCATCTACGAGCCGTAAGTCGTTTTCATACATGCATTCCATAGTTAGAAAATTTTAGGTTCTTTAGGGTTCGTTTATACGAACCCTTTCGTGGTTCCACATATTGTCCGTCTTGTTAATTCATACATTAGCTTCCAAAAGTTCTTCATTTTCTATTTTCACTGGACCCAATCTACAAACCCACCTATGACCCATAGTTTCTTCCATGAGTCATAGAATGGCTCATAGGACCAATCCAACACCAAAATCTTTATATTTCAGTTTCCCAAGCCAATAAATATGAAGGGTGTTACATGTGCATTTTCTTTTGACTTGTTAACGTTGTCTACTTTCATAAAACCATATGATCCATTATGGTAGCACCATTAAATATTCATAGGTAGTACATGATTACAGGTTAGTTCTCTTAAGCCATTTCATGGAGGGTGCATGTCCACCTTAATAGGATTTTAGGCATGACATGTGGGTCTATATCAAAATTTAAGTTGTGTTGGTAAAATAGCTTATGAGTTAGATTTGCTTTTGAAGTTGACATTGATACATCTGGTATTTCATATGTCCTTATTAAGGAAGTGTGTTAGTGATCCCATTTTTGCTGTGCCTTTGGGGAGTTCGGGTGTAACTGAGAGTTTGTCCTATGAAAGGTTCCAGTTGGAATTCTAGATCAGCAAGTTCATAAATTTAGAAATAAGAACGTGACATTCGCTAAAGTGCTATGGAGGAACCAAGAAGTTGAAAGTGCTACATGGGAGGTCGAGGTCGATATGATGATGCATTATCATTACTCCTTACCTTTTTTTCGGCCCAAGGTACCTGTTCTTCATGGTTTGATCGTATGAGTTCCTATATTTTAGCGTTTTCTATGTCTTATCATGTGATACATGTTCATGAAACTAATTTTTAACTACGACTTATGTGAAATTTTGAAATGTCATGGTTCTTGCATTTAAAATGTGTTATTGCACTCATGATTTTTGTTGTTAGATCCTCCTTCTATCCTATTCATGCTAGCTTGACTCCTATTCAGGGACGAATATTCTCAAGGGGGAGATATTGTAATAAGCTAGAAGTTAAAAAACTGGAATGCAAAAAGAAAGTGTAGCAAATAATCCTAATGCAAGCACTAATGTAGACTATAGATACATCTACGACTCGTAGATAGGGGTCGTAGATGGGACCTGTAAGTTTGACAAAAGTTTGATCTAAATCCAAGTCCTATGAAATGGTTTTACGACTGGAAGAAAGTTATATAGGTTGTAGATGACCCTTGTGGATGAAATATTGAGACTTGATTTTTGGGGTTCAACAAGCTAGACCAAGTTTGAGAATCGTGGTTGGTTCTATGAGGCGTTGAAGGGGTTCATAGAACACTACCAACATTTAAAATTATTTTGGGTTCAAAGTCAGTTTTATGAGTGAAGTTTACAGGTCGTAGTAAGAATTACAGAGTATGGTTTAATTTCATGGATTGAGGGTCAGTATTGAATAGTTGTAGGATTTTTCTACGGGCCAACAAAATGGCCCGTAGATAGTTTTAATGGCCCGTAATTCTAGCTCCAGGATCATAGACCCAGTTGGAAATTTACCTGGACTTCTATGAAAAATTTCTACAATTCGCACTTGCATTTATGACTCACACAATTGACTTTGAACAAACAATCTGAGATCTAGTTTTGAGGCCTTATTTCTATGGACAAGTTCTATGATCCGTAGAAATAACTACATACCATAGATGACCCTCGTGGTCACTAATAACCATTATTGCTAAGAGTTATTTTAGTTTTTTCCCATTCTTTAAACTCCTACACTACGTCATTTTAAGTTATTTTATGTGAGATTTCGGGGGTCCTATTAGCTTAATCTCTCATTCTCTCAATTCCCACCTCAAATTAGAAATTCTCTCTCTAGAAGATTCCTCTAACGTGAAATCAAGGTCAATTTAGGGTTCTTCAATTCAAGCAATTAATCTCAGATGTTATTCAAAGATTCCACTCCAGGCATGTGAATATTCATCCAAGACTCCTTTCATCCATGAAGCCCTAAGATTTATCATCTTTTTTTATAAATTGAATGTAAAAATTAAGGGATTCCATGATCCATCATTCAATTTTACAAATTATGCTTCAGTTTTGATTATGGATTGAATTATGCATGAATTGATATTAATTGGTTCATGAAATTCATTATGGATTATTTTAGTTATAATTCAATTGTTATTGTTCTACATTATTATGCATAAATTTATCATAATTACATGATTTTAAGTTGACTACTTATGAGCCTGTACAAATCACCCTAATGACATACATTAACAAGGACATCACGCAAAATTTAAGAAAATGATGAATTATGATTAATGAAGTCTCTCAAGAAAGAAAGAATGATGGTGAGAAGTTATTCATGGATTCAAAGTGTAAAAAATAAATCCTTACATTGATTAAGTCAATGTTTTAAAGTTTTACTCACTTGCCGATTAGATTGTCAATAGTTTAGGAACAAAACAAATAATACTCGTTAAGATTGAGAATGTTTTCAATACTCCTTGCACTTTTTTATTAAAAGTGTCATACACCTAAAGTTTAAGATCATTTACTATGCCATGTGGCAGGTCAATAGTATATTTAAGTTGAGTTAAAAAATATTGTTAAGGGTGTCAATAATTAAAAAATAAAATTAACAGTTCATATTAGATTTAGGAGTGTCTTTGATACTCCTAAAATAGATTATAAATCCCCAAAGTGGTGCGCATTGACACGAAGTTATAACGGAATCATAACGAGACGACGGATTAGCAAAGAAGCAAATAAATAGCAAGATGAGCCCAACAATTTTCTTCCTCTCCTTTTCGGTTTGAGTGGTGGGTGCTGTTGGCGCTGCTTCACAATCGAGATATACTGATTTCATCCTCTCTCATCGGCCGATGTAACCACACACCTTTCCGTTTTGTTTGAATACCTCATATCCGATCTTCCCTTCTATCTCTTCTCATTTTGTAATGTAAATGTTGTGCCAATTCCTTTCTTACAAATATATGATTTGCAATTACACCACCTATTAACTCTACTTCTCCTTACCAAATCTTTGTCGCTTTTTACCCTTTTCCATCTGATCGAGCTTGCTACATATTCCCAACTGAAACTTTCGTAATTGAAGGTGATTTGGACCTCATGTTCAGTTTCTTGTTTCTTTATATTCACAAAATTCTCAAATCTGGTCCTACTGTTATCATTCTTTGTGTCTCTGTAATTGTTTTGTTCCCTTTGGAGGAATTTTAGCCACTAAACGATGCTCCTTCCTCTCCACCATTACATGTAGTATTATTTGTTTCGTAACTGATGATTTTCCCAGGATCATTATGGAAGGTGCGTCAGAGGGTAATATTTTTATATGCTCTCAAGTTGTGACCACAAATGGTGTGAATAAAGTGGTAAAATTTAGTGTGCTTCTTCCCCAAATTAATGATATTAAGAAGAAATTGATGGGTGCTGATGGGTATTGTCAGCACTGAGGATTTGTCAAGTATTGATACGGAAAACACGAGAACAGCAGAAAGGGTTCTGGCTCGAGAATAATTCATATGCTAATTTGTTTTGCTTGCAAGTAGTTGCTTTCTTAGATTCATCCCCATGTTAAGTATTTGTGTTTATTTTTTCAGATTCACGGAGATGGGGCTGTCTTTCACTAAACTCTTTAGTCGCCTCTTTGCAAAGAAAGAAATGCGAATTCTTATGGTTGGTCTCGATGCTGCTGGTAAAACCACAATTCTGTACAAGCTCAAGTTGGGAGAAATTGTTACCACTATCCCCAACCATTGGTATGCTTTCTTCTGTGGGACCTGTTTTAATTTTCTTTTACTTTTTTCGTTGAGTTTTATTTTAACTATTTTGATTTATTTGCCATTTTGCATGTTTAGAAATTTAACTCATCATGAGGTATACTACTTCAGAATAAGCTTATTTGGCCAAAAAGAATGTGTTGTGTCCATCCATTGATTACTGTCTGTACTTCCAAGGATTGGCTTACACTACAAATATTACTAGACATTATTTGCATTGACATGTGCTATATGGGAGATATTGTAACCTCTGAAATAGGGATGATATGTTGGAGAATCAAACAATTTCGCAGATTGCTATTTTGACCTTGAATTTTGTATCTTAATCAAATGCTGATCATGTGTGTTGTTAGGAGAGATTTCTTGATCATGCCAAATAATTACGTTGTAATTTGAACCATCTTTTATATCAATGGTAGGCTTCAATGTGGAGACCGTTGAGTACAAAAACATCAGCTTTACCGTGTGGGATGTTGGTGGTCAGGACAAGGTACAGGAAGTTCTTATGCCCTTATTAACTGTTTTTGTCTTATATTACCTGAGATGTTATTGTCTTTAGTTCTCCCTGACTCAAATTTCTGGGAATAGTTTATAAACTCTGAAGAAGCTTTTTAACGCTTGAAACCTTAACGTCACTCTCCGCATTCACTGAAAGTAACGTCACTCTCCGCATTCACTGAAAATTTGTGTTGGTTGCGTGATTTTCTTGTGAGACTTTCTCATCTTATGAAAAAAGTACATACTTTTCTGACTTTGATAAGCTTCCATAACTAGTCTAACATAGTTTGGCCCGTTGATATTAGTTTACTGAGAATGCGTTTGTTTATGTGGAATTAATGTGCTTATGGACTATACTTTTTATCAACACCTAACATGATCATATGCTATACTGAACTGAGTCAGCTAGTTTCATGTATGCTATTGTCTAAGGGATAGAAAATTATCTTATGGCAAACATGTTTTCGACTTTTTATAGACGACAGTGAGTTCTTCAGAACACTAATGTCTGATTGGTCAAGCCAGCTGGAAGTTTAGCATTATTCTACTAAAAGTTCTTCCCAAAGGTCTTCATTTTTAATTGTATCCATTGGGCAAACGGATGGTCATTGAATTGTTCTCTTTTGGGGGTTTCTTTTGATTACCAAGAAATCTCATTGCTAGTGGTATACGGTCTGAGACTCGGTGGATAATGGGCCAATCCTTGCACCTTTCTCCACTCAAATATACCGACTACTATTTGAAGCATGGTTCGAACCCATCCTACTCCACACATCATGTGTTGCACAACTTCTGTTTATTACGATGAATATACATTAGCTGTGGGAGACTCAAAAACCTAGAAAATAAGTTGGGAAATACGGAATTGTTTTATAGGACCCTATAGGAATATAACTTTTGAAGGCGAGTTTTATGGGGCTAGGAGATGATTTCATTTAAGGCTTCGAGGGTAGCATTTGTTTTGGGAAGGTCATGCTAGGTATTTTATAAATGGAACCACTGAAAAGGAATGTGCTGTTGAAACCATACATGTGCAGCAAAGGAAGGAGCCTTACAGAGGCATAATCCTTTTAACCTGTGGTGATTTTAACTCCTTTAAAATAGATTCGACATCCTCTACTTGTTCCATCTTACACCAAAAACAATACATTTTGACATCAACTTCTGTATGTTTGCCATATCTCCAAAACATCTTCTATTTCTCTCAATCCAAACAAACCACACAATAGCTGGTATAATTTTCGAAAATCCTCTTTCTCTTGACCAACCCTTTTCCACTTCAACACTTCACTAACTTATTAGTTTTCTGTAGTATTGCGCACTGTAACTCCATAACCTGAGGGGTGATGGGCAGTGCAAATATAGGTGACTGCAAGTTTCAAATGACACACACATTAAAAAACACCTGCTTCACTGGAGAAATTCTCTTTTATGTGGTTTTTCATGTGTGAGACATGCTAGCTTCTAGTGTAGCCTCCGTATGAAACATTGTAGAATTTGGCGCATGTACGCATTTATACCATGTACTTTATGTTGGAAAATGTACAATTCAGTGTTGTGAAAAGCGATCGCCTTATCGCCAATGGCAAGAGACTATGGGATCCTTCAGCGCCTTTTAGCTTTATGGCGAGGCGATCTTCAAAAATGATGCCATAGCGACAACGGCGACTCCTTTTGTATTATCTAAAAAAAGGGACTAATTTAGGGTGTTTTAAAAGTTAAAAGATAATTTTACTATTTTTTTTTCAAATTTACACAGTTGCACTTTTAGACTTAGACTGCGGCTCCAACCAAACCGACTAGACTTCTCTAGCGGCTAGCCGAACTTTTCTTGAGACTCCAAAGTCCAACAAATACACATTTCTTCTTTTCTTCTTCAGATTTCATCACCTTATATTTCTTTTTTTCTCCTTCAAACTTTAGAGTTACTTCTATCTCTGTTTTTTTTTCTCACTATTTTCTCACTATTGAATTTAATTTTATTTTTCTCAGTTAAGTTCTAGACTTTTGATATCTATTATCTATTTTCAATTTTTGAATTGAAATATTTGTTTATATATTATTAAAATTGAGATTTTAATTATTTATATATGCCATTAAATATTTTAATTAATATCATTTAATTTTTGATATTAATGGATGTTGTTCTTCAAAAGACGAACGCCTCGTCGCCCGCATTGCCTTGTGGCGAGGCCTTCGTCGCCCGCATTGCCTTGTGGCGAGGTAGACCCTTATCACCTTTTGTCGCCTTTCACGGTCTAAAACACTGCTATGATCTGAAGTGAGAAGTTAGAAGAGAAGGGTAATAATGATATGGTAATTTGGTAGAAGGAAAGGATTTGACTCACACTCAATTAGATGCGTTAATGAGTCGAGCCTTTGCTGAAAATGCTAGGCCTTGGCTGCCTTAAATGCAACACCACCTCGTTTTCTTTATTTGAGCTCAGTATTATTTGATAGTTGGAAATCCTTGATCGGCTTTGGCTTAGCTCATGTATACTCTATCAGCACTTCTTTTTTGGTAAGGAACACTTTTTTTCCTGTATCTTTTTGTTTTTCACATTTTTTATACACAGATCACAGAATCACACACGTCGTGTTTGTTGTTCACTCTCTCCATAGTTCTTCCTCCTCTTGTTGCTGTCATTGGCTTTTTGTGGATGATTGCTACTTACCGACTCTTGGGCTTTGCTTCCGACCTTCATTCTAGTCACTCTCTTCATCTCCCTTCTGCTTTTATATATATACTAGGCGATGGATGCCCGTGTGGCCAATATTTATCTATTTGTTTCTTCCACGTAAATTTATGTGGTGCTGAAAAGTCAAAAGTTGTGAAAACTTATTCATTGATTAGTGATGCCATGTTGTTAAAACTGTTGGTAATACATCTGAACACATACATTATCAGAATATGTTGCCTAGCTGAAGAGCGACTCTGCAACAAGTTTTGATGTTTTACACAGATTGTCAATGCACTGTAATCAGGAATCTTGAGACCAGAAGGCTCCTCAAAGTTTTCTGAGGCATTTGGCTACTGGGTCACAAACATATAGCTCGTTTGTACCGTCATTGTCCATGATACAAACTAATCCACATGAAGAGGCAATGAAGTATGAACTAATTGGATGTCTGAATGCCAGGGAGTTCAATACAATACCATTTTCGAACGGAAGGATCATAGGCATAACGAACTGGCTCCTCTGAGCTTGTGAACATAAAGTACCACGGTTTTTGAGACACCACCTGAGAGTAGTTCCATAAGAACCTCGTTGAATTCACTATATTATACCATATTTTACACTCAAACTTGTCCAAAAAATGCTAGCAACAGGAAGATAGGCCAATGTTCATTCCAATAAATCTCGGGTAGTATTAAATCCACATGAACAGAGGAAACTTCTCTATTATCTTCATCATTAAGCTCAAAGGAATCAAACTCAACCGTGTTTGGTGCAAACATAATCAGGGCAATGACTGATCCAATAGGTTTCCTCTTCGATGATGATGGAAAGAAGCCAAAACCTACCGGCAAAAATAAAAGTAAAGTTGAGTGAGATTTAAATAACACAATTAACCTCGTCTCATTCACTAAATCACATGTATTTTAGAATAAGTGAGTGATCAAATATAATATAACATTAAGAGGGGGTTGCGACACCCTCCACCTCCAACATTAACGTTGTGGATTCAAGACACCAAGGAAGCCAAAAGGTGGGAGCTCCCAAAGAGGATTTGAAAATAAACTAAAGCATGAAAATGAACATGTCTGTGAGCATAAAGTCAGGTTATACAATTCAAAACACTATCGCTCAATAAAGCATTTTGAGCATCATCAATAAATTCAAATAAGGAAAAAGCTAAACATCTTTGAACACAATTTAATTATCCTAACAGATACCAACTTGTAACATAAGCGAGGAAATTAATAAGGTTTTCTCCAGATACAATTTTACTATGCAAACTTCAAAGCACGACCCTTACCTGATAAGGGATCCACATTAGAAGAATATCCTAAGTAGGGACCAAAAGAGAGCAACTATCTGCAAATTTATGCATCATATAGAGAAAGCCCTTACACCGCTGTCGAGCTGTGGATACTTCTTTCAGCAGTTCTTTAGGAAAAAGTGGAAACTGGGCTCTGCAAATTGGGATTACCACATTAATTCTCAAAAGGCTCTGTTGCATATCTGTGCGCCCAAATTTCTTTGCAGCTGTTTAATGCGCAGTCTTCAGTTTTTTCATTGAACAACAGCCTTTCCAATGAGTTTAGAGAATCTTGATGCACAATATTGTCTGTAATTGACCTCAAGTCAAAATCAATTAGGTATACTTTAGCATTACGTTTCATAAAATCAATTATGTATGTAACTTCACTCTTTCATAAACTAAAAGCAACAAGTACAAATGGTAGTACAAATTTTCACCAATAAAGACAACAAATCTTCTTTTGTTTTCAGATATTCTCGTAAACCAAGTAACTTAAGTACACTATTTCACTGTGTTAGTCCGTTGGAACTATTTTCTTACCAGATTTTCACCAGCAAAGACAACAATCTTCTTTTGTTTTCAGATATTTCTCGTAAACCAACTTAAGTACACTATTTCACTGTGTTAGTCCGTTAGAACTATTTTCTTACCAGATTTAAGGATTCGTGAATTAGAGGAACTTTCAAACTGGGTGACAAAATTAAGCTCAAATATATATTTTTTAAGGAATTATCTAAGAAATAACAAAACAAAAGACTTGGATCAAACCCATCAATAATGGATCATCAAAGAAACATATCACAAAGGGTCAATTGTAGTTCTTACAAAAACATCCACTAAATTTTATATTAATATTAGAACAAATAACATGATTGGGCAGATGCAAGACAAAATCTCTTTGGGTTATCAGAAACCTTTGGTAAGTATTGGGTCTGGTAACCCAAGTATGTTGAAAGCTCAGAGGAATCAAGACACCCAAGTGTTGTTGCCCAAGTATTGGATCTGGTAACACAACTTTGTTGAGAGATTTTAAACGGATTTTGTTCAACAACTTTGTTCGAAGCTTGATTCCAACAACTTTGTTTAAAGCTCGGTTCCTGTGAGTTGTTGGCCTACCAAAGGCAGATGACGATATGATCTCAGGATTGTATTCCTGTGAGTTGAGTGTGTCGGCTCTGTGCCTGCAAAATAAAAAGTTGATTCTCCTTTTCCGTCATCTATCGAGTAGTTTTTATAGATTCTAGAGATGAACATCCTAATGAACTAATGACGAAGATAACATGACCAGATCTGTATAGGTAAATTCATAATAGTAGAAGAGTGAAAATAACAAACGCCGAGAAAATCCAAAAGGTCTGAAGAGCAAAAACGTGGAAAATAAATATGGCATCGCATTCAAATCTCGCAAAAAGAAAGCAGAAGTAGCAAAAAGGAAGCAGAAGAAGTAATACCTGGGAAGATGAAGCAACCAAAGCAACCAAAGGAAAAAAAAACAATACCTGGGAAGATTAAGCTATGGCGGCGAGAAGGAAAACCGACAAAGAAACAATTTATACACGGACAGCAAATGAACAGCTGTTGAAGATGGAAAAATAGTGACAGCAAGCAACACAGTTGAATGCCACATCAAAAATCAAAATCACTTGAACTAGAGAAACAACACAAAATAATGAAAACCCACAAGCCAAATGAACACCCAGAAGCTAAAATAGTGGACTCTCTGGCGGATCGACCTCTTCTCTTGGCTGAACGATAAAGGTGCAATCAGCAATTACAAAAATATTCCCAGAAAATGAAAACCCAGAAGCTAGCCGGAAGCGGCAGTTACACAAAATACTTTTTCGCGAGAAGCAAAGAAATTGAGAAGTTAGACAGAACCAGAGAGCTCAGGCATCAGCAAAGTTTAATCGGACTATTTAAAAGTATAGCTATATCTATAACAATAACACAACAACAGGAAAAAGAGAGCCCATATCAATTCTTGAATCAATTTAAGAGAACGAAATTTTCAGTTGCAAGTCCTTGAGAGCCCCACTACAAGCAATAGAGCAACTTGGTAGCCTACAAGCATTTAGAGGAAGAGGCTTATGAACAATCTGATGGATTCTTCCTACCGGAGATAATCAAAAGAGCAGATGGCCAGTCCCCAAATCACTTGCTATGAGAGGTATGGACCCTCAAATTTAAATCTCGCAAAAAAGAAGCAGAAGAAGCAATACCTGGAAAGATGAGGCTATGGCGGCGAAGAGCAAAAGCGGGCGCACAAACAATTTATACGGGCTCGTGAACAGATGTTTTTTGAAGATGGGGAAATAGCACATGAACAGCCACGTCAAAATCAGGGACACCAAGCAATGTAATAGAAAGACACGTCAAAATCAGTTCCAGCTGTGGTTACAGCAAATGGCCAAATTACCCTCAAGCATAGTAGAATATTACAAGTAAGCACACATGTCGAACCACATGTGCGCTTACTCACTCTTCTAATATAGTAGAATATATATATAGATTGATGACCAAAAAAATCTCAAGGGTCAGTGGTGCACGGTTCAAACTTTGTTGAAAAATAGGCCGCAACTTTACCTTTCTCCTCTTTAAACGCTAAGCTTTTGTTTGTGATAGGGATTGCATCTGTGATATGCACTTAATCTCAGCATCACATGTTGTGCTCTCACCACTAGGCCAAAGCCCTTGGGATCAATCCTCTTCTTGTATCACCTAAATGAGTTAGAAAATATGAAAAGATTGAAATAAGGGATGTGAAAAAGATTATCCAAATGAGAGATAAGGAATATGAAAAAGATTATAGAGCTGATTATACGCTTGCTCATTTGGACCAATTTAGGGATTTAATATGTAGTGTTCAAGCTTTTTCAAAATGGTCTATAGCCTTCGTTTCAAACTAGGAAAAGTAAAAATTAAAGCAAAAACAAGCTCACAAAATGATTTTTCTCTTTATATTTTTCTTTCTAGTTCGATCCACAAACAAGTAAAGCTTAGCTATTTCTGTTTGAGACAAGTTGAATTTCTGTTTAAGATGCTCATGACACATGCTAATGAGTTATGCTCAAGCTTGTATATGATCCAAACATGTGGAACTAGCATGTTTACGCCCTCAATCCTGAATGGAAGGTCAGCAGTGAGATGCATGTTTACACCCTTTACTTTGTATGGAAAGTTAACAGAGTGAGATGTATGGTAAACATTGGTTATCTCATCACCCTTGAGATCTCATGGAGGCAGCAAATTGAAAGAACTTGCTCCTTAGACTGGTACCTGAACTGGTATCAGTTACATAGAGCTAAGGCAGAAATTAGTGTCCTGTAAAGCAGACAACAAGTTATCTGATAAGAGTCCCCCTCTCAATAAGGCATCAATTTTGAAAGCTTGATCATATTAAACATTGGTTACAGGAATGGTATTCATAAATTATTTTTTCTTACCTTGGACCCAAGTTTTGCGTTAGAATGGTAGATTCAGTCGCACAATTTCCTAGGTTAAACCTAATTTGTTGAGTATTTACAAAAGTGACTAGTATGAGGCAGCATGTCAAGCGCTTAAGTTTTAGTACATTTCCTAACCAGCAACCAAATGACCCTTAATGGATATAAGTAGACACATGTTATTCTTTTGTATTTGAATTGGCTATAGCACCTTGTCGACAAGTATAGCTATCTTGGGTCTTTTCAATGGTTTCATGTTTTTAAAGTTAAAGGAACAATTATTGATATATTGCAGCCTAATTCCGAAAGATCTAAAAGCCTAAAAGTGTGTTTCCACTGTTATCTTTTGTGTTGCACTTGTAGATTAGACCTCTATGGAGGCACTATTTCCAAAACACACAGGGTCTCATCTTTGTGGTTGATAGCAATGACAGAGACAGTGTAGTTAAGGCAAGGGATGAGCTTCACAAGATGTTAAATGAGGTAATTGCTATATTATTAATTATTATTAGTTGGTTAGAAATATTCTTGATACAACTTAAATTAAAACTTAAACTAGATATCCGTCCAACCTCCTTCGGGTACGACAATGCTTGATATCTGAATACAATTTCTGCAGGATCAATTAAGAGAAGTTGTACTGCTTGCATTTGCGAACAAGCAAGATCTTCTAAATGCAATGAATGCGACTAAAATCACCGACAAGCTTGGCCTTCATTCTCACAGACAGTTACACTGGTAATTTTATATGGGCACCAACATCAAGTTCAAGCCTAGTTTTTCTGTCAATTAGTCTCTTAGATAAGCAGACATCTAAAGACTCCCCCTCCCTCATAGGTATATCCACAGTACATATGCTACTTCTGGAGAAGGGCTATATGAGGGACTGGGTTGGCTTTCAGATAACATTGCCAACAAGGTATATGTAGTAACTACATCATTACAGTATTCACCTTTCTTAGAAAAATTCTCTTATCTGTAACCTCTGGTACAATTTCAGGCCTAATGCAGTGATGTGGTAGTATGTTGCTCGCTTTGATATGTCAGGTGAAATAAACATCAGTGTCTCATTGTAATTTCTTTAGTTTGGAGATTTTAAATATGGCCCTATCCTTCTTCCTCTCTATAGTTTATCATCAATGAGCATGACATAGATTCCACATTATTGTATGCACATTGGCGCAATGTAATGATATTAATTTAGTATAATATCTGGTTTTGAAACATGGTGCAGCCGTGTGCACCATTTTGTTGCCCTGTGCGTGTGATCTTGGAATGGATGTACAAAATGCAAAACAGATTAATAGTAAAAGTATTGAAACTTTGCAAGTACTAAGAATATCAGCTTGAGTGGTTGTTCATTGTTCACTGTCCTGTTGGCTTTGTACTACAAATTATTTCTTAGTGTTCCCTAAAATTTTTAGAAAAGTTATTCCATCTTTGGGGTGAGAAATGCAAAAACGGAAGAGCCTCTTTGGGTGGGTGGGTGGGTGCGGGGGGAATGCAATGAAATTATATACAACTATGGTTTGGCAGTAGTGAAAGGGTGCACTCAGACCTATGTTCCATCCCATAGGTAAAGGAAGAAGAGCATTTTTCATAAGTTGAGCCTCTTTCATAATCTAATTGTCATGATCCTAAATATGTCGCGAGTGACACCCACACTAATCCTTTAGCAGGAGAATCTATTCTACAATTTAACTAAGCAATCTAACATGTTTTAGGCATTATAAGATTACGGAAGCAAATTTAGACAGAAAACAAGTTGAGTTCTTATAAACTCAAACAAAGATGAGTTAAGCAATGCGGAACAACTTTCCTAGAACTTGAAAATCATTTTAGCAAAATTCTATCTAAGTGTCCAATGGACAGATGCAACCCTAGAAAAAGCATAGAAAAATAAATTACTAAAGTGTCTTTAAGTCTAGAAACAAATGGACTGAGAAGATAGACGAATCCATGGAAGATTTGAACGAGTTGGCTCATCCTTGAATTGAGGGATCACTGGTCTCCTAGCTGAGGTGGGTCAACAGCCGCCAGAAGATGCTCTGTACTCAACAAAGAAAGAGCATGTGCAGTATCAATACACATGGTGGTGGCAAATGGACGGGTTTGGTAAAATATGGGCGGGTTGAAAATGGGTCAATATAAAATGGGTAATAATTCAAACCCGCCCATATATTAAATGGGTAAAAATGGGTTGGGTAAGAAATGGATTGGATAAAATACTAGTTTACCTATATTTTAATGAGCAAATAGTACTCTACTTTAAATTTCAATATGGATAAAACAATTTACTTTATTTTTGGATGAAAAACATTAAAAATATTTTATTTAATTGTATTGTATCATAAAATTAAATTCGGCACTCATTGCAAGATTTGACTTTTAAGTGGAGATTCGATCTAGATTCCAAATTAATCATATGACCCAACTTCTAGTGAGACCTGACATACAACTTTCGACTTGAAATTTAATTCCGACACTCGAACTGAGAGGGGGTCAAGTGTAGCATTGGATAAAAAAATAATATTTTTAAAATTTGATTTTTTTTAAATTCAACTTTCAATTTTTCTCATATTGATTTCATGCTTATAAGTTATAACCTTAATTTGTAGTGGCTCATTCTGTTGGGTTTTATAATCGTAGCAAGTTTTTCAACCGGTGATAAAATTTTAATTTTTAATAAAGAAAAAAGATTTTACAAAAAAATTGATTTTCTTTGGGGGTGGAAGGGTGGGGGGTTGAGGGCTTGTGGAGGGATCATGGTATTGGGTGAAGTACGAAAAGAATTGTAATTTACAATTGAAGGAGAGTTTTCTCAAATATTTTCTCACTTTTTAGAGGTAAATTATTTTTTTAAAATTTGAAGAAAATAAGTTTATTTAAATTCATATTATCAAAATATTTAAGTCAACAAAACATAAAAAATTTAGAAAACATAATAAATTTTGAGCGAAAAGAAGTTAGAAGCTTAAACCATTTGATTAAATCATAGTTTACCCATATTTTATCCATGAAAAACCCATATTTCTATGGATTGAATATGGGTTTAAACCCATATTTTACCATTGTAAAAAAGTAACTACCCAAACTACTAAAATATGGGCGGGTTGAGCGGGTTACCAAAATATGGGTTCATTTTGCTGGCACTAAATACACATAATAACAGTGTATTGGTAAGATCGTGTGATCAATAATGTACTGGTAAGATCCTGCGGCTATCCCAATAAGAGAAACATATTTGTTTTGGTAAGGCAAGCGAAATATATAACAGGCAACTACTACTTAGTAAACTAACACATACGAAAGAATAGCAAAAGATAGTTCATACTTAACATATCACTTTCATAATTATCATTATTATCACAACAATTTAATAATGACACCCTTATGGAACTAACACGCAAACAAGTTATGTCGGAACGTGACATTCGATCTAATAATGTGTCAGACTATAACATTCGATCGAGTAATGTGTCAAAAAATGACTCTCGATCAATAATGTGTTGAAACGTGACATCTGGTCAAATAATCACAATCATGATCACAACTACACACACCATTAGTAATCCACAACTTGTACAAATTCGATGATAAGTTCATTGCTATGATTTGATCATGAGAAATGATTTCTTAGGTTCATGTCATTATTCTCTATTCATATACATATAAGAAGTACAATGAAATAGTTTCAAGCATATATCACACAAATAGAAATATCAAACCATTAGCTACCTCGAAACTAAGCTTGAAAACTCTAAGTACCTAGATTTTTTTTATTTTTCCATAATCTTGGCTCTCTCTTGGTTTATAACAAATAAGAAATACAATAATCAGCCAACAATGGCATAAATTATCTGGATTACATCAAATTCCTAACCATTGGCCACTTTCATGATCATCTGCCCCAACTAGGGTTTTTTCCACTATTAACTGTAGGTCGCAATCATCCCCTATGAGGATTCTCCTGGATTCTAAGTCTAGGAATCAATATACAAGTTATAGGACTGATTAACTTACCTTTATCAATGAAATAGGTAAAAAAATAAAGATACAAGCCTAGGCCACTTTTGGGTTCTCAAGGACAAAATCAAAGAAATAAAAATGAGTTTGAAGCTTTTCTGACTTAAAACTCACAACTCTCGTGCTATAACGACCATTTATCTTGCCATATAGCGGGATTCATGTTGCCGTGATGGGTTATATGGAGATAGAAACTGGTAACTCGCCTCTCAAGTCCCTAATTTACTACGCACTCTCAAACTATGATGTTCAATAATTTATGCTTTGCACCAAGATTAATTATAGGAGTTTTCTGGCCTAATTTCCTTCCCCCAATGACCTATATATAATGAAAGGACAAGTTATTACAATAAATACAAATTTACCCATCACACGCCCTTCGGTGATCAACAGGAAAAACGTGCTAAAGTAAGAATAGAGTAGCACCTAAATCAGCAAACAATTGAGGATATTTGTTTCACATATCGTTCTCAGTTTCCCAAGTTGGTTCCTCAACAAATGGATGTTTCTATTGGGCCTTGACTGATTTAATATTATTGATCCTCAACATTCGTACATTCCGATCAAGAATTGCACTTGGCTCTTCCTTATATAGGAGATTCTTATCTAATAACACTATGTCCCATTTACTAATATAGTCTCCATTTCCTATGGTACTTTTTCAACATAGACACATGGAACACCAAATTAACTCTAGACAAGCTAGGTGGTAACGCCAACCTATAAGTCATTGGCTCTACATAATCAAGGATATCAAATAGTGAGGATGAGATTGCTCTTCTTACCAAATCTCATAATACCCTTCATGGAGGACAGTTCAAGAGAACCTACTCACTAGCCTGGAAAGTTATATCTCAAACCTTGAGATCTACATACGCTTTCTGTCGACTTTTGACTGCTAAGAGCTTAGCTTGATTACTTCTTACTTTATCTTGGGCATCTTTCACCAAATCAACTCCCAAGGGCTTCAAATCTTCAGCCTCAAACTATCTTATGACTGATCTCCATCCTCTCCCTTAAAGGACCTAAAAAAAGTCATGCCAGTGCTGGAGTGCTAACTATTATTGTAGAAGAACTCACACAACAGTAGGAACTTGTTGCAATGACCTACAAAGTCGATCACACATGTCCTCAACATGTTTTCCAACACTTGAATAGTTCTCTTTGAATGACCACCAGTCAATGCATGAAAGAAGTGTTGAAAGTGAGTTGTGTGTCCAACTCCTCATGCAACTTCCCTCGAAACTTTGATGTAAATTGAGTACCATGGTCTGAGATGATGAAGAGGAACCCCATGCAATCTCACTATTTCCTTCATATAGATTTTAGTCAGCTATTGAGCATTATAATCCACTCTGATCGGACTGAAGTAGGCTCACTTCAGTAGCCTATCAACCATAATCCAAATATAATCAAACTTTTCTAAGGTCTTAGGAAGACCCATGATAAAATCTATGACTATCCTCTACCACTTCTGTTCAGGGATAGTATTCACTAAAGTAAGCCTCTAGCCTTTGGTGCACGTATTTCACTTGCTGATAGTTTTAGCACTTGGCCACAAATTCAGTTATGTCTTTCTTCATACCAGGCCACCAATAAAGTCTTCTCAGATCTCGATATATATTGATCACACCTATATGAATAGAATATTACAAAACCATGATCCTTTGACAATATTATCTCACTTATTTTGTCACGACCTAACTATAGGCCTAGTCGTAACACGGTGAATGAGGAACCCAAAGGTATCTCACCTAAGCCTCTTAGCATTCATATGTATGAACCAAAGTAAAATGGAATTTAAAATTGGGGAATGGGATTAAGGGAAACATTCAATCATTTAAAAACATAAAAAGAAATCAACTCAAGCATTCACTATATCGTCCAAAAACACCATCTATGAGGAACACATTAGAGGCTATGACATACTCAAGCTCCCCTCAAGTACAAAAGTATAAGTGTCAAAATACCATAAATCAAAAGTAAAAATCTCCATAATATAATCCAACATAAATGTAATGACCTCGACGGTCATTTTTGGTATTTCTAATAAAATTACTATTTTGCCCTTCACGAAAGTTATCTTGACCCATTTCTGGTTGATTCTAAAAGGTGGATTTTGAAAACCTTTTAAAAAGTTAGAATTTTTACTAAAGAAAGAGTTTTTAAAGATTTAAAGTTTGAAATTTCGTGTTTTGAGATCATCTCGAGTTTCAGTTGTCAAAATTTAATTGCGTCGATTTCATCAGCTCTGGAATATAAAATTTGGTCTAGAAGAATTGATGGAGTTGTATTTGTAGTTAAAATGGAAATTTTGGACCCAAATTTGCATTTTTAGTTGAATTTGGATCATAGTTTGACTTTGGTCAATATTCGGAGTTTGGAAGATCAAACATATTTTGATAGTTCTAGTGGTTCCAAATGGTGAAAGTAATGCTAGAAGTGATCTCGTTATAGTTTTTAGAGTTTCTGAGGGCAACTTAGGTATTTTGAGTTTAAACTAGTTCCTTTGAGTTCTATCGGGTTCCAAGCCAAGGACACTTCAAACTCAAATTTAGATGGTTCCATTGAGTTTGGAACGTCAATTTTGTAGGGCTGCATATTTGATTTATGTATATTGGGTTCTGAATGAATTTTGAAGGTCCATTATGTGATTTATGTGTTATGCAATTGTTGATATTTGATGTCTAATGTTATACACTCCGCGTTCGCGACATGGGTTCCTTATTCATGGAACTGAAGCTTTTGGTCCTTCGCATATGCGGATGAGGGCTCCGTGTTCGGGGACGTATGGTTGCCTTGACCTCCGGATTCATGAATGGGGGCTTCACATTTGCGGAGTGTTAGGTCAAGATGACCTCCGTGTTCTCAGGGGTCTCTCCCCATTCGCGGAGTATTAAATGCCTGTATAGTATTTTGTTTTAAAATGTCGGATTTCACCATTTTTCTCTATTTTTAACATTCTAAGCTCGGTTTTGGGGAGATTTTTAAGGAATTTCAAGACAAAGCTTTTGGATAATGTATTTCTAACTTATATCTTCAGTTTTCATTGATTAATTCATGATTTTAACATCAAAATTTGAGTTTTGAATTGGGAAATATGGGGTTTTCTTGGACATTGATTCTTCGTAAAAGTGTTGAAGTTGACCTCATTTCAAGTCCTTTTTTTGAAACGGTTTTCACCATTAGATCTCTTATAACTTGGAAAACGTTTTCATGAAAGAATTTTCAGATTTCAAAAACCTCTTTTGGTATGAAAGTTTTGGACCATTTTGCCATTATCACTCAAATTTCTTGATTTTAGTGTCATTAGTTTGGTAATGTAATTGTGATTCTATATTTGACTAGATTGTGGCGATTTGGAGTATTGTAAAAGGGGAAAATACTTTGATTTGAGTTGATTGGGCTTCAATTAAGGCAAGTGGACTTCTAACCTTTTGTTGAGTATGATTAAAAACTATATTCTCCTATGTGAGTGGGTTTGGGTGATTTGTGGCATGAAAGGGGTGAGATTATTCTGTTATAGGCCTTGATCATGGGATTTCATATTGGGTAATTGTAAATGTTGTAATCCTTGACTTGTGAAGTAATTTTGGATTGTGAATACTTGTGAATGTGTGGATTATTTGTTATTGTTATTGAAATCATGCTGAGATCAAGATTTGTAACAATATTGATGTTGCACCGATATTGAGATGGTGATGATATTGAGATTGTATACTTGTGAATGATATTGAGATGGTGAGAATATTGAGATCGTGATGATATTGATCATTATATTGAGATTGTGACGACATCGAGATTATATACATTGCATTTACTTATTACTTGTGCATTGATACTTGTAATGGATATGGTAAAGAGATGAGCAAGTCAACATGTAAATTGGTGGTTGAGGTTTCTACTGGTCATTGATTAGTCGATGGGCTTCTGCTGGTATACCAAGGTAATATTTCAACGGATAATATGGATAAGGTTTTTGCCGGTTATGTGAGCGTTGTTCAAGGTTTCTGTCGGCAATATTCATGGATACATGGTCTATCCGAGGCCCCAATGGGTTTCAGTCTAATTGTAGCAGCAAATGTGTATCATAAGAAAGAGACACATTATGATTACTTGACATTGTAACGCATTGTTTACATTTCATAGCACTCATTCTATTTCATATCATTCCTTTATTGATGTTGTTATATATACTACGTGTGATGTGCCGAATTCTTTGGACCTTGTACATTATTGAGATTGAGCTATTGAAAGATTGTGATATATGTTGATAACTTGTGACTTCTACTTTTGTGAAGACTGCACTAGTGGGATACTATGTTATGAGACTATAACTACTTATATTATTGATAGACTTTTGTACTACTCAACTTTAGGAATCAACTGATTATTCAAAGATAGTATTCTAGAATGTGTATATGTACATATGTATATTGTTGTTGTGCTGGAACTTTTTTGAGTGCAGGTGTAGTTCAGCGGTATGTGGTTGGGTAGATAGGAGTACTTGTGTTCTTAATTACTTTACTTCAGGTTTAGTTTTCATTTGTCGAGTATCGTGTTGTTTGGTGCTCACCCCCTTGCTATAATTTTTGTAGGTTTTGAGCCCAGTTCCTTATGATAGATTT
This sequence comes from Solanum ossicruentum, assembly GCA_025774065.1. NCBI lineage: Eukaryota > Viridiplantae > Streptophyta > Magnoliopsida > Solanales > Solanaceae > Solanum > Solanum ossicruentum. Next base: position 11,975,719 of record JAOTQR010000002.1, read on the forward strand.
CCATTGTTGAACTAAGCTTTTGAGTTTCTTGAGAGGTAGTTGTTTGTCCCTTTAGTAGTCCCTCGAGGATTATATATTTATGTTATATTCTATTCAAAAACTAGACATTGGGGCTTGTATTTTCTTTTGAGTGTTATTATCTAGTGACTTGTATATGTGACACTAGTTCTAGAGCGATTTTAGTTCGATTTTTTATGGATATCTTCTATGTTAGACAGTTTTATCTTCCAGTATTATTGTTATATTGGTCTGTTTAGGTTTAGTCTGACATGCCTTTGTGGGATAGGCGAGTGCCATCACACCCAAATCTCGGGTTGTGATAATTTGGTATCAGAGCTCCAGGTTCATAAGTCTTACATGAGTCTTGAGGATCGGTGCAGAGATGTCCGTTACTTATCCTTGAGAAGCTATGAAGACTGTTAGGAAATTCTCTTTTACTTTTTTCTAATCAAGTCATGTGTGGGTTCTTATTTAAGTGTTGAGTGGTCGTGTGTCCTTTTCACAGATGGTAAGGACTAGATTTGCAGCTTTTATTAGACAAGGAGAGGCAGCCCCCGAGATTGCTATTGAGGCCCCAACAAAAGTTAGAGTTGAGGCTGAGGCAGAGGCAAGGTCTAAGGAGCAACGCTGATTAGAGACAATGAGCGGGTATCCCACCTGAGCCAGCTACAAAGTCTAGAGAGAAGCAGGTTTCTCCTGAGTATGTTGCAACACCATTTTTATAGGATACACTGTTAAGGGTTTTGAGTGTGCTTAATACTGTAGGGTACACAGGTAGCCTAGCTGTCACACCAAGTTCATCTCAGACTCGAGTGAGGATTTAGCTTCAGAATCAGTAGCTGGTCCCTGAGGCCCAAGTACAGGCGGAATAACCGCCAGAAACACCCATTGTTGAGGTTCCTCCAGATGCTATCTTGATCGATGATGAGCATCGTAGGTATGAGAGATTCAGGAAAATGGACCCATCTCAGTTCTAGGGTGAAAAGATTGAGGATGCATATGAGTTCTTGGTTACTTATAAAGAGAAACTTGAGACTGTTGGGTTAGCAGAGACTCATGGTGTTTGGTATGTTACTCTCCAGCTCCTTGGGCTAACCAGGGTGTGGTGGAGGACATATTCAGTGTCTTTTCTAATTATGTATCCTCCAATGACTTGGGAGACATTGTCTAATGCTTTCTCATCCCTTCAGATGTCAAGGAGGAGCATCACTTAAGATATTAGAGTCTAAAGTAGGGTACTATGTCGATTTCAGATTATGAGGTAAGCTTCAGCCAGTTAGCCCGACATGCTACAACTATTCTTCCTATTAAGGTGGAGAGAGTTGCTGTTTCATGAGGGGATTGACATATTTCATTAGGCAGTCAGTGTTTTGGGTAGTCAAAAATGGGGCATCATTTCATTCGGTGGTTATTGCTGCCAAGGAGGCAGAACTCATGGCACGAGAAGAGTTTGGGGACTCCCAAAGGGTCCGTACATCTAGTCATTCTCAAGTGTCTCATCTGGAGGCAGAGGTATGGCTAGCGGGGGTGGATCATTTCAGCACCGTGGGGTTCATGCAGCACTATAGGCATCTGAGGGAGGATAGGGTCATCGTGATTCTTACAACTTGGGTCAGAGTTCCTCCAGTTCACAGTAGAGGCCTGAGGGCTGGGGTGGTTATAGTATCACTCTTGTTCCTTCTCAGTAGCCATCTACCCTTAGATCATATTTTAGGCATGAATTTCTGGATCATCTGATTCGACATTATCCCTGCAGCCTCATATTGGGCCCCACCACTCTTACAGTAAAACACCAATTAGAGATCTAGCACCATTATCTTGAGATACTACTCCACAGGCTAAGGGTTGGCACAGAGAACAGTCTGACAGAGGTGGATGTATCAGAGGTAAAGGAGCAGGTGATGCCTCCTTACATTCTAGTGGTAGAGGGGTATCTTCGAACTATAGAGGACAAGGAGGTTAGTATTATGCTTTCCTAGGTGGATCCGAGGCTGAGGCCTTCGATGATGTTATCATAGGTATTGTTCTGATTTACCATCACCTATGTCTGTGTTATTTGATCTTGGCTCCACTTATTCATATATGTCTGCATATTTCTCATCGAGGTTTGATTTTCCATATGATCATAAGTTTGTTCCTGTTCATTTTTTATCGCAGTAGGTGAGCCTTTAGTAGTGGATCGAGTGCACTGGTCCTGTTTTGTATTTTGGTAGGTTATGAGACTTGGGTGGACATGATTATCCTGGATATGGTAGACTTCGGTGTTATTTTGGGTATCAATTAGCTATCTCTGTATAGTGTTATTCCTGATTACTATGCCAAGACTGTGACCTTGGCCATGCCAGGTAGACCAAGGATATAGTGAATAAGTTCGAGGGTTTCTTATCCTAGTGAGGTTATTCCATATATTCGGGCCTAAAAGCTGATTGATAGAGGGTGTTTAGATTATTTGGCATTTATTTATGATATTGTTACGAAGCCACTCTTCGTGGATTCTATTCCTGTGTTTTTTTAATTTTCTAATATATTTTCTACCGACGTACCGAGAGTCCTTGACAAGGATATTAACTTTGCCATCGACCTTTATCTAGGCACAAAGCCTATTTTTATCACTCCATATTGTATGGCTCCAGCTGAGTTGAAGGAGCTAAAAGAGCAGCTCCAAGATCTGTTGAGCAAAGGGTTTATTCGCCCTAATGTTTCACCTTGGGGGTGCCTCGGTCCTGTTTGTGAAGAAAATGGATGGTTCTATGAGGATGTGCATCAATTATCTACAGTTGAACAAGGTGACTATTAAGAACAGGTATCCACTTCCTCGTATTGATGATTTGGTTGATTAGGTTTAAGGAGCAACATTATTCTCTAAGATTGATTTAAGGTCTGGGTACTATCAATTACGAATTCAGCCTTTAGATATTCCTAAGACAGCCTTTTAGACCAAGTATGACCATTATGAGTTTCTTATCATGTCGTTTGGCTTGACTAACCCCCTTAGAGCAGTAATATAGTTGATGAACAGGGTGTTTCGACCATATTTGGATTCATCTGTGACAGTTTTCGTTGATGACATCTTGGTTTATTCTAAGATTGAGAAGGAGCATGTGAAACATTTGAGGATTGTGCTCTAGAGGCTTAGGGAGGAGAAACTTTATGCTAAATTCTCCATATGTGAGTTTTGGTTGAGTTCCATGGTATTCTTGGGGAAGGTGGTGTCCAAAGAGGGCACCCAAGTTGATCCGGTGGATATTAAGGCCATGGGGTTGGATTAGGCCTACTTCAGCTATAGAGATTCACAACTTTATGGGTTTAGCTAGCTATTATTGTTATTAGGTCCTCACTCCTTGGTACTTTTTTTGTTAGTTGTGAGCTTGGTTCCTCCTAATAGATTTCCATTGTTGGACTGAGCTTCCGGATTTCTTGAGAGGTAGTTGTTTGTCTCTTCAACTGACCCTTGAGGATTCTATATTTATGTTACATTCTATTCCACAACTAGACATTCAGACTTGTGTTTCCTTTTGAGTACTATTATCTAGTGGTTGATACACATGACACCAGTTCTAGAATGATTTTAGTTCGATTTCTTTATACATATCTTATATTTTAAATTGTTTTATCTTTCGCTTTTATTATTATATTGGTCTATTAGGTTTAGGCTGACTCACCTTGGTGGAATAGGAGAGTGTCATTACACCCGAATTTCGGGTCGTGATAATAAATTTTTTACGAGTATAAATCATGAAGAGAAAGTATAGTAACCAACCTAGAGGACTCATTGAAACAACCCATCTAGATCGTCGGAGGCTAGCCACGTGCCAATGGAGGAGGAGCGCTGTCCCTACATGATGACATCATATAGGCAAAATATGTGTTAGTATATTGGAATATACTAAGTATGTGAGATGTAATGCAAACATAAAATTATAATGCCACCATTCATGAAATTGTAAAGCTATCATGCATGGAATTGTAATTTCATCATTCAAAACATACAAAACCATTGCAAAAAGATAAAGCTTAATATGAAGTAAAGTTCTATGCGTCATATGAAAACATATCTTAAGTAACATGGACATCAAATACCAGACTTTATGAGAGGAGATCGTAACCAATATATAAGACCATGTGAGCTACTATGTGAAATGCAACATAGCCCCTACATTGGCACGGGGAGTCCACTTGTCAAGTGAAACTCTGTAACTTAGTATACATATCTTAGCTTAACTTTCCTACTGTAAATGTCACGACCCAAGCCTAGGGTGTAGACATGACACGGCGAATGAGAACCCGAAGGGATCCCAAACAAGCCTTTTAAGCATACATGTCACATCCGTGGTCTTGCAGAAGCATAAAAGAGCAATAAACATATAGGAGTTAAACTCGATACATAACTTTCATATCCAACAACACCTATAATATGAGTGGAATGGGGGCCAAGACATCCCCCGGGTTCACCCGCAACAGATAAAAAGTCTAAAATAGGAAAGTCTTAACAAAAGCATGAAAGTAAAGTAGACGTTGTCCCTAAAATAGAGGACTCACCAATAGTAGTTTTCAAAGGATTCCATCTAGCCATAAGGAGGAAGAGGATGAACAGGAGCTCTGGTCCCTACATGGTTAGATCATGTAGTCAAAAAGTATGGTTTAGTACTTGGAATGTACTAAGTATGTGGGGTGCCATGTAACAAAGAACATAAGCTATAATAATAAATATGCATAATCATAATCAATGGAATTGAGCTCCATATGACATGATTATGCATATTTATTATTAAACTTGCATAAAATATCATACATATGTGGGAGGAGACCCTAATCGACATATAAGACCAACCAAGCTACTACTTAGAATTTCGATGTTCACTCCACACGAAATAAAGGAGTGGTCTACTTGCCAAGGTAAATCATGCATAACCCCACATAATAGGTAACATGACCAAGTTGGATCAACTAGTAAAAGCTCATTTAGGAAAATAATATAAACCTATGGTGGCACATAGTTAAGAGACCAAGACTTTATATAAGGATCCCTTGAGTCAAGCTCCCACCTCAAGCCTCTTTCGGTACTAGGTATTGTAACACCCCATATTTTACATGTACTAATTCTATGTAAATGAAACATGATATGGTTTGGTCAAATTAGTGCCAATTCTTAAAAGTGTTTGAATCTCGTGTTAATGGGTGATATGTGCGTCTAACGCTTAAGAGGGTCAAGTATATACATGTTTTGTGTTAAATTGAGGATATCAAAGCAATAAACAAAGTAAAATAAATGAGGTGCTTGTGGACTTAATAAGCTAGTAGGTGAGTCACCTACTTGCTTAGCTTAAATTTTCTAACTAAACGGAGCCGAGGCCCGACGTCGAATTTGTCCAAGTTCGGTTATGAATAACGTTCATGTTAAGGGGGTAAATTTAGCCCATGTTTTAATATGATAAATGGACCTTATTTTTAGTACAAGAATAATGTAAAAAGTCCCCAAGTGTAACACAACCCACTTGACTATTTGGGTCTAAAAATAATTAGGAAGAAAGCTGGAAAATGGGCAGCCAAGGTCCATCAAATTTGAGACCTATTGAGGCCCAATTATGAGGGAAAATCTATTGTATAACAAGTGTATTAACAAGTTTTTGTGTGTGGAAAAAATATCAAGAGAACATCATTCAAATAAGTCTTTAAAAACGGCTCAAAATCCGCCCTCTAGTCATTTCCAATAGAAACAAGTATTCTGTTTTTCAAACAAGTTTTCAGCTTTTCAAAAGAATCTTGTCTTCTTTTTATTTCACTTTACCAAGCAGCTATTGCAACCTTCTAAGGTTCTTGAAGGAAACCATAATCTTGAAGGCAAATGTAAGTAATCATAGTTGTATATTTAGTATGGTTTCTTCATGAAAAACAAGAAGTATATGCTAGTATGTTGTGCTAGAAATTCTGGATAGCTTGTGTCCTAAGGATTGTTGTGAATTTTTCATGTTGCTCAAGAGGCTTTTCTCTTCTGAATTGGATGAATTATGATGTAAGACTTATGTTGTTAAAAAGGGATAGTTTTTTAGTCATGCAATTAAGCTGCTGCAGTACTTTTACAACCTGCAAAGATGAATTGTTGTACGACATTGCAATTGTACTCTTAAAAGAAATTTGTGAGTTGATAGTTGTAATATGTTGTTCCATGACCATCCCCTATTTTGGGACTATTTTAGACTATTTTAAGACTGGGTTTATGTGATAAAAATATTAGAAACAGTTTAGATAAAGTTAAAACAGGTTCGGGATTGTTGACGTCAAAGTGTGGTGAAAGGATATAACGTTGTGCCGCTTGTTTGTATGTTGTTAAGAATTGTTATGGGTTGTATCTTGTGGGCTATTATAAGACTTTTAAGGGTCTGAAATAAGATGTTAATGAGATGTACATAAGAATGATTGTTAGAAAATATGATTATAAGTGAAAAGGGTGAAGAAATGTCTTCGCGTCGCTAATTAAACGTTTGCTGCCCGGATATTAGTTTTTATGGTATTGGACTGCTAAGTAGTGTTTCGTCACTGCTAATACTAGTCTTATTACCTAATATACTATAGATAAATATCTGACGCAAAACTCAGCCACTCCAAGGTAGTAACTAGATCATATAACGAGGTATGTAAGGCTACTTGATTTAGTATCATTTGGCATGAAACATAGATCCCTCCTTGGTACATAAAGGCATTACCAACTCCGGCACAACTATTAATCATGTCTTCACTCGTTTATATGTTCATAGTTGCCATATATAATCACCTTCAAATCTGCATATACACATGGAAATAAGTTACATGGGTTCTTGTTGCTAAATAAAGTTCACGAGTTGTTTCATTTCATGCGCATCTCATTATTTATGTAACATACTCTTTGCATTGTCATATTATATTGTATGATTATTTACATGTCACATGCTACACATAAAATCCTATAGCTCCAATATTATGACCACCAAAAGAATAATCTCAAAGGTAATTGAAAGACAAAGTGTATTGTTATTGATGGGTGGTAGCCCGAGGGGTGGAAGCATCACCTAGCCAAGCACGATCCTATCATGGGTGGTAGCCCGAGGGGTTAAGGAAGAACCTAGCCAGGGACGGTCCCTATACAGTTTTACCACTGATTAGTAGTTCATTTGCATTACAGCTGTGCAAAGATTATACAATAAAGGTAAAGTAATATAAAGAACATTAAGTACATGATTCCAAAGTATAACCAAAGGTGGTCTCTTATCCTACACCAGTGCATAGTTTCATTTGAGTTGTTACT
>JAOTQR010000002.1:11983100-12022243 GCA_025774065.1 Solanum ossicruentum
GCTTAGTCGTTCTCGCGAAAAGCTTCCTTTTCATTCTCCCTCTCCTCTAAGTCGAGCTACTTCGCCCCGTAACTCTACGTCGACGCCTCTAAGAATACTAATTCCATCAACTTCAGCCAACAACATACTCATCTTAAGACCCAGACCACAACAATCAATACAGTCAGATATTCAAGTCTCCAGACATTACCCCTAAGTTCATTCTTGAAGTATTTTACATAGAATTCATTGTAGGGAAAATACATAATCACACAATACTACATGTAAACAATTAATTCAAAACATGATGATATCAATTTAAGATATTATATAGATATTAAAGATCAATTTCTAGAAATTATTCAAGAATTACAACTCAAAACCTATCTACTATCAACCTACTACATGCATTGGGGCATATAGAAAAACAATTCCATGTTCTGGGTAGCCTTTACATACCTGGGATAAAGATTGTGCTAATCTTCTACAAGAATTCGGACCCAAGCTTTGAAACCCTCAACTCCTTCTCCTTCTTCTCTAATTCCTCACATTGAAACGTAGAAATAATGGGTTTGAAACCCTTCGTATGAGTTTAAGACTTAAAAAACACGTTTTGGGACTTAAAAATGGGTTAGGAATACCCAAAATACCCTTCTCATATTTAAAAGAAAAATTGCCAGATAAATAGTACTAGTCGGCGACGCGTCAGGGGTGCAGACCAATACATTTCACGATTTTTAGAAACTTTTCAATTCGCTTCGAATAATTAAAAAAATACAAAGTTTTGCTCCGCGCCCCCTTTGAGTCGCACTAAGGGCGCGAACATACACTGTCTCATCATTAATTAGCTGAAATTCTTTTTCTCTCTGATTGCTCTTGAATCAAGTCGAGACCATTTTTCCCACTTGATGTTTTGTGCTGATCGCAATCTAGTCTCGGATTTCCCGTCGGAGCTTTGGAAGACCAATTATGTGCACGATTACGTTTTTAAGGATGTTTTGGTAATTTATGGTGTGTTACAACATCTCCCCCTTCGGATAATTCATCTTGGAATGATTAGTAAAAGTATAATAAAGCATGAGTAACTTCAAAACTTATCTCATTCCTTACTCGGGAACTCTTGAACTCTCAGCTATCCATCACTTATCCATCTCTATCTTAGACTTGGGAATAAAATCGGATTAAGACATCAACTCAAAGAAGGAGTACATTCAATAATGCAAAGGATAGGGACATTACCTTCGACATCATGGTCATTTGGCACGAATAGGTGCAGGTGTTTCAACTTCATCGCTTCCTCAGCTTCCCACATAGCTTCTTTGACAAATTGATTCCTCCATAGAACTTTGATGAAGGCTATCTCTTTGTTCCTCAACTTATAAACTTGTTGATGAAGGATTTGGACTGATAGTTCCTTGTAGGATAGGCTATCTTTCACTCCCTTACTCTCAATAGGGTTGCCAAAGTAGGATCTACCAAACACTTCTTTAGCATTGACACATGGAACACCGGGTGAACTCCATCTAACGCGGAAGGCATGTACAACTCATAAGCAACCTTCCCAGTCCTCCTCATAATTTGATATGGTCCGGTATAACATGGAATCAATTTCCCTTCTTACCAAACCTCATGACACCCTTCATGGGTGACACCTTGAAGTACACCCAACTATCCACCTCAAACTCTAAGTCTCTTCTTCTCACATCCGTATAAGACTTCTGAGGACTTTGTGCTATCTTCAACCTTTATCTGATGACTTTTACCTTCTCCATAGACTGGTGAACAAGATCATGTCCGATCAATTAGCTTCACTAACCTTGAACTAGCCAATTGGTGATCTACATCTCCTCCTATATAATGCCTCGTAAGGGGCCATCTAAATGCTGGCATGGTAACTATTATTGTACACAGACTCAATCAATGGTAGATGGTCATCCCAATTACCCTTGAAGTCAATGACACACACTCTCAACATATCTTCCAAAGTCTGAATGGTGCGCTCTGCCTGCCTATCTATCCAAGGGTGAAACGTGATTCTTAGATTTACTTTCGTGCCCAATACCTTCTAGAAAGATCTCCAAAATTGGGAGGTGAATTGAGCTCCTCTATCTGAGATGATGGACAAGGGAACCCCATGCAACCTCAAAATCTCATAAATGTATAGTCGGGCATACTTCTCAGCCGTATTAGTTGTCTTGACTGCCAAGAAGTGCGAATCATGATGCTTTCAAGATCTTGGTATACCAATAAAGAAATCCATGTTGATCATCTTCTACTTCCACTCAGGAATTTCAAAGTTTTGAGCTAATCCATATGGTCTCTGATGTTCAAACTTGACTTGTTGACAATTTGGGAACTTAGAGACAAATTTAGTAATGTCTTTCTTCATCCCATTCCACAAATAGACTTCTCTCAAGTCGTGGTACATTTGATTGAACCGGGGTGAATGGAGTATCTGGAGCTATGAGCTTGGGCCATGATCCTATCTCGAATGCCATCAACATCGGGCACACATTTTTTTTTATACCTCAATACCCCATCTACCCCTTTGGAGAAAACTATCACCTTCTACTTGTGAACCACATCTTTTAACTGTAACAAGACAGGGTCTTGGTCTTGCTTTTCTTTCACTTCTAGCACCAGAGATAGAGCAGAACCATTTTGAACATTGATCTCGCCTTGATTGTTCTCCTTAAGTTGTACTCCCAATTGAGCCAATCTATGTACTTCCTTGGCTAATTCTCCTCCCGTCCTTCACATAGGCAGTGCTACCCATAGACATCCTGCTAAGAGTATCAGCAACAATGTTAGCCTTACCTTGGTAGCAGAGAATGCTCATGTCATAATCTTTGACCAACTCCAACTACCTCATCTGTCATAGGTTGAGCTCCTTCTGGCTAAGCACGTACTGCAAGCTTTTATGGTCAGTGAACACGTCCACATGCACTCTATACAAATAGTGATGCCAAATCTTAAGTGTGAATACCATCGCAGCCTTGAGTTGGATAATTCTTCTTATGGACCTTACGCTGTCTGGAAGCATATACTATCACCTTACCCCTCTGCATAAGCACACAGCCCAATCCAACTCTGGATGCATCACAGTATATCATAAAGTCCCCTGTCCCATTGGGCAAATTCAAAACTGGAGCTGTAGTGAATCTAGCCTTCAACTCCTAGAAACTCCTTTCATATTCCTTAGACAACTGAAACATGGCTTTCTTCTGAGTTAGCTTAGTCAATGGTGCTGATAGAGAAGAGAATCCTTCAACAAATCTGTGATAGTAGCCTGCTAAACCCAAGAAGCTTCTTATTTTCATTGGAGAAGTTGGTCTTGGCTAGCTTTTAACCACTTCAATTGTATGAGTATCCAACAGAATACCATCCCCCGAAACAAGATGGCCTAGGAAGGCCACAGACTTGAGCCAAAATTCATACTTCGATAATTTCACATACAACTCATGATCTTTGAGCATTTGCAAAACCCCTCTAAGGTAATTAATATGCTCTCCTTCATCCTTTATATACACCAGAATATCATCAATAAACAAGATAACAAACATATCGATATATGGTCTAAATACCCTTTTCATCAAATCCTTGAAAACCGCAGGTGCATTTGTGAACCCAAAGGACATGACCAAGAACTCAAAATGGCCATACCGTGTCCTAAAGGCTGTCTTGGGAATATTCCTTTCACTCACCTTCAACTGATTGTAACCCGATATAAGGTCTATCTTGGAGAAACAAGCAACACCCTAAAGTTGGTCAAATAGATCATCTATCTGGGGAAGAGGATACTTATTCTTTATGGTGACCTTGTTCAATTGCCGATAGTCTATATACATCCTGAGAGACCCATCTTTCTTTTGCATGAATAGGACTGGAGCAACCCAAGGAGAAACATTAGGCCTTATGAAACCTTTCTCTAACAAGTCTTTCAATTGTTCTTTCAATTCTTTCACCTCTGTGGGGCCATTCTATAAGGTGCAATTGAAGTAGGCTGGGTCTCAAGAGGAACATTAGTCCCAAAGTCAATCTCTCTATCAGGAGGGACTCTAGGTAGATCATTAGGAAAAACCACAGTAATTATTCACAATCGGGACTGACTCAAGAGTAGAAGATTTAGCATCATCAGAGTTAACTCGCACGAGGTAGTAAACACAATCTTTGGAGATCAACTTTTTGGCTCTAATATAAGAAACAAACTTTCCCTTAGGTGCAACAAAACTCACTTTCCACTCTAGAAAAGGCTTATTAGGAAATTGAAACTTAACAACTCGAGTTCTACAATCAACAAAAGCATAACAGGCATGAAGCCAATCCATGACAAGTATCACATCAAAATCAACCATCTCCAATTCTACCAAGTCAGCTAAGGTGTCTCTATGATAAATGGATACTACATAATCTTTATAAGCCCTCTTAGTTGATATATACTCAACAGTAGGAGTGGAAACAACAAAAGGTTCAAACAAACACTCTAGAAGGATCCCAAACTTACTAGCCACATAAGGAGCCACAAAAGACATAGTGTCACCCGGATCAAGCAATGCATAATAATCAAAGGTAAAGACTTGAACCATACCAATAAAAACATATGGTGCAGCCTCCTGATCCTGTCGATTACCCATAGAATAAAGGTGGTTTATCCCGCCTCCAGTACCTGTAGTAGTACCCCTCTGTTGATTGCCAGTTAGAGGTACTGCGGAGGATTGTGGTATGCTGCTCCCTTCATCTCATCTCCTCTTTGGAAACTCATAACTAAAGTGGCCAGTCTTTCCATATGAATAACAAACATCTCTCCCCACAAGACACTCACCGAGATGGAGCTTAGCACACTTATCACAAGGTGGCTTTCCCGTCGCATCTTTAGTCACACTAGCCTGAGATTGTTCACCTTGAGCCCTATAGTTCTGGTAACCATGAGATTTCTGATCATACCAGTTTGGCTGAATAGGCACACTTGCTACAGAAGGGGCATGATGAGATAATGTCTTCTGAAAATAGTACTTGTCACCCTTATTCTGTTTCTACTGGCTAGGCTTATGCCCAGCTTATTTCTACTTCCTGTTGATCTTCTCCTTTCTATCTTTCCTCTTATCTTCCTTTGTTTGTTATGCATACTCCATGATTCTGGAGATATCCATGACGGGGATCAGTAGAGCAGCCCTCTACTCTTTCTGCACATGTCTACCTAGCCCAAACACAAACTTCCTCATCCTTGCCCTCATATCTTGCACCATCTCTGGTGCATACCTGGACAGCTTAATGAACTTGAGACTATACTGTTTCGGTGTCATTCCTCCTTGCTTTAGGTTCATGAACTCATCCACCTTCACCTCCCTCAACTCTTGAGGAAAGAAGTTGTCATGGAAGGCAGTCTCAAACTCGTCCCATGCTGTAGGCTCCGCATTCTCATCCCTACTCTCCTCCCACTGGTTGTACCGAATGTTAGCAATGTCCTTCAATTGGTAGGAAGCAAGCTCCAATACCTCAATATCATCAGCATGTATCACTTTCAGGACCTTCTACATTTCATCAATGAAGTTCTGTGGGTCCTCCTCAACCTTAGACCTCGTATATACTGGCAGGTTCATCCTTAAGAAGTCTCGAGGTCTGGTGGAAGCTGAAGGCTCCTATGAGTTAGAGCTCAGAGCTTGAGAAGCTCGATTGTTTCCCTGGGAGGCCACCAACTGAGTCACCATGGTAATGGCTCCCCTAAACTCTGCCTCTATGCTGGGAGCTTCCTGGGGCCAAGCGGGGGTGTTGAGGGACCTCGGTAGTCCTGGCAGGGCATCCACATCTCCTAGCCTCTGGCTAGACCGAGACCTCAAGTTGGGTGTTCTCAGTAGCTAGTGCTACGGTATCTCTCTAAGCGATTGTTCTCATTGGCAGAATTTTCTGTAAATGTGTAACGCACGATTTAAAATGATATTTCCATAAAGTTAAACACTATCGCATGAATCCAAATCATAGAAGAAGGGTAACTCTGCCTAATGTCCTATTGCCTCCTTCTTATGAAGTGTGGTGTACAGCACACCCATAAACAAGAATATACTAGATTCGACTTAATAAACTCCCTAGGACACGAGAACTCTATGCTTTGATACCAAGTTTATCACACCCTGAGTGGGTACTCTAGGCGTAACTGACACTTGGAGACTATTACTAACCCCCAAGTGAACCACTTAGTCGTATCACAGGCGTTCAGTCAATTCATTAACGGAAGATAACAAAGAAATATCTATCTATCAGTAGGATATAGGCTATCAAATTTATCTATCATAACGAAATACCAATAATATAGTAATATCAATAATTAAGAAACAGAGAAAATGACTCCAACATCCACTATCAATTATCTATGTCTATGAAGCCTCTATAGTTAGTGTATATGAAGGTACCATGTCAGGCCATGGCTACCATAATTCAATGAAATAACTCAAATAAATAAAGAGATAAATATATCTTCCAAAAGCAAGGGAAGACTCACCAAGTCTCTATCTGGGGATCTGTGAACCTAAATGATTAGCCTACTGAAGTCCTTTGTCTACAGAATCTGCATCATAAAATGATGCAACTCCAAAAGGGGTGTTAGTACATGGAATGTATTGTATGTAAAACTGGCTAAAGTAAATAATAATGATCTATACAATATACAATGACATCAGCTCATCCATCACTCAACCTCAACTAAGAGTAAGGAACATGACTCTATCATATCACCATCCATAATGACCTCACACTATCATATCAATCTCAGAGTACTATATCAACATGAAACCATCTGGGAGTTTTAATAACCAAAAATTACCACCTATGAGCCAGTGATGATGTAACGAAGAGATGTCATTTCCACATCCGCCCAGTACCTTGTCGGGGTAAAGGATGAGTCTTTTAGGGATCCCAAAGAAGTTTGTCAAGTCCTCTGCGGGACAAAGGAAACATTCGCTTTCATGGTCCGATCCTCTCCTACACTGACCACATAGTTAATGAGTCTGAGTGGCACTCACTCTTACCCATTTTGGTGCTAATAGTCCTCTCAGGACTCGATACACTCATATGTCTATCAACATCAGGATGGTTATACAACCAACCCCTTCCCTCACGCAAGGTCCTCATCTCATCTGACATTTTGTCCACTCAAGGAACAAGTTTCTTCATTTCAAAGCTAAGGTTCAACCTCATATAGACTTTAAGAACACTAATTCCATCAACTTCATCCATCAACATACTCATCTCAAGACCCACACCAGAACAAGCAATACAATCAGATAGTCAAGGCTCTAGACATTACCCCTAAGTTCATTCTTGAAGCCTTTTACAGAGAATTCATGTAGGGTAATACATAATCACATAATAATATATTTAAATAGTTAATTCAAAATATGATTGTCATCAATTTAAGATATTATATAGAAATTAAAGATCAATTTCTAGAAAATCTTCAAGAATTACAACTCAAGACCTATCAACTATCAACCTACTACATGCATTGGGCACATGGAAGAACAATTCCATGTTCTGGGTAGCCTTTACATACATGGGATGAAGATTGTACTAATCTTCTACAAGAACTCGGACCCAAGCTTTGAAACCCTCAACTCTTTCTCCTTCTTCTCTAAGTTCTCCCATTGAAACTTAGAATGTAATGGGTTTTAAAACCCTTTGTACGAGGTTAAAACTTATAGACACATTTTGGGACTTAAAAAGGGGTTTGGAATATCCAAAATACCCTTCCCGTATTTAAAAGAAAAATTGCCAGAAAAATTGTACTGGTCCGCGACGTGTCAAGGTCGCGGATCAGTACTTTTTGCGATTTTTTAGAAATTTTAAATTTCCATCGAAAAATTTAAAACAAATAAGACAAATTGTTGCTCTACGCCCCCTCCATTTTACACCAGTGGCATGCACAGACACTGTCTCATCATTAATTAGTGAAAATTATTTTTAACTTTGGTTGCTCTTAAATCGGGCCGACATCATTTTTCCACTTGATTTTCTGCACTAATCGTAAATTCGGTCTCGAATTTCCCATCAGAGCTATGGAAGACCCGTTATGCACACGATTACGTTTTAGGGGCATTTCAATAATTTTACGGGGTGTTACAGTTTGATCATCCTTTACCATGGCAAGTTTAGGATGGGCGTGATAACGATGTCACCTTCGTTGTGCATCACCAAACTAAATGATTGGATGTCGGTTAAGAGAAAATCCTAAGAAGCCTTGATTGATCATGATAATTTCAAACTGAGTTTATTTTTACTGTGCATATTTTAAAAACTTGATTTACATTAAACTTGCATGCACTAAGTCGAGCATGAGTTGTTGAGTCGAGATGAGTTAGTTGAGCATTATTTTCTTGATCTATTTTGCATACTAGTATTTTCCATGTACTGACATCTATATGGACCTGCATCGTTTTATGATGCAGATACAACTGACAGAGGACTTCAGTCCGCGCATCGTTGAGGTGCAGATTCGTGCATACTCCAGAGTTGGTGAGTCATCCTTGCATTTCGGAGGGGCCCTTTTATATATCTTCTAGTTTGATCTAGTACTTTTCTTTCTTGATTTGGGGTGTTCGTGGCCTGTCATGATGCTATCTAGATTGTTGAGTAGAGGCTTCATAGATACTGAGTAGAGGATATTATTGAGTGTTTTGTATTTCTAAACATATTCTTTTGAAGTTATGAGATAGTAGAGTATTGTTTATCTTAATGGTACCTTTCTATTTGAGTTATTCTTCCATTGTCAAGTTGAAGTGGCGATGAGGCTAGGTGGTTCTCTTGGGGAATCAACAATGGTTCTTCACGTATGGCTACCCTTCAAACTATTGAAAAACTATACAAAAAATATCATTAATTGTAATTTTTTCATATTAATATGATGAATACATCTTAAAATGTTAATCAAAGTTTTTATAATTTGACTCTAAAAATGAAAACTATAACAACTAAAATGGGACGGAGAGAGTATACCTCTTGAAATATTAATCAATATTTATATAGTTTGATTCTACAAACGAAAACTATACCAATTAAAATAAAATAGATAGAGCATAACTTTTTTTAGTAAATAAGATAGAGATTATATTGGGCCAACCATATGCCTTTAAGCTTATATCTGATAGTTCCCCTTTGGTGAATGTTCATGGTGGCAAGATTCAATTTGTCCAAATTCATTTTAAGTTTTGAATAAGTCATTGATCCATTTGTTATTAGCTCAACTTATTTCAGTTCAATTTATTTCGATTCATTAGAAACTAGATTTATGTACATTCTAAATTGACTCATGAGAAATTTTGTCAAAATAGACGTTGAAGTAAAATATTTTTATCTGATATGCTATATATAAACATAATAAAAGAAATATAATTTTATTAAAAAGAATTAAAATTTAGTATAAATGACTAAGTGAATTGAACCATGACACATATTTATCTATAGTACTATATGAAAAAGCGTGAAGACCCTTTGAAATGTTGTTTGAACTTTTTGTCCTTCATTAAAATACTTTGGTTTATACCAAATCGTATTCTCAGTATTTTTCTTAATTTATTATGTTATCTTTTATTTATTATTTATTTAGTTTCAAGATTCACTTTTGAATTAGAATTTCTTTTTATATAGAATTCACATTTGATTTAGGACTATTCTATATAAATAATTATCTAGGCTCTGAAGGAAAAAAGGAAAAATATTATATTTTTCTAATATTTAAGACTATGAAATTAATTATAATTTTGGTTATCAAATATTGTGTTAATTTTATGTAATATAGCAAATTTAAAAAGAAAAGAGTAATTAAAATTACGTTGAAACATTAAACTATTCCTTTTATATTTAGAAGTCATTTTCAAAATTAAATTTTAATAAATTAATGATTTAACTCCTAACTATTCAACTCCAAATTGTTAGTTTCTGTATTCATAAACTACTAACATATCGTTATATTATAAGTAATTGAGTTAATTATCTTATCTTTGCCCATTCATAATATTGTATCAAATTAGTAGCCTTTGTTTAATTTTATTTATATTAATATTGTATTTATTATAATAGTAAGTATTATTTATATATAACATTTAGATTGATAGGACACATACGTACAAAGCATCTACACTAAACTAGTTAAATTAAAACGGGGAAGGATAAGTATGAAATTAAGTTCAAAAGTACAATATTTATTAAATTAAAGTTTTCAACTTATGTGAAAATTGACCTTGTGATTCTCGACTACTTTGGTCACTTTGGATTAGCGTAACGTATGAGAGAAAATGACATAAATGGTTTCAATGCGTCCTCTGATTCTCAGTCACTTTATTGAATACTAATTTGAATGGCTGTTAAGTATTAGCGAATCTAAAGAAAATGATTTTTCATAAACAATATTTATTAGATTAAAACATTTAATATATGTGCAGAATGATCTCGTGATTCTCAATTACTTCTTTGGCCACATTTGGATGATTGTAACGTATGGCAGAAGACAACATAAATGGTCTCAACATGTCCTCATGATTCAAAATCACTTTATTGAATACTTATTTGAATGGTTGTTACATATTCGTGAAAATGATGATAATGATCTTTTATATATAATATTTATTAAACTAGTTTAATGCATGTGTGTATCACGTTAATTAATAAAAAGGATTAAAATTTTTAATATAGGTGCAAAGTGACCTTGTGATTCTCGATCGCTTGTTGGGCCACTTGTTTGGATGATCGTAACGTATAGGGAAAACGACATAAATGGTCTTAGTGTATCCTAGTGATTCTCAGTCACTTTATTGAATATATATGTAACGACCTGACCCAAAACTATGAATTATTATCCGCTCTTGGGCCTAGCCCATCACAGATTTGTCCCTTTGGGCTCACCCCAAAGGCGCCTTACAATATATAGATCAATCCTTTATTTATATACTAGCATCTTTTTTGTGTTTTGCCGATGTGAGACTTTTTATCTCAAGATGGGTTGTTACATACACCCCCTCTGTGGACTCAGCGTCCTTGCAGAGGTTTGCCCCACCACATGGGATTCACGTAGACTCAGCACTGAGGTTTTTCCCGTCTTACTGGGATTCACCTAAACTCAGTTGAACTCTCACCCACATTGACAAGGCTGACACAAGAGTAACTTTGATACCACCTATAACGACCTAACCCAACATTGTGAAGTATTGTCCACTCTTGGGTTTAGCCTATCACGAATTTGTCCCTTTGGGCTAACCCCAAAAGGCGCCTCATAGTATATAGATATGAAACACGACAAATTACTAAAATACCCCTAGAAAGAAACCATGTGCGTTATGCATCTTCCCATGCTCTGTTGCAAATTCGAGACCGAATTTACGATCAGTGAGAAAAAATGAGTGGGAAAATGATCTTGACTCTATTTTAGAGCAATCAAGTTAAAATAAAATTTTCGCTAATTGATTTCTGAGCAGTGAGGGTCCACATTCAGGGCACGATGCACCTGGGATGCAAAGCAACGCATAGAAATTTTTTTAGTTCTCGACAGGAAGCTAGAATTCACAAAAAAGGAAAAATACAAATGTCCTCGCCCCTGGCCTGACGTGGACATGTTGTATTAGCCAAAATCCACATGTACTTGCCCCTGATGTGACACAGACATGTTGTATCAGGCAGAAAACTTTTTTTTTTTATGTAGGGGTAGTTTTGACTTTTTCCACCCTCCTTAAACCTTAATTAGTTGGTTTTCACCCAATTAACTCATAAAAACACATTACTTCTTCATTAATGTTAGAATAATTTGAAGAAAACCCAAGTGTAGAATCAAGAACCCAGCTAGGGCTTCAAGAATCTCTTCAATTCTTCCAAGAATTTGAATTCTCAGGTATGTAAGGCTATCCAAAAGTTATGCTACGTAAGTTTATTATATTTTAACCACAAATCTTGACCAAAGTTTCATGCTTTTGAGTTGAGTTTTATTACTTACCCTTACTAGTTAAGTGCTTCAAACCTCCTATTCATGAAGATTTTCCTGGTAAAATCATGTTTATTACTGATATGGTTACTAAGTCAAGTTACTGAAACAAAAACTATGATTATTAGACATTCCTAAAAACTTTATCTGTATTTTCTGGAAAAGCTAAAAGTTCATTGTTGAAATTTCCAAACTCTCTTTACTGTGAGAGAATTGTCATGGTACTACTTTCAGTAAGGCAGAGAGTAAAGTTTCAGAAAAGCTATGTTGGGCTAAGTTCCCAAAAGACCAAGATTTATGTTAAGAAGTCTTATTCTTAAGTTATGAGCTATATACAAGTCTTTTAGGGAGTAGTATTGAGCATCGATATGAATGAGAGTAGAATTAACAACTTGCACTCATAAACTATGTAACTAGCATAGGATAGGATTGTACAAAGGTACAACTCCTCATTTGCCATTGAGATGACCCAGTTTTGGGATGAATGCACTCCCCTAGTTTTTCGTCTCCTACCCAGGCAAAGTACGGGATGGCTCTGGCAGCATGGTCAAGACATTGTATCACCACGAAACTCATGGTGGTGATTGTCAGTTAGAGAAACTCTCCAAGTTAAAGCAAGTTAAGTTTTGCATACAGATTTTTAGCATTTTTATTTATAGCATACAGAGTACTTATTACTTATGTTAGTTTATTCAGAGATATGATTTATCTACTTTGAGAAATATTCCATTACTTTGAGTTTCTGTTTTGGCCATTTTACATACCGTACATTTCACGTACTTATGTCCTTAGGACCTGCATCATTTTATGATGCAGACGCAGGTGATAAAGTCCCTCAACAACCACTTTGTTGAGGACCAGACACTCATCCAGTTATTGGTGAGGCCTCTTCTCAGTCAGGGGCTTGGAGTTATTAATTATTTTTCTTTTCCAGCATTGTCTTTTCAGTTGTGGCTACCGTGGGCCAATCCCAACAATATTTTTAGACTATTCTAGTAGAGGTTCCATAGTCTATGTGTCAAGTACTTTAGTTTTTGCTTATTTTAGTTATTGTTGAGATGTTTCTCATTTCGGTTTATTCAGACAATTTGATAATCTTAGCTTGTTATTTTTCAAGCCTTTCCATGATTATTTAAGTAAGTAGCTAAGCCAATTGGTTCGCTTGGGACTAGAAATGGTTTTGGGTGCCGGCCACACTTAGGGTGTAAATTCGGCGCGTGACAAACTTGATATTACAGCACAAAGTTCAAGAATCCTAGGGAGTCTATGGAATCGCGTCTAGTAGAGTCTATATTATGGGTGTAAAGAGTCCCACATCTATAATAGGGAGGCTACAAGGCATTAGGAAGAGTCACTGTCATTTGTTATTCCCCTCTCATGCTTCAGAGTTTACCCCTATCAGTTCCCTTCTAACTCATGCGTTCGCACCTTGTTCTTTTTAGATCATGCTTCCACATAGAGTCGAAAGACCAGTGAGGGGCAGAGGGCTCCCATCCAGGAGAAATGCAAACCATCCTAGACCAATTTTCTGAGGGACCTAGATGTCCAGTTGTGCCTATCAAGCAGCCACAACAAGCAGACATCTCCAATGCTAAGCTCCGCTGAGCCATCCAGATTTTGGCACAGATGGCCAATACTCAGGGAGGTATCCAGAGAGATGGTGGGAATGATGGGTTGAACATAGCTACGGTTCGTGAGCTTCTGAGGATGAACCCACCTGAAGTCACGAGGTTTAATGTGAAAGAGGATCCTGAGAACTTTATTGAGGAGCTCCAGAAAGTTCTTCAAGTCATGCACATATATGACATTGAGCGGGTTAAATTTTGGTTGCCTATAAGCTCAAGGGAGTAGCTAGACTCTGGTTTGACCGATAGAAAGGAGGAAGGGCTCAAAGGGTGTTAGCTTTGAGTTGGGCAGTGTCTGAGAAGGCCTTTCTAGGACAGTACATTCCTAGGGAGATAAGGCAATCTAAGGTGAGTGAATTTCTGAACCTGAAGTAAGAGAATATGAGTGTGTAAGAGTATAACCTCATGTTTACTCGGCTATCCCATTATGTTCCAACTATGGTGGTAGACATGTGTATTAGGATGGACCTATTCGTGTCGGGACTCTCCAGATAACTAAGAGAGAGGACAGGAATGCTATACTGATTGGGGATATGGATATAGCTCATTTGATAACTTATGTGTAGCAGGTAGACGAGGAGAAAATGCAGGATAGAGAAGAGTTCAGGAGAAAGAGGGCCAAGACATTAGGCCAGGAGACAAGTAAGAGAGGGCTTGGAGGTGAAAAATCACTCATACTTTCAGCCTAAGATATTCAGACTAACCACCTTCATCTACTTGTGCACCTACACCTAGGGTTAGAAATAAGCAGGGATCATAAAACCGCAGGTTCATGGCAGCCAGTCACAGGGTACATAGCTCAAGGATCGAACTGTTATCCGATTTGTGGCAAGTGTGGCAGATCTCATCCAAGAGAGTGCCTTATAGGCACAAATGGTTGTTTCCAATGTGGTCAGGTAGGATATTCTTGAAGGATTATCCTGTGGGGAGGCATAACATGACTGATAATAGATCACAATCAGTTTCTTAAGCACCACACTGTAAGCCAATTCAGAGGGGCACTACATCAGGAGCTAGCGGGGGCACAAATGACTTATATGCCTATGGCTGCTAGATAGGAGAAGGAGAACTCACCAGATGTGGTTACTTTTATGCTCAAAATCTTTACTCATAATGTCTATGCATTATTAGACATAGGTGCCATATTGTCATTTGTAGAGACTCCTTATGTAGCTATGAAGTTTGGGGTCAGTCCAACATGTCTTCTTGAGCCTTTCAGTATTTCCACTCCTACTGGGGAGTTCATCTTAGCCCAAGAATTTATAGGGGTTGCCCAATATCAGTTTATCATAAGAAAATTGTAGCTGATTTGGTTGAATTAGACATGGTAGACTTCGATGTCATCCTAGACATGGATTGGCTTCATGCCAATTATGCTTCCATAGATTGTAGAACCTGGGTAGTCAAATTTCAGTCTCCTAATGAACTAATCCTAGAGTTGAGGGGTTGCTGAGTTTTTCCTGAGGGTCAGGTTGTCCCATATCTCAAAGACAAAAAGTTAATTTCTAAAGGGTGCATATACGACCTAGTCAGAGTTCAGGATTCTCATGCCAAGGCATCATCTCTCCAGTCTGTTCTAGTTGTGAATGAGTTCCCAGAAGTCTTTCCTAAGGATCTTCCTGGTGCCCCTTATGATAAGGAGATAGACTTTTGGATAGATACTCTTCCATATGCATAACCCATATCTATTCCTCCATATCGTATGGCTTCTTCAGAGTTAAAAGAGTTGAAGCAACAACTGAAAGGTCTTTTAGACAAGGGTTTTGTTAGACCAAGTGTATCACCTTGCGGTGCTCCAGTTCTCTTCGTGCCCAAAAAGTACGATTCTCTTAGAATATGCATCGATTACCATCAGTTGAATAAGGTCACCATTAAGAACAAGTATCCTCTTCCCAAAATTGGTGACCTAATTGATCAACTCCAGAGTGTTACTTTTTTCTCCAAAATATATCTCAGCTCTTGGTATCATCAGCTCAATGGTAGAGAAAGAGACATTCCTAAGATAGCTTTAAGAACCTGCTACGATCATTATGAGTTTTTGGTCATGTCATTTGGACTGACAAATCCACTAGCTGCATTCATGGATCTTATGAATAGGGTGTTGACGTCGTACTAAGATATCTTCGTCATTGTGTTCATAGATGACATCTTGATCTATTCTCATAGGAAGGAGGGGCATGCTGACCATCTCAGAATTATCCTTCAGGCCCTTAAGGATTAGCAGCTTTATGCAAAATTTTCCAAATGTGAGTTTTGGTTGGCATCTGTGGCATTTTTGGGGCATATTGTGTCAGGCGAAGATATTCAAGTGGATTACCAAAAGATTGAGGCAGTAAAGAATTATCCAAGGCCCACAACTCCAAAAGAGATAAGGAGTTTCTTGGGCTTGACGGGGTACTACAGACGGTTCATAGAGGGATTTTCTTCTATCACAGCTCCTTTGACTAAACTCACCAAGAAGAAGGTTAAGTTCGACTGGTCAGAAGCTTGTGAGAAGAGTTTCCAAGAGTTGAAAACCAGGCTGACCACAACCCCGGTCTTATCCCTACTTGAAGGAGTTGATGAGTTTATTGTATATTGTGATGCTTCCAGAGTTGGTTGGGATGCGTATTGTTGCAGAGAGGCAAGGTGATAGCATATGCTTTCACACAGCTTAAGATTCATGAGAAGAACTACTCAACTCATGATCTTGAACTTGCTGTTGTAGTGTTTGCTCTAAAAATCTGGAGACACTATCTTTATGGTGGGCATATAGATGTATTTATGAACCACAGGAGCTTGCAGTATGTATTCAGCCAGAATGAGTTGAATCTGAGGCAGAGAAAATGGTTGGAGCTATTGAAAGACTATGACATGAGCATCGTCTATCACACAGGTAAAACTAATATAGTTGTTGATGCTTTTAGCAGGTTTATCATGGGGAGCACTACTCACATAGAAGACAAAAAGAAAGAATTGGCTAAGGAGGTGCACAGACTAGCCCGTTTAGGGGTGTAAATTGAGGATTTTGACGAAGGTAGTGCCATTATCAAAAATGGGGTAGAGTCATCATTAGTGGTGGAGGTGAAAGAGAACCAAGACAGGGATCCTGTCTTCCTTCAGTTGAAAGAGGATATGCAAAAGCAGAAAGAATCAGTGTTTGCAAAGTGGTAGATGGGGTCCTAAGATACCAACGCAGGTTGTGCGTGCCAAATATTGATGGCCTTAGAGATAAGATCCTAGATGAGGCTCATAATGGTAGAGGCTCTATTAACCCTGGTGCAACAAAGATGTATAGAGATTTACGAGAAGTCTATTGGTGGGGTGGCATGAAGAGGGACATTGTAGAGTTCATGTCTAGATACCCGAATTGCCAACAGATTAAGGTAGAGCACCAAAGGCCTTATGGCGTGGCCCAGAATATTGAAATTCTGGAATGGAAGTTGGAGATGATTAACATGTGCTTCATAACAGGCTTACACCGATCCCGTAGACAACATGATTTAATATGGGTTTTAGTAGGCATAATGACCAAATCAGCTCACTTTTTACCTATCAAGACGACTGATATAGTTGAGGATTATGCCATACTTTATCTTAAGGAGATTGTTAGACTGCACAGGGTTCCTATATCCATCATTTAAGATAGATGAGCGTAGTTCACAGTACAAGTTTGGAAGTCCTTTCAGTGAGGGCTTTGTACAAAGTTGACTCTTAGTACAACTTTCCATCAGCAAAGTGATGGCAAGCAAAGCAAACCATATAGACCCTTAAGGATATGCCGAGGGCATGTGTGATAGACTTTTAAGGTAATTGGGATTATCACTTACCCTTGATTGAGTTTTCCTATAATAAAAGCTTCCAGGCTAGCATACAGATGGCACTATGTGAGGCTTTCTAAGGGAGAAGGTATAGATCAACCATTGGGTGGTTGAAGTTGGTGAGGCAGGATTAATAGGACTTGACCTAGTCTATCAGGCTATGGAGAAGGTGAAAGTTATCCAAGAAAGGCTAAGGATAGCCCAGAGTCAGCAAAAGTCTTACATTGATGTTAGGAGGAGAGATTTGGAATTTGAGGTAGGAGATTGGGTGTACCTAAAGGTATCACCGATGAAGGGGGTTATGAGATTTGGGAAAAAGGGGAAGCTCAGCCCACGATATATTAATCCTTACCATTTAGAAGAGTTGGTAGTGTTGCTTATGAGTTGGAGTTACCAGCAGAATTAAGTGTTATACATCCGGTATTTCATATCTCCATGCTTAAGAAATGCTTGGGAGATCCCTCTCTAGTTGTCCTTGTTGAAAGTATTGGGATTAAAGAAAATTTGTCTTATGAAGAAGTCCTGGTGCAAATACTAGACTGACAAGTTCGCAATTGAGGACCAAGGATATTGTGTCAGTAAAAGTATTGTGGAGAAACCAATTTGTTGAAGAAGCCACATGGGAAACAGAGAAAGATATGAAGGCCAAATACCCACACGTATTCGTTGATCTAAATGAGGATCTTGAAGACTTATGTTTATTTAAGTTCAGTAATCTTGTCGTCTTGAGCTAACCTTTTGCATATCATTATCATTCTTGGATGAATAATCCCAAGGGGAGATGTTGTGACACCCGAAAAAATTGCCAAAATACTTCTAGAAAGGAACCATGTGCGTAACGCACCTTCCCATGCTGCATTTGCAAATTCCAGACTGGATTTGCGATCAGCACAAACAATTGAGTGGGAAAATGGTCCCGACACGATTTTAGAATAGCTGAGTCAAAATAAAATTTTCATTAATTAATTTTCGAGCAGTGAGAGTCCGCACCCAGTACGCAACATGCCTGGGACATAGAGCAACACTTAGCATTTTGTTTTAGTTTTTGAGGGAAGCTAGAATACGCTACACATGTTCACGCCACTGGCGCGACGCAGACTTGTTGTATTAGGTGAAATACACATGTCCACGCCCCTGGTGTTGTATCAGGCAAAAAACATTTTCTTTTCTTTAAGGAGGGATAGTTTCGACTTTTCCTACCCTCCTTAAACCTTAATTAGTAGATTTTTACCCGATTAGTTCATAAATATGCATTACTTCTTCATTAATGTTAGAATAATTTCAAGAAAACCCATGTGTAGAATCAAGAACACAGCTAGGGCTTTAAGAATCTCTTAAATTCTTCCAATTATTTGAATGCTCAGGTATGTAAGGCTATCCAAAAGTTACCCTGCATAAGTTTATTATATTTTAACAACAAATCTTGACCAAAGTTTCATGCTTTTGACTTGAGGTTTATTACTTACCCTAACTAGTTAAGTGCTTCAAACTTCCTGTTCATGAAGATTTTCCTGGTAAAAATCATGTTCATTACTGACATGGTTACTAAGTCAAGTTACTGAAATAAGAACTATGATTATGAGACATTCCTGAAAAATTTTATGCATAATTTCTGGAAAAGCTAAATGGTCAACATTGAAATTTCCAAACTATCTTTATTAATGGTACTACTTTCAGTAAGGCAGAGAGTAAAGTTTCTAAAATGCTAAGTTGGGCTAAATTCCCAAAAGATAGAGATTTATGTTGAGAAGTCTTATTTTTAAGTTATGAGCTTTATACAAGTCTTTTTGGGAGAAGTATTGAGCACCGATATTAGTGAGAGTAGGATTGACAACATAAACTCATAAACTACGTAGCCAACGTAGGATAGGATTGTACTAAGGTATAACTCCTCATTTGCCAGTGAAATGGCCTAGTTTTTTGATGGATTCACTCCCCTAGTTTTTCTTCCCCTACCCAGTCAAAGTACGAGACGGTTCTAGCAGTGTGGGCAAGACGTTGTAACACCACGAAGCTCATAATAGTAATTGTCGATTAGAGAAACTCCCTAAGCTAAGAAATTATATTTACTTACCTGTTTTTAGCATGTTACTTTCAACATATAAGTCTTATGATTATTGTTATTTCACCAAGGAATATGTTAATGTCTTTTGAGATATACTATGATACTTTTAAGGTATAGATTTATCCATCTCACATACCGTACATTCCATGTACTGATATCCTTAGGACCTGCATCATTTTATGATGCATACGCAGGTGATAGGGCTCCTCAACAGCTGCTTCATTGAGGACTAGATATCTTTCAGAAAATCGGTGAGGCCTCTTCTCAATCAGAGGTTCTTGAGTTATTATGTTCCCTTTTAGTATTTATTTCAGTTCTGGCTACTTGGGGCCTATCCCAGTGGTCCTTTCATACTATTTTAGTAGAGGTTCCATACACTATGTGTTAAGTACTTCAGTTCTGATTTCATTGTTGAGTTATTTCTCTTTTCAGTTATTCAGACAAGTTCAGTAGTTTTATGTTGTTTATTTAAATTCTTTCCACTATTATCAAGTCTTTTGTTGAGTAAGTATCCAGGTCAAATGGTTCGCTTGGGACCAGAAATAATTTTTGAGTACTGGCCACGTCCAGGGTCTAGGCTTAGGGCATGACACCCTAGGTTCATTTTAGCATTCCTTAGTAATTGAACATGTAAAGTTTGCAAAATAGTTCAAATAATTGGATAAACTAGTAATTCAAGTTATGATGATCATCCATTTAAGATAATATATAGAAATGAAAGATAATTTTCAAGAAGTTCTTCAAGAATTGTAACACAAGACCTATCAACTATCAACTATCAACCTACTACATTCATCGGGGCACACGGGAGAACAATACCATGATATGGGTAGCCTTTACATACCTAGAATGAAGATTGTACTAATCTTTAACAATACTTTGGACTCGTACTTTCAATCCTTAGGCACTTTCTGCTTACTCTCTCCAAAAGAAAAAAATTCGCTTCCATCAAAAAGAAAAAAATTTGCTTCCATCTGTACACTTTTTTGGGAATTTTCCAGTTTCGTCGAATTTCAAAAAAGACCCAAGTGTGGTTCCACGTCCCTACCACATTGTGGAAGGGCCATGGAAACCTCACTATTTTTTATTTTCTTGGGAAAAATTAATTCACATTTATTCGCGTAAAAGTCAAGTTGAGACCATTTTTCGACTCAATTTTTTGCACTTAGTGCAAATTCGGTCTCGCATTTGCAATTGGAGAATGGGAAGACACATTATGTGCAAGGTCAATTCTAGGGGTATTTTGGTCTTTTCATCGGGTGTTACAATATCTTCCCCTTGGGATCATTCATCCTCGAATGATAATAGTACGAACAAAACTAGCTCAAAACACAAGATTCTCAAACTTAACAAACATAAATCTTCGAGGTGGATTATGGAAGTTTACCTTCAAGATCCTCATTTCGGCCAACGAACAAGTGTGGATACTTAGCCTTCATATCTTCCTCTGCCTCCCATGTAGCTTCATCCACGAATTGATTCCTCCATATAACCTTCCCAAATCTCATAACTCCCTTCACTAGATATAGCTTCAAGTACACCCAATACCCTACCTCAAACTCCAAGTCTTTTCTTCTAACATCCGTGTAAAACTTTTGTCTGCTCTCAGTTGTCTTGTGCCTCTCCTGCATAACCTTCACTTTTTCCATAGCCTGATGGACTAGATTAGGTCCTATCAATCCTGCCTCACCAACTTAAACCATCCTATGGATGATCTATACCTCCTCCCATAAAGAGCCTCATATGGAGCCATCTGTATGCTGGCCTAAAAGCTATTATTATAAGAAATCAAAGGTAAATGATCATCCCAGTTACCTTTAAAGTCTATCACTCATGCCTTCAACATATCCTCCAAGATATATATCATCCCCTCTACTTACCCGTCTGTCTGTGAATGGAAAGTTGTGCTAAGATTCACCTTTGTACCAAGCCCCTTCTGAAAGGACTTCCTAAACTGTGCTATAAACTGAGCTCATTTGAAATACTAGATATAGGGACCTTATGCAGCCTGACGATCTCCCTAAGATAACCTCTGGCATAATTCTTAGTTGTATGAGTCGTCTTGACAAGTAGAAAGTGAGTTGACTTGGTCATTCTATCTACTATAAGCCATATCGAATCATGCTGTCTACGGGATCGAGGTAAGCTTGTTACGAAGTCCATATTAATCATCTCCCTTTTCCATTATGGAACTTTTATGTTCTGGGCTACACCACAGGCCTTTGGTGCTCAATCTTAACTTGCTGGCAATTTGAGCACCTAGACACAAACTCTACAATGTCCTTCTTCATATCACCCCTCCAATAAACTTCTCGCAAGTCTCTATACATCTTTGTTACACCAACATGGATAGTGTATCTGGCATAATGAGCCTCAACCAAGATCTTATCTCTAAGGATGTAAATATTTGGCACACACAACCTGCCTTGATATCTCAGGACACCATCTCTCCCTTCTGATAACACTAATACTTGCTGCTTCTGAACAGTTTCTTTCAATTGGAGAAGGATGGGATCCTTTTCTTGCTTTTCTTTCACTTCTACCACCAAGAATGACTCTGACCCATTTCTTACAATGGCCCTACCTTCGTCAGAATCTTCAATCTGCACCCCCAAATTGGCTAGTTTGTGAACCTCCTTAGCTAACTTTTTACTTTCATCCTCAACATGAGTGTGCTCCCCATGGTCACCCTGGTAAAAGCATCAACAACTACATTAGCTTTACCTGGGTGATAGAGGATACTCTTATTGTAGTCTTTCAGCAGCTCCAACCATCTCCACTATCTCAAATTTAGTTCCTTCTAGCCTAATACATACTGCAAGATCTTATGGTCCATGAATACATCCGCGTGCCAACTATATGGATAGTGTCTCCAAATCTTCAGAGAAAACACTACCACAGCAAGCTCAAGATCATGAGTTGGGTAATTCTTTTCATGAATCTTAAGTTTTCTGGAGGCATATGCTATCACCTTGCCCCTCTACATTAATACAAATCCCAATCCAACTTTAGAAGCATAACAATATACGAAAAAATCATCAACTCCATTTGGTAAGGATAAGACTGGGCCTGTGGTCAGCCTAGTCTTCAACTCTTGGAAACTCTTCTCACAATCCTCTAACCATTCAAACTCAGTCTTCTTCTGAGTCAGCTTAGTCAAGGGAATTGAGATAGAAGAAAACCCCTCTACAAACCGTCTATAGTACCCCACCAAGCCTAAGAAACTCCTTATCTTTGTGGGAGTTATAGACCTTGGCCAATTCTTTACGACCTCAATCTTTTTGGAATCAACTTGGATGCCCTCACTAGACACAATGTGCCCTAGAAACGCAACAGATGCCAACCAGAACTCACACTTAGAAAATTTAGCATATAGTTGTTGATCCTTCAGGGTCTAAAGGATAACTCTAAGATGGTCTGCATGCTCCTCCTTACTACGGGAGTAGATTAGGATATCATCTATGAACACAATGACGAACATATCTAGGTACGACCTCAACACCCTATTCATAAGATCCATGAAAGCTGCTGGTGCATTTGTCAGCCTGAAGGACATGACTAAGAACTCATAATGTCCATAGCGGCTTTTGAAAGCTATCGTAGGAACTTCTCTCTCTAACTTTAAGCTGATGATACCCAGATCTGAGATCTATCTTGGATAAACAGGTCTCACCTTGAAGTTGGTCAAATAAGTCATCAATTCTGGGAAGAGGATACTTGTTCTTAATGGTGACCTTATTCAACTGACGGTAATCTATGAACATTCGAAGAGAACCATCCTTTTTACGTACTAAGAGAACTGGACCACCCCAAAGTGAGACACTTGGCCTAATAAAACCTTTATGTAAGAGATCTTTCAATTGCAACTTTAACTTTTTTAACTCCAAAGGATCCATAAGATATGGAGGAATAGATATAGGCTGAGTATCTAGAAGAGTATCTATCCCAAAGTCTATCTCCTTGTCAGGAGGGACTCCAGGAAGATCCTCAAGAAAGACTTCAAGGAACTCATTCACAACTAGGATAGACTAAAGAGATAGTGCCTCAATATGAGAATCATGAACTTTGACTAGGTGGTACATACACCACTTGGAGATTAACTTTTTGACTTTGAGATATAAGACAAACTGACCCTTAGGAAATACTGAGCTACCCCTCTACTATAAGACTGGTTCGTTGGGAAACTGAAACTTGACTACTCTGGTTCTGTAATCTATGGAGGCATACCCAGTATTAAGTCAATCCATGCCTAGGATGACATCAAAATCTACCATGTCTAACTCCACCAAATCATCTATAATAGACTTATAATAAACTGAGACTGGATAATCCCTATAAATTCTTTAGGCTAAAATAGACTCTACGGTAGGAGTAGAAACACTGAAAGTCTCAAGAAGGCATTTTGGGTTGACCCAAAAATTCATAGCTACATATGGGGTCAAAAATGACAATGTGGCTCTGGTGTCGAACAATAGATATACATCATAAGTAAAAAAAAATTGAGCATACCCATAACCACATCTGGGGAGTCCTCCTGCTCCTGTCTGGTGCACATGGCATACAAGCAGTTTGTGCCCCCGCTTATTCCTTTTATAGTTCCCCTGTGAGGTGGTTTACCCTATGGTGCTAATGTAATTGTCTGTGATCTGTTATCTCTCATATTTTGCTTCCCCAAAGGGCAATACTTCAAGAAACGGCCCACCTGACCACATTTGAAGCAACCATTTGTGTCGATAAGGCATTCTACGGGATGCTACCTACCATACTTACCACAATTAGGATAATGATTCGCTCCTTGAGCTATGCTACACTGTGACTGGCTGCCCATGAACCTGCAGGGCTGTGACCTCTGCCCATTCTTGACTCTAGTTGCAAGTGCACTAGTAGAAAAAGGTGTTGGTCTGGTTGTCTTAGGCTAGAAAGATGAGTGACCTCTACCTCCACTACCTCTCCTACCTATCTCCTGGCCTGGTATCTTGGCCCTCTTGCTCCTGAAATCCTCCTTATCCTCTATGTTCTCCTCCTCTACCTACTAAACATATGTCATCAACCAGGCTATATCCATATCCCCAATCAACATCGCATTCCTTCCCTCCCTCTCAGTCATTTGATAGAGCCCGGTCACGACAAGATCTATCCTAGTATGCATGTCTGCCACCATAGCTAGAGCATAATGGGATATCTAAGTAAACTTGAGGCTATACTCCCGTACACTCAAATTCTCCTACTTCAAATTCAGAACTTAGCCTGCCTCATCTCCCTGGGAAAGTATTGTCCTTAAAAGGCCACCTCAAACTTTGCCCAACTAATAGCTGGCGTCCTATCTGGCTTGCACCCTTTCCACTAATCAAACTTGAGTCTAGCTACCCCTTTAAGATGGTAAGAAACCAACTCAACCCACTCAATATCACCAATACACACAACCTGAAACACCTTTTGGAGCTCCTCAATAAAATTTTCAGGATCTTCTTTCACATTAGACCCCGTGAACTCTAGTGGGTTCATCCTCAGGAACTCACGAACTCTGGTGGTAACCAACCTGTCGTTCCCACCTTCTCCCTAATGACCTCCCTAAGTAGTAACTGCCTGATCCAAAGTCTGGATAGCTTGGCGAAGCTCACCATTGGAGATGTCTGCTTGTTGTGGCTTCTTTATAGACACAACTAGACCTGTAGGTTCGTCGAGAATTTGTCTAGGCTAATTTGCATTTCTCCTAGCTGGGAGTCCTTTGCCCCTTATTGGTTCGTTAGCTTTGTGAGGAGGCATGATCTAAAAACACGAAGTGAATGCATGAGTTAGAAGGGACTTCACAAAGATACACTCTGGAGCACGAGACAAAGAATGACAATTAATGATGACACTTCCTAATATCCTGTAGCCTCCCTATTATAGATATGGCGTGCTTCACACCCATAATATGGACTCTACTAAACACAATCCTATAAACTCCATAGGACTCTTGAACTCTGTGCTCTGATACAAAGTTCGTCTCGCCCCGAGCCTACATCCTGGATGGACGGCACTCACAAACCATTTCTAGTCCTAAGCGAACCACTTGGCCTAGCTACTTACTCAGCAGAAGGCATAACAATAGTGGAAAGGCTTTAAATAAACAACATAAAATTACTGAACTTATCTGAATAACTGAAAAGAGAAATAACTCAATAGTGAAATCAATGTAATCAGAACTGAAGTATCTAACACATAGTCTATGGAACCTCTACTAAAATAGTCTAAAAGGACTACTGGGATAGGCCCCAAGTAGTCAGAACAGAAATAAAAACTGAAAATAAAGACTGAAAGGGAACATAATAACTCAAGAGCATCTGACTGAGAAGAGGATTCACTGATTTGCTGGAAGTTGTCTAGTCCTCAACGAAGCAGCTGCTGAGGATCTCTATCACCTACATCTGCATCATAAAATGATGTAAGTCCTAAGGATGCTAGTTCAAGGAATGTACAGTATGTAAGATGGGCAAAATAGTATCTTAAAATATGATAGTATATCCCAAGAGACATTAACATAATCCATAGTGAAATAATAATAATCATAAAGACTTATATGCTGAAAGTAACATGGTGAAAACTGGTAAGTAAACATAATTTCTTAGCTTGGGGAGTTTCTCTAACTGAAAACCACCACTATGAGCCCCGTGGTGATACGATGTCTTGCACACGCTACCAGAGCCATCCCGTACTCTGTTAAGGTAGGGGACGAAGAACTAGGGGAGTGCATCCATGCCAAAACTGGGACATCTCAGTGGCTAATGAGGAAGGTACTGTGGTACAATCCTATCCTATTTTGGTTACATAGTTTATGATTTGAGTAATTTATTCTACTCTCACCCATATCAGTGCACAATACTACTCTCAAAATACCTTATATAGATCATACTTAGAGACTTGGAATTCTAAAAATCTGTTTTCTCGGGAACTTAGCCCAACTTACTACTTAGCTTTCTCATCAGACTTCTTTAACCTGTCTAAAACTAATATCAACTCAAGTGATTCAAATTCATGCTATATTTCTTGGCTAATATGCAGAATCAATCTTTAAAATATACTTCTTGAACTTGGATTAAAAGGGTACTCAAACTAGTCTTTCTTTTCTTGAAATAGTAACAAGATTTTCAAAAACCTTAACAATAACAAATCTTGTTCAGAAAAGAACATAAACTTGATGAAAATACTTTAGTTGAATAATATAAAGACCAAGAATCATGACATTAATCAAGATATTTATGGAATTTAACAAGAAATTTAACATACTTTACAAAATTTATAGGAATTTAGTCTCAACTAATACTTGAAAGTTCACGGGCGAAGACTATCTTCTATTTCTAAAGATATTATCAAAATAACAAATTTTTAAATGGCCTGACATACCTGAGAAAGGAATTTTTAATAATTAAAAAGAATCCCTAGGCCCTACTATCAGTCTTGAATTTTTGAGCATGAGTTCTTGAGAGGGTTTTCTTGTTTTGAGAGAATGAAGGAACAAATAATGCATTTTTTGACTTAAAATGAATTAAAACTGATTAGTTTAGGATAGGGGTGTGGGAAAGGTCAAAACTTACCCCCCCCCATCCCCATCAAAAGAAAATAAACCACTTCCATCTGCACTAGTGCGCGATGCGCACTAGTGTATTATTACACTTTTTTTGCGAATTTTCTGGTTTCGTCGAATTTCAGAATAAGTCCAAGTGTGGTTCCACATCCCTAGAGTGTCGTGGAAGGGGCACAAAAACCTCACTAATTTTGATTTTCTTGAGAAAAATTAATTCGCATTTTTTCACGTTAAAATCGAGTTGAGATCATTTTTCAACTCAGTTTTTCACAATGATCGCAAATTCAGTCTAGGATTTGCAATCGGAGCATGGGAAGACACATTATGCAAAAGGTTAATTATAGGGTTATTTTGGTCTTTTCACCAGATGTTAAATAGGGGTTGATGTCTAGAGCCGTGATTATGCAAGTGTGCTTGATTGTTGTGGTCCGGGTCTTGAGATGAATGTATTGATGACTGAAACAATTGAGATTAGAGTACTTAGAGTTTAAATGAGAGTGAAATCAACCTTGAAAGGATAATCCTACTCCTTGAGTAGATAGATGATGACATGAGTTGAGGTTTCTTGCCCGTAGAGCCTAGGTGATGGCAATTCTTCATTGATTGATAGTTTTATAAGCAAGTTGAGTCATGGGAGGAGTATTGAGCACCAAAATAGGTAAGAGTGAGTCCCACTCGCACTCATTAACTACGTGGCCACTGTAGGAGAGGATTGGACCGTGAAAGTGGATATTTCCATTGTCCCGCAAAAGACTTGATAGACTTTTGGGATCCCTTGATAGACTCGTCTTTTACCCCAGCAAGGTACTTGGCGAATTTGGCAATAATATATCTTCATTATACATTACCAGCTTATAGGTGGTGGCTGTTGGTTAGAGAAACTCCTAGATAGGTTTCATATTAATAGTACTCTGAGGTTGATGTGATAGTGTGAGTCTTGATTGATAGTGATGAGATGAAGTCTTGTTCCTTATTCTGAGTTGAGATTGAATGATGGATGAGCTGATATTTTGCTATATTATCTTGCCTACATTGTTTACTTTAGCCTATTTTACATACAATACATTCCATGTACTAATGCCCCTTTGGTGCTACATCATTGTATGATGCAGATTCAGCAGACAAAAGACTTCAACAGCCAAATCGTTGAGGTTCACAGACTTTTAGACTGAGACTTGGTAAGTTATCCCCTGCATTCAAAGGATGTCTTTATTTTCCCTTTTTCTATCGCTTAAGTTATTTCTTTGGATTGTGATAGCCATGGCCTTTCATGGTACTTTCTTAGATAGTAGTTATAGAGGCTTCATAGACGTAGACATATGATGGTTGATGTTAGGGGTTCTTTTCCCCCTTTTCCTTCTTTATAACTGAGATTACTCCTTTGATCTTATTTCATGTGATAGACATTGATGATGAGTATTATAGACCATTGATAGCTAGATTATTTTTGAATTCCTTCCTCTAATTTACTAATTGAATGAGTGTGATGGGACTAGGTGGTTCGCTCGGAGACTAGAAATAGTCTCTGAGTGCCAGTTACGACTAGGGTACCCTCTCGGAGCATGACAATTTTGGTATCAGAACACGGTTCGAGTGTCTTAGGGAGTCTATGAAGTTGCATCTAGTTGAGTCTTGTTTATGGGTATGTTATGCACCACACTTCATAAGTAGGAAGCTATAGGACATTAAGAAGTAGTACCCCTCTTCTATGATATGAATTCATGCAATAGAGTCTAACTCTATGGAAATCCCATTTTAATTCGTGCATTCCACATTTGTAGAAGATGTTGCCAAAGAGAACAGCTGCTCAGACAGATACCTCAGCCCCTGCTGCTGAGAATGCCCAACTCGAGATCCCAGTTCAAACAAAGACAAGGAGATGGGGATGACCTATAAGGTCCCACAGGCTCCCCTGCACAGCCCCAACAAGTTCCCACTACCGAGGCATAGTTTAGTGGAGCCATCACTATGCTAACTCAGTTGGTGGCCTCCCAGGGTAACAATCGGGGTCCTCAAGCTCCTAGATCTAGCTCACAAGAGTCCTCACCTGCAACCTAACTTAGAGATTTCTTGAGGATGAACCTGCCAGTGTATACAGGGTCGAAGGTAGAGGAGGACCCATAGAATTTCATTGATAAAATGTATAAGGTCGTTAAAGGTATGCATGCCAATGAGATTAAGGGAGTTGAGCCTGTTTCCTACTAACTGAAGGATGTTGCTAATGTTTAGTATAACCAACGAGAGGATAGTAGAGGTGAGGATGCAGAGCTTGAAGAATGGGAAAAGTTTGAAGCTGCTTTGCTTGACCATTTTTTCCCTTAAGAGTTGAGGGAGGCGAAGGTGAATGAGTTCGTGAACTTGAAGCAAGGAGCGATGACGGTTAAGGAGTATGACCTTAAATTCATTAAGATGTCTAGATATTCCTTGGAGATGGTGCAAGATATGAGAGCTAGGATGAGAAAGTTAATGTCCAGCTTGGGCAGACATGTGTAGAAAGAGAGCAAGACAGCTTTGTTGATCCTCAACTTGGACATCTCCAGCATCATAGTGTATGCCCAATAGATAGAGAAGGATGAGAAAAGAGATAGAAAAGAGCGGATAATGGAAGGAAAAATCAACTGGGCATGAGCCTAGCAGCAAAGACAGAATAAGGGTGACAAGTCCTACTTTCAAAAGATATCATCTCATCATGCACCCTCTGTAGCGAGTGTGCCCATCTAGCCAAACAGGTATGATCAAAAGTCTCAAAGTTATTAGAATTACAGGGCTTAGGGTATACAATCTCATGCTAGTGTGACCCAAGTTGCGAGGGGAAAGCCACCCTATGACAAGTGTGGTACGCTTCATCTGGGTAAGTGCCATGTGGGTAAGGATGTGTACTATTGATGTGGATAGACTGGTCACTTCTAGTTTGAGTGTCCAAAGAGGAGGCGAGGGGAAAGGAATAGTAGAGCTTAGTCTTCCAGAGCACCTTCAACGAGAAATCATCAGAGGGGTACTACTCCTGGTACAAGAGGTGGGACAAACCTCCTTTATGCTATGGATAATCAATAGGATCAGGAGACTGCACTAGATATGGTTATGGGTATGCTTCAAGTCTTTATTTTTGTTTTCTATGCATTGTTTGACTGGGTGCCGCCTAATCTTTTGTGATTTTTATGTAGCTAGTAAGTTTGGGATTCTTTCAGAGTATTTGCTTGAACTTTTTGTTGTATCCACACCTCTTGGTGAGTCTATCCTAACAGAGAGAGTTTACAAGAGTTGTATAGTGTCCTTTATCGTAGAGATACTTTAGCTGACTTGGTAGAATTAGAGATGGTTGACTTTGATGTGATACTTGGCATGGATTAGCTTCATGCCTGTTATGCTTCTGTTGACTATAGAACCCAAATTGTTAACTTTCAATTTACTAATGAGCCTATCCTAAAGAGGAAAGGGAGTTCTCTTGGACCTAAGAGCAAATTCATTTCTTATCTTAGAGCTAGAAAGTTGATGTCCAAAGGTTGTATTTATCACCTCGTGCAAGTTTAGTCTGATAATGTTGAATCTTCTACTCTTCAATCAGTCCCATTTGTGAATGAGTTTCTTGATGATCTTCCTGGAGCCCTCCTGATAGGGAGATTAATTTCGGGATTGATGTTCTTCCTGAGACCATACCCATTTCAATTCCACCTTTAAAATGGCCCCCACTGAGTTGAAAGAATTGAAAGAACAGTTGAAAGACTTACTAGAGAAAGGTTTCATAAGGCCTAGTGTTTCTCTTTGGGGTGCTCCTATCCTATTCGTACGTAAGAAAGATGGATCTCTCAGAATGTGCATAGGCTACTAGTAACTGAACAAGGTCACAATAAAGAATGAGTATCCTCTTCCCAGGATAGATGATCTATTTAACCAAATTCAGGGTGCTACTTTCTTCTCCAAGATAGACTTCAGATTGAGTTACTATCAGTTCAAGGTGAGGGAAAGTGACATTCCAAAAACAACCTTTAGGACACAGTATGGCCATTTTGAGTTCTGGGGCATGCGCTTTGGGTTGACTAATGCACCTGCAGCTTTTATGGATTTGATGAATAGGGTATTCAGACCGTATCTTGATATGTTCATGATCGTGTTTATTGATGATATTCTGGTTTACTGAAAGGATGAAAAGGAGCATGCTAATCATCTTAGAGTGGTTTTGCAAACTCTTAAGGACCATTAATTGTATTGGAAGTTCTCAAAATGTGAATTTTGGCTCAAGTATGTTGCCTCCCTAGGCCATGTTGTTTCGGGGGATGGTATTCGGGTGGATACCGAGAAGACTGAAGCAGTTAAGAATTCTCCAAGACCAACTTCTCTAATGAAAATAATAAGATTCTTGTAATTGGCGGGCTACTATCAAAGACTTGTTGAGGCATTCTCTTCTTGTCTACACCAATGACTAGTTAACTTAGAAGAAGGACAAGTTTCAGTGGTTTGAGGAATGTTAGAAAAGTTTACAAGAGTTGAAGACTAGATTGACTACAACACCAGTCTTGACTTTGCCTGACCGGACAAGAGATTTTGTGATATATTGTGATGTATCCAGGATTGGATTGGGTTGTGTACTAATGCCGAAAGGGGAGGTGATAGCTTATGCTTCTAGAAAACTCAAGATCCATGAGAAGAACTATCCGACTCATGATCTAGAGTTGGCAATGGTGGTGTTCACACTTAAAATCTAGAGTCACTATTTGTATAGAGTGCATGTGGACGTGTTCACTGACCACAAGAGCTTGTAATACTTGTTCAGTCAGAAGGAGCTCAACCTACTGTTAGGACCCGTATTTTGGAACTTTGGAATAATTGTGAAATTTGGAAAATAATGGAAATTTTGAACAATTCGGAACTTAAACGTACTTTTTAAAGGTTGAGACCAAGTGGATTTTTTTTATAATTATTCCTGGGAGTTAGAAATCATAAATCCTTAATTGGTCCAAATTTGGAAATGTTTGGGATCAAATGTGTATTTTATTCCAATTTGAGTTTCTTGAGATGAAAAATAATTTGTGGGGTCATGTATGTGTTTAAATGTGATTAGATGAGGGAAAAGCTTGGGGTCTATATAAGAGGGTGTCTTGTATAAGCTCATATATCCCCTATACTTAGAAAAAATTTGGAAAAAACTAGAGAAAGCCATACCTGGGCTCTCGGCTTTACTGTAGCAGAAAAGGAATTCCATTTTTTCCGCATTTTCGATTATTTGATGCTTCAAGGTCAGTGTATAGGATCCCCCAAGTAGCATGGAAGTGTTAGATTACTAAAGAAACGTTAGATTTTGTGGTTACGAAGTTTGGAGCTTGTGAAGGGTTTGAAAGGTAAGTTGAAATTCTAGCTTTCCCCATGTCATCTAAACCTTGTGGGGGTGTTGGGGTAGTATTAAATTGATGATAAATCATGAAAAAAGGTGGATTTCTAGCTTGAACCATGAAATTCGAAATTGGGGTTAAAAGGGGACAAGTTTGTATATGCTTGCATTTTATGTTCTAATGATATGTCTAAGCTTATTTTGTATGAAATTAGTCCATGTGTGGTGTGAGAAGTGTTAGAAACCTTGGTGAATGTATTCTTGATAATTAACTTGAACTGGAGCCCTCGTTGGAGGCGAAATGTTGTGTTTTAACATTGGGGAGTTGTGTAGGGCGTTAGAATGAAGCGTTATGGTTCTTGGGGTGTATAGGAGTGATTTAATATGGTAGGAGGGTGTTGGAATGCATGCTGCCCTGTTTTGTGTTAATTGTGCCATAGTGGCGTTTGCGACGTTGTGATGTTGAAATGGCATCGAAGAAGGTCTCTTGATGTTGTGCATTGTTGTTGTTGTTGTTGGAAGACTATTTGAGCCGAGTTGAATCCTCGGGGCGGCATATTTAAGGGGAGATGCCGTTGAAATTTTTATAAAATTTGGAATAAAGAAAAAAAGGATTTAAAGGTCTGTTATGGTTGCTAACCGTTGGCGTTGTTGTCATTGTGTAGGCGTTATCCCGAAGCATAAGTCGAGTTGGTGTGAGCTAGGACTAGTTGGAGGGAAGATTTGAGGTATGTAGAGTTTCCTACTTTCGGCATGCACTAGTATTTGAAGTTTCTTATCTTTTTGACATGAACTAGTATGTAAAGATTCCTATATCTTTGGCATGAGATGGTAAGATTGACAACCTTTGCATACCTGGAATCTTTCCTTGTTATTCCTAATTCGGGTCAATATATAATATATGGCCATCTTAGTTACTTCTATGCTATAATAACCTATTCTTGAGTTTTAAAGTCTTTGGAGACCATAAATGGTACTAGTTAACCGAAAGTTAGATAGTTGGAAAAGTTATAAATTAGACTTGGTCCAAGATTTTTAAGGTGCGGAACTTTTGAAAGAAGTCCCCAAATTATATCAATATGTTTTGAAACCATTACTTGAAATGTGCATAATGAGAATTACAAAAATAATAACAATAATAATAATAGTAATTTTCTTTTGGAAACTATTCTTATATGGAAATTTTGAATAGATTTGGTAAAGCCTATAAGTGACCAATGTTGTGATTCCAAAATGAGAAATTTATATATTATTGAGTTTTGAAACTAGTTTTTATGCATATGGTCCTTACGACTCTAATCGTGCCATTTTAGTTGCACTCACCGGTTCCCAAGCCGGTTATTTCGCGCGTATGTCCAATATATGTATATATGTATATATATTCTGAAGTAGGTTGGATACGGTGGGTCGGTTTGCCCATGGATCGGTTTTGCTTAATTGGAGACATAAGGAGCTGGGCTTGGGACATGTTGGCATCATGACGTGTGGGTGCTGGGCCTCGTTCGCTCCGGCTCACGTGAGTGCATGGCAATGTCGCCTCGGCTCAGTCATCGGGCATGATGCCCCCTACACACTATGATACGTGAGCACTTTGGCTGATGTTCGCCTCGGTTCACCTATCATATGACGTAAGCGCTTTGGCCGATGTTTGCCTCGGCTCACTTATGCTATGGTTGGGGTTTATGTTAGAGATTCAGGGATTTGAACATTCTGGCGCTACATATGGTATGGCGCGAGTTTGGAGGTTGCCATCATTCCTGTCCGTTATGCATTACTTGATATTTTAAATAAAAAGAGTATTCTGATGTTTACGTGTGAATTGACTTCTATGCCTTTATGTGGAGATTATTACTTTAGTTTATGTGTGCAGTTTCTACTTTACATATTCAGTACGTATTTCGTACAGACCCCCCTTCTTTCAGGGGCTATGTTTCATGCCCGCAGGTACCGACGTACAGGTTAGAGACCCTCCCTCTTAGGATCTCTTTCGACCGTTGCAGTGCTTCCTTTGGCCTCAGGAGCAAGACTTTTGGGTATATACTCATGGATTTTTATTATCTGTATTTTGTACTTACGTATATTCAGGGTACGATGGGGCCCTGTTCTGTCCTATGATTTGGTATGTCTATATAGAGGTCTGTGGATGCATGTGGGTGTGCGATTTTGTTGGTGATATGACTGTGTGTATGAGATTCTATTGGGCGGTTGTACCGCAATGGTGACCTTGTTGGCCCGCATATGCATATGTATACATGTTTGTGATATACTGGGTTTCTATCTGCAGGTGCGGTTAGTCAGTAAAACAGAGGAAACTCTGCCGAAATTTTGGTAGATTCCTTGGTTGTAATAGTTGGTCTTTTGGGTTAGTGTTTGACGGGGTGCCCAATCAGCACAAGTCGCGGCCCCCCCGGATTGGGTTGGGACAGAATTGGTATCAGAGCAGTTAGTCCTCGGAGTGTCCACAGACCGTGTCTAGTAGAGTATTGTTTATCGGTGTGTCGTGCACCACATCTATAAATAGGAAGCCACAAGACATTTAGGATGTTAACCTTCCCTCAGATCTTAGATTGTGCATTAGAGCGATGTTAACAGGATGATTCCCTTCCTGACCAAAAATTGTTTGAATTTCAGGTATGCCGCCACGAAAGCAACCAACCAGCCGTAGGGGAAGGCCTGCAGCAGTAGGTAGGGCCCGACGCGGTCGGGGCACTACTCGGGTTCGTGACCAGCCTAAACCAAAGGTTGCACATCCGACAGCGGGTTTGGTTACCCCACCAGCTCCAGAGGGTCGGGCGCTAGAACCTCCGACTCCCCAGCCAGGTGCAGGAAATGGGGAGCCGCGAGAGGCAGTACAGTTGCTGACACAGATAATGGCACGCCAAGCTCACCGACAGGAAGCGGGGAGTAGCCAGGCAGCCCGACGTGATAGTTCCCGGGCTCCTGATTTCTTTGGTTGCGGGCCACCAAAGTTCTTTGGGACCAAACCTTCGGAAGATCCCCAGGAGTTCGTGAGACAGATGCAGCGGACTTTGAGGGTGATTGGGGCCTCTGAAGCGGAATTGATGGAGTTGGCATCTTATCGGCTGCATGATGTTGCGGCGAACTGGTATAAGTCATGGCTTCTATTCCGTGGTACAGATACCCGACCTGCTGTTTGGGACGAGTTCACGGAGGCATTTCTTGCTCACTTCTTGCCTCCAGAGATTAGGCGCTCCCGGGAGGATAGATTTTTGATGTTGAGGCAGAGGGGCAGGTCAGTTTGGGAATACAGTCTGGAGTTTGATTGTTTCACCCGGTATGCACCAGCACATGTTTCCAGCATGGCCGATCGCATGCATCGTTATATTATGGGGCTGGATTCTTATTTTATGGATAGTTGTCTTGTCTTGGCTGCCCAATCGGGTATGGAAATCGCCCACATTCAGGCCCATGCTCAGGGAATGGAGGATCGTCGTCGGGGGCGCCTGGCGGACAGGTCAGATGATAGAGGGCTGCCGAAGCGGGCTAGATCATCTGGCCCAGCAGCTGATTTCCGGGGCGTGCCGTCTCGGCCGCATCAGAGTGCACCTCCTCCTCGACCAGCGCGGAGTACTTCTTCGCAGACCACAGGTAGGAGACCGACCATCTCCAGTCAGTCAGGAGCAGGACCCAGTTCTGGTAGTCAGCAGCGATTTACTATGCCCCAGTGTCCTTTTTGCGGGAAATAACACACGGGGGAATGTTTCCGTGCTGCAGGTGCCTTTTTTGTTTGTGGCCGTCAGGGCCACCTGATGAGAGATTGTCCCAATAGAGATGGTGCAGAGAGGTCAGCTCAGACTTCGAGAGCGGTCGAAACTTCTTCTTCTGCTTCAGTGGCGAGGAGCCCTATGGGGAGAGGTGTTCCAGCAGCAGCAGGTCACGGTAGAGGTCAGGGCGAAGTGCCCGGCTCTAGCGGTCCTGCTAACCGCATCTATTCCCTTGCCAGCCGTCAGGACCAGGAGGCGTCGCCAAATGTCATCACAAGTACCTTACTTATCTGTTCTCGAGCTATGTATGCGTTGATTGATCTTGGTTCTACTTTGTCGTATATTTCCCCGTGGGTTGCATGCAAGATTAATATAGAATCTGAACCTATAGAACCTTGTGAGGTTGTGACATCGATAGGGGAATCTATTATAGTCAGCAGGGTTTATAGAAGTTGTCAGGTATCTGTTCTTAATCGTTGTACCCAAGCTGACTTGATAGAGTTAGACATGGCGGATTTTGACGTGATTATGGGCATGGACTGGTTAGCTCCTTGCTACGCCAAGGTTGATTGCCAGAAGAAGCTAGTTCAATTTCATTTTCCCGGAGAACCAATTCTTGAATAGGCAGGTAGTATTGCATCGCCGATGGAGGTACGTAGCTTTTTGGGGCTAGCTGGCTATTACAGGAGATTTGTAAAAGGATTTGCTTTGATTGCAGCACCTTTGACAAAACTAACTTATAAAGGGGAAAAGTTCCTGTGGTCCGATGCTTGCGAGTGCAGTTTTCAGTTTTTGAAGGAAAAGTTGACTACAGCTATAGTTCTGACTTTGCCAGAAGGTCCAGACGGGTACGTAATT
This sequence comes from Solanum ossicruentum, assembly GCA_025774065.1. NCBI lineage: Eukaryota > Viridiplantae > Streptophyta > Magnoliopsida > Solanales > Solanaceae > Solanum > Solanum ossicruentum. The sequence goes on from JAOTQR010000002.1 coordinate 12,020,005, forward strand.
TGTTGTGATTCTTCCCGTGTAGGTTTGGGGTGCGTGTTGATGCAGCACGGCAAAGTGATTGCCTATGCCTCCCGGCAGCTCAGGAAGCACGAGCAGAATTACCATACTCATGATCTGGAGTTAGCGGCGATAATCCATGCCTTGAAAATTTGGAGGCATTATCTGTATGGTGTTCATGTTGATATTTTTACAGATCACAAGAGTCTCCAATATATTTTCAAGCAGAAGGAGCTAAATTTGCGACAGAGGTGATGAATGGAATTACTAAAAGACTATGATGTTGATATTCTCTACCACCCTGGGAAAGCTAATGTTGTGGCTGATGCGCTTAGTCGCAAGTCAATGGGTAGTTTGGCTGATGCACCGCTAGAGAAAAAGGAGATAGTTCGAGATATCCAACAGTTAGCTAGTCTGGGGATTGGATTAGCAGATTCGGGTAGCGCAAGAGTTTCTGCTCGAAGTATGGCTGAATCCTCTATCGTGTCAGAAATTAAGCAAAGGCAGTACGAGGATCCTACCCTAGTTCAATACAGAGACAGGGCTTTGGAAGAAGGGCAGACTCACTTTGACCTTTCTTCTGAAGGCACCTTATTGTTCAGAGGCAGGTTGTATGTACCGGATATTGTAGGGTTGCGGCAGCAAGTTATGGGCGAAGCTCACCATGCCCGTTATTCTATTCACCCTGGGTCAACAAAGATGTATCATGACCTCAGGTGCTTGTTTTGGTGGGCTGGCATGAAGCGGGACATTGCAGGATTTGTTGCCAAATGCCCGAACTGTCAACAAGTGAAGGTAGAGCATCAGAAGCCTGGGGGGTTGTTGCAGGAGATGGAGATACCGACATAGAAGTGGGAGATTATTAATATGGACTTTATTACAGGCTTGCCTCGCACTCCATGAAGGTATGACTGTATTTGGGTTATCGTTGATAGATTGACAAAATCTGCTCATTTTCTTCTAGTTCAGACTACCTACTCGGCTGAGGATTATGCCAGATTGTACATTAAGGAGATTGTGCGTCTTCACGGAGTTCCTGTATCTATTATCTCCGATAGAGGCGCACAATTCACGGCAAATTTTTGGCGCTCATTTCAGGCAGGCTTGGGGACGCAGGTAAGTCTTAGCACAACATTTCATCCCCAGTCCGATGGCCAAGCCGACCGTACTATTCAGACTCTAGAGGATATGTTACGGGCCTTCGTGATGGATTTCTAGGGTAGCTGGGATGAGAACTTACCATTGATTGAATTTGCATATAATAACAGTTATCATTCCAGCATTCAGATGGCACCGTATGAGGCATTATACGGTAGAAAGTGTCGGTCCCCAATAGGTTGGTTCAAGGTTGGTGAGGCAGAGTTGCTTGGACCAGACGTAATCCAGCAGGCAGTGGACAAGGTAAAACTAATTCGAGAATGGTTCTTAGCATCTCAGAGTCGACAGAAGTCTTATGCCGATACTTGTCGTCGCCCTTTAGAATTCGAAGTTGGAGATTGGGTATTCCTGAAATTATCCCCCATGAAGGCTGTTATGAGATTCAGCAAGAAAGGGAAACTCAGTCCAAGATACATTGGCCCATGTCAGATCGTCCGCAGAATAGGCAAGGTTGCCTACGAGCTAGATTTGCCAGCAAACTTGAGAGGAGTTCACCCTATTTTTCATGTTTCCATGCTTCGTAAATGTATCGGTGATCCTTCCAGGATTTTCCCTGTGGATGATATTCAGGTTATGGAGGAGCTTACTTTTGAGGAGCAACCTGTGGCTATATTAGATCGCCAAGTCAGAAAGCTTCGCAACAAAGAAGTAGCCTCGGTGAAAGTGCATGGTGCAATAAAAACAGAGAGGAGATGACTTAGGAAGCGGAGGAACAAATGAAGAGGAAATACTCTCATTTTATTTTCCGTATCTATAGGAAACTCTTTTTCTTTGTCAAACATCGTATAAAAAAAATCAAGGGTTCTCTTTCAGATGTGATGATATAGTCGGAACTTGTATGATTAGTATGACATTCGAGGACGAATGTCCTTAAGGGGGGAGGATGTTAGGACCCGTATTTTGGAACTTTGGAATAATTGTGAAATTTGGACAAATAATGAAAATTTCGAACAATTCGGAACTTAAATGTACTTTTTAAAGGTTGAGACCAAGTGAATTTTTTTTTAATAATTATTCTTGGGAGTTAGAAATCGTAAATCCTTAATTGGTCCAAATTTGGAAATGTTTGGGACCAAATGTGTAT
>JAOTQR010000002.1:12042639-12054426 GCA_025774065.1 Solanum ossicruentum
ATGGCTATGAAAGGAGAATTATCTTTCTATACATAATTTTGTAAGAAAAGGTTGGTTACCAAATTATTAAAAAAAAAACCAGAAAAATCGCAAACCGCACCAATCCGCACCAACTCGAAAAATACCGAGGTTGAAAAAATTGCATTTATTGGTTTGGTTTGGTTTATATATTAAAAAACCGCATTTAATGGTTTGGTTTGGTTTTTAAAAAATTCGCACCAATCCGCACCATGTACACCCCTAATCTCGATGCTGAAACTACACTCGAACCAAGCTTTCAGACACTCCAAGCCTAAAAAATGAGCTCGAATCAACCAATCGCTATCACTAATAGATACTATGCATCAAAAGATGAATTTTGATACCCATATTGAACGAATTGGATCCACTGGAAATATGATCAAAATTAGGGCTAAAATTTGAAGTTCACAAATCTGGAAATAAATTAGAAATTATAATTCTACGCGACAATAGAAGTTTGTTGGTGAAATTGGACTAATGCTGCAAAATTTAGTATGTGTGTATTAGTTCTGTTTGGATTTGCATGGGGCTGAATTGTTTTGTTCATCACAAAATGGGTGTCTAAGGCTAAGTGGCAAACACCAGAAGAAATTCAAGCATGACATTAAAATTACAAATTTTTTTTTAATGACATTAACATTACTACAGTAATGAAAAAGATAGATTATTATCATTTGATCATTATCTAAGATATGATCAATGTGAGAGCATCTACATAAGTTAAACATCGATGGTTTAGATGATACAAACTGTAATTATCGTGTCTTAACAAAATTTAGGACATGAAATAAATTGTTCTTGTATGTATAAAAGAGGTATAGAGCATGATATCCACAGCTTGAAAGGAACTTCTCACTAAAGTTTAATGAGATGATTTTTTAAAATATACATAGAGAAATAATATATTATCAGGAGAATCTTACTAGCTCAATTGGTTGACTATCTGAACTCCGACCTTGTTGGTGAGAGTTCGATTCCTCACATTCTATATATATATAGAGAGAGTTTAGATAGTCAACCAACTAAGTTAGTTAGATTCTCCTGATAATATATTATTTCTCTATGTATATATATTATCGGTCTTGTAATTTTTTTGGTTTTTTGAAAAAAACTTTATATTATTAAAACATAATTATATAGAATTTGTAAAACAAATAAAATAACACAACTAAGTAGATATTTAGTAATGAATTACTTAACATAGCTATAATTTCACGCAATTACATTTCACTACTACTGTTTAATGAGAATAGCCATTATAATGCCCAAAATTTGTTCATTGGCAACGAATTATATAAATGGTTTTGTATATTGGTGCTGAACTACTTACCTTGATTGTATATTGGAAGCGAATTATTCAAATAGATTTGTATATTTATAGGGAACTACTTACCATGTTTGTGCATTGGCAGTGAATTGTAAAAATAAATTTGTATATAGACAAAGAACTACTTATCATGCATGTTCGTTATATTGACAAAGAATTATACAAATAGATTCATATATTGATAGCGAACTATACAAACAGGTTTGTATATTAATAGTGACTTATGCAGTGAAAATACCTATAACGAACGAAACTATGCTATGGAGCATAAGCAAACTGTATCTAAGGAGTATAATTAAGATACTTATTAATAGCTATTTAATTTATAAAAATTCTTCAATAAAATAATCTCTAAACATTGCATTTCTATTGTTAAAATTCATCCTTCACGTGAACGGCAAACTGAAGCACGACATATAGGACAATTCTTTTTCCTCAACAACCACTGCTTGATGCAGCCTGAATGATATTCATGTCCACATCGAAGTTTTCCAATGGTCACTTCAGGCTCATATTCAGCCAGACATATGACACAAATATCTGGAGATTCTCTATTATCAACTCCTTCAATTTTTCTGTGATTATTTATGTCATCTTTAGGTACAACAACATGATGAGTTCTTATTTTGACATACCTCATTATAACTTTCTCCTCTTGACGACGATGCAAAGTCCTTCCTCTTATCACTGGAAAGGGATCGATTGTTGATTGTAGATAATATGGAGAATATCTCCAATTTTGTGAGGATTGGCCTTGCATATTGTTTACCACACCAATTACCCTTGAGGGCATATTTGTTGAATCATGATCACTCGTGTTAGTAACAAATAAATAAAAATAATGACACTAATTTAAAGAACAAATTTAATAAAAATAATGCAGGAAAATCTTGATTCAAACAGCAGAAACAATGTACAATAAGTTTGAGCGATATTGAAGTATATATAAAGATGACCCATCATATTAGATAGTTCATTTTTAGAAAAATAATAAATTGCTTTCTTAATTTATATTGAAATTAAATCTATTATAATATGAAATATTCATAGAGATATGACCTACCATATTTTCTAATTCATTTAGAAACTTAATCACTTGCATTCCTAATTTGTGTTGGAATTAATTTATGTTGCATTCCTAATTTGGAAATTTCATTCCTAATTTTCTTTGGAATCAGATTTATTGATATGATTGTTATTTACATGTCTAAATGAGTTTGATTCTTATAATTAACCTTTTGTTTTGGGAATTAACTAAAGGTGGAAGGAAATAAAAGGAAATACAGTAAAAGTTAATACTTATATAAATTGCATTAAATCAACAGAAAACTAACCAGATTCGTCATAGAAATATTTGGCTGTTCCGTCACATGATAATCAAAGGAAATGATAATTATTTAATATAAAATGTCAATTTAGAGTTTGTTTGAATAGATTTTTTAAAAAGAATATATGGGTTTGATATATCTTAACTTTGCGAGATAAAGTTAATATAGCGTTCATTATAAAAGTGATTTGTATATACTCGTCATATAAAAATGATCCAGATATAACATTTTCATCTGACGAACGTAAAAGATTAATTAAATTTTTTATTAAAAAATAATAAGCCATGTAGGTATATATTTGATCCTTCTTACTCGTTTATTTTTTTATTAATCCTTCTCATGCATATATTTTTTAACTTCTAAGCAAAGATTCGAACTATTCTCCATATGCATATAGGCCGAACCCGATGATTTTGAAATTATATATGTATATTAAGGTTCATTTTTAAGTGAGGAAAGTATATCGGATGTAACTTGGGGTCATAAGAGATGTGTAGCACTAATTATAAATTGAGTTCAAAGTCTTTCTGCCAACTAATTTTTTTCACAAAAGTTTTCTAGGCATATGAAGAGTTATGTGATTCATGAACTATTGAATTAAAATTATTTGAATCTAATTTTCGATTTTTCTACAGCCGAATGGAGTGAAAGATTTACTATTTTTTGGCTTTGGGGTATGATGGAATAAAGTAAAATAACTCTTTAAACTGTTTGCGCTTCTTTCAATTGTGAAGTAGCAGTTAGTCAATGCAACTTTCGACGCTCATCATGGGTCATCCGAAAACAGTCGATCTATGTTTTAAACATAGGGATCAGGTTGCGTACATCCGACCCTCCTCTTATCCCGCAATGGGCGGGAGCCTTTGAGACAATAGGGTAATGTTGTTGTCGTTTGTTGAATCTAATTTTCGATTCAACAAACCGTTTGTCAATTTGATATTAGTAAACAAAGTTATCCAATTTTAGTAGACGTTATATTGCTACCTACCAGCTGCATGATTGAGGCAGCGGCTATTGTTTTCTTGTGTGTCAGAGGCGTCTTGTGCGATACGGTACACCAGTAATGTATTAATACTCGACAAAGACGTTATTTAATTACCTTTTAAGTTAAAAAAAAAAAAGTTAACCTAGAAAAATAAGTTCTACATAAACTTTCTCCAAAATTAATCCTTCACTCAAGGTAAGACTTGACCCTAGAATATTAATGATTTCTTCATTTAATGACATGCGAATACCTTTTACACATTAAATTCTTAGGTTTTCAGGTGAATCCATCTCAAAGGTCAAGAAATAAATTATTGCCATTTTTTCCTTCAAATATTACTCCTTTCTTAAGAATTTGGAGCATGTGAGATATATAAGACTATCACAGTGAGAAACTAAGTTCTTCTGCATGAGCCCTACATGTGTAATCTCAGTTAGTAAGATCACATTTAGGGTTTTACCTCAGAGTCCATGATTTATGAATTCTTTTACCTCTAAAATGGTAATTGTTGATTCTATTATTGAAATCATTAGTTATACTTCATATTGTTAATGATCCCTGATTGATTTAGGGTTCATGTTATCCTACCATGCATATGATCCTTTCTTGACTAAAGTTATTTGAAAACTTTGTATTATGGCCCAATCCTAAGACCAAGGAGTGACATGGCAGAAAGGGTGATCTACTTGCCAAAGGTAGACCATACTCCTCCTTATGGGAACACCACCCTTTTCAAAAAGGATTTTTCATAAGTATGGTCATCCACAAAGGGGCATAAACACGAACCTATGTTTGGCACATAGTTATGAGAATGGAAACTTTATATAAGGACCCGTTAGATCAAATTCGGTACTAAGTCATCATCCCATGGGAATACATACATATACATGCTTGAAATAGGAGAATAAGTCTTTTCAAAATCAAAAACATGCATGCTTAGGCTTAAGAACTAAATCCTATTTCATAATCATACATACTTCGGCTTAAGGCCAAAGAACCGCTCATTCATGCTTGAATATAGTAGTGTATACACACACATAATTGCTTAAAATCATATCACAGAAATTATGTGGATCGCATTCATGCCATAACCATACTTGTCTTGAAATCATAATCATAATTGGATAACAATCAACATCATAAATCACATTAAAAAAAATCCTTGTTCATGCATGCATATGTCAAGAGGATTGAAGGAATAGCATGGGTAATTAGAGTTTATAATTAAAACATCATAATAAGATGAAATCATAATATATCCATTAGGAAATCAACAATTGAAACATACTTGAAATTACCTACGCATAAGTTCTCATAGAAAGGGATATTCATTTCATGAATTCTCAATAAATACATGTAAATGAACATAGTAAGACTTAAATCATGATAAAATCATCAAATGAACTCATCCCACAACTTAATTTCATCAAGTTAAAACTATATTAAAAGATCTGATCCATTTGCAATGCATACTTAAAAATCATGAATTTCATGAAATAAATTTTGGGGCTTCATGATTAAGAGAAATGATGAATATAACCCGCACATACCTTGACAAAATTAGGAAGAACAAGAAGAATTAAGCTTCAGATTGAAGAACCTTTGAATTCCCAACTTAAATCTTCGAAACTTGACTTGAATAGAGTTTTAGGAACTTGAAATTTTAGAGTCTCAGTACTGAATAGACAATAAAGTGTTTTGAATGAATGGGGGATGATTTAGAGGTCTTAGGATAGGCATAAAAGTCATAAAAGTTCTTGGAAGTGAACCAAATTACTATAGGGCCCTAAGACTGAGTCCATCCATGTGCCCCTTTCGTTTACTTGGGTTAAGTTCAGGCCTAATAATTAAGTTTTGACAAATCCTAAAATCTTAATCTTGAGTTATTTGCACTTATTTTGCATTTTTATGCGTAATTGTGAATGGCTTGATGAGTTACATGTTGCTCAAATGGAATTGGAGTATTCAAACCTGCATTCAGTTCTATGAATCTTGATCTGCATTATCTCATATAACTTTTGTTGTATTGAAGTGATTGAGACCATGATTGTGATTGTCTAAGTTGAGAAATTTAAGCATGACTGAGCATGAGGAGCACATTATCTGTATGTGTGCATGTCTAATGAGCATCTTACTTGTTTCACGTGATGTGTATGATTGAGTGAGGTCTAAATGACCGCTTGAGTTTGAGTCAAGAGTCTTGATTATGTGCATGGTTGAAAATTCAGAATGGTTGAGTTATCGAGTGATTGAGTTGAATTGATTTGAGATAATATTAAAGAGATGATTTTGAGTTGATTGACATGAGCATATTTTAATATTGAGAAGAGTATTGAACACCGATATGAGAACGAGTAAATAATTACTCTAACCCATAAACTATGTTACCAGCATAAGATAGTCGTGTAGTTAACTCTGGCGACTCGTGTCCCAAAAGATGAAAATTTATTTTGGATCCAAGAATCGTCCTTTACCTTGGCAAGTTAAGGACAGGTGTGGCAATGACATTGCCTTCATTGTACATCACCAAACTAAAGGTGATGGGAGTTATGTAGATTAAGAAAAATTTCCAAACAACTCTTGATTGAACATATCATGTTTTAAATTAAGTTGCATCACATTGAGTCTATTTCCAAAGCATGGTTTTTAAACTTTAACTTTGCATATTCACTGAGTTGAGTTCTAAGTTGAGTTGATTGTTTTCAGTTCTAACTTTGCTCATTTTACTTTAGCCATTCTTATATACTAGTATATTTCATGTACTGACTTTTTTTGGGTCATGATGCAGATAAGGTGATAAAGGACTTCAGCCAGTGCATCGTTGAGTTTCAGCTTCTTGCTTTCAGAGTTGGTGAGCCCTCCCTGCTTTCGGAGAAGCCTTTTTTCTTTTGTTGAGCATTCTAAAGTTCTTTCAATTAGGGTAGTCATGGCCTGTCATGGTGCTATCTAAATTGTTAGATAGAGGCTTCATAGACATTGTATAGAGGATTGTTGATTATTATTTTATTTTCAAACTTGATCATTAGAAAACTACATTTTTATAAGAGTATTATCTATCTATTTGATGTCGTTTTTTTTTTCTTGAGTATTTCTTCTGCTATCGAGTATGATGTGATGATGAGGCTTGATTATTCTCTTGGAGAATCTGGTTCTTTAAGTGTCAGTCATGTTGAGAGTACCCTGTTGGGGCATGACAGTTCCTAGGAATGCAAATGTTATTATTTAAACTATTATAAGGCTAGGAATTTCGTAGAATTGGGTTAAATCCTACAAAAGTGTAGGTGGTGGTTTTTTCTAATCCTTTATGAGCTGGAATTTTTCACGATAAAATATTACTCCCTCCATCTCAAATTAATTGAATTTTTGAGACTTTTTTCAAGGTTCAAAATAGTTGAACTGTTCAAAGTTCAAGGTGAATGTTTGAAACTTTTTTCACATTTGCCCTGTCATTTATTGAACTTCTATATTTTCTAGAAGATAATTACACTACATATTTATGATTTTACAAAGGGCAATAGTGGAAAATATGGTATAAATTTCGCCTTTGAATGTTTTCTTAATATGTGTGCATTAGCTCACAAATTCAATTAAAATGGAATAGAGGGAGTATGTTATTACTTTACTAGGTTTACTTAACACAATGTCGGTGATCTCCAAAGGAACCAATAGAATATACTTGTTCCTTAGGTCAATTAGGGGGTCAATAATCTGATACCCGACTTTTTTGAAATTCCAAGAATATGCACATGAGGAGGTTGTGGAATTGACTAGTGCTAATAATTATGTACGATGAGGCATTAAAAGGAGTAGAGGATGCAGGGGAATATATGCAGCGCAATTTAGTGCCCCAATTAGAGTTGCATCAATTGATCAAAAAGGGCGATATGCAGTGTAATTCACTATCTAGATTGGATGTTCCAGATTGGATATGAACATCATCGCTGAACCACTATTATTTATTACCCCCTAAAACTTTTGAAGCCGCGTCCATGCTGCTTGTTGATATTACACAAGGACTAATGAATTTTAAATCATAATAGAAAGGGACTTCATCCAATCATCTTGTCAAATGTTTCCTATGTGCCCCAATTAAACCTACAGGAAGATCAAGTCCCATGAAATTCTTTACATGAAATCTGTAGAAGCGAGTAGCAACCAACATCCTCGTTCTTAGCTTCTTCGTGGTCTTCACTTCCGCTAGCTATAACATTAAGCTCGTCAACTATGAACTCCCCTAATCATATGTTTTTCTATGAAAAGCAAAACATGTTATTTTGTTTTCTTCCTATTGTACTTCTCTGAATGTCTTCTAACATGTACAACGCTTTTTACTATAGCCGAAATTGCTCATATTCACATTTAAACTATGTGCTATCAAAATATGAAAAAAAGGAAACACATAACCTAAATATTTGATTTATTAGAAGATTTTTTTTTTCAAAATAATGAGAAGTTTATTTATATCTCAAAAAAAATCATTTGGGCCTATTACCCAAATCCAAACTATAAAACACAAATACTCCTAGAAGCCCATCTCGAACAAGGACCGAAAAAATAGCTACTATATAACACTTTCTATTTTTAGGGTTTCCTAAGTACCTCCCATTTCGCTCTTTTCTTAAAAGCCTCTCTATTGGTGAATATTGTTGTTGTGGATCAATCCGACTCTTCGCTTTCTTCTGCTTTGGGTTATCAATCTTCTTCCTTTGGTGTTGTTCTTCTGTGCTATGTGCTCAGCTGTCAAAAGTAATCAGATGATATACATCATATTTGTTGTGTCTTAACACTATTTAGGACAGGAAAAATTGTTCTTGTATGTATCAATGATATATAAAGAATAACATCTACCACTTAAAAAGAACTCATTTTACTAAGTTTAATGAGATATGTTTTACAATATACCTACACAAACAATTATGGGGCTTGCAAATTTTTATTGTTTATAAAAAGAACTTTAGATTAATAGAGTATAATCTTAGAATAAAGTAATCTCTAAATACCATGCATTTCTACGGTAAAAATCATTCCTGATGTGAAGGGTGAACTGAAGCTCGGCAGATAGGACAATCATTTTTCCTCAGCAACCACTGTTTTATGCAGCGTTCGTGAAATTCATGTCCACACTGAAGTATCCCAATGATCTCTTCATGCTCATATTCCGCCAAACATATAGCACAAATCTCTCTGGATTCTTTATCAGCAACTTCTTGAGGTGCAACAACATGATGAGTTCTTGTGTTGACATACCTCAGTCTTCTCACTGATAAGGGCTCGCTTGTTGACCGAGAATATGGTGGATACCTCCAATTTTGTGCGGATAGACCTCGCAAATTACCTACTACATGAGTTTCCCTTAAGATCATATCTATTGAATCACGATCACTGATGTTAGTTATAACAACACCAAAAGAATGAGCATGTGAGTCATTCATTGTTCAATAACACCAACTAAAGAACAAATTAAACAAAAACAATATTGGGAATTGTTTTGAGTTCTTGTAAGGAATACAAGAAGCAGAAACAACGTATAATAACTTCGAGCAGCATTGAGCTATATATAAAGATGGCCCACCATATTCCATAGTTCAAATTTGAAAAATTAATAAATTACATTCCTAATTTGTTTCTGAATCAGATTTATTGATAATATGAAATATGCATGAGAATATGGTAACTTAATAAGTTTTACACGTTATTTTCTTTGAAATCAGATTTATTTATATGGTTGGTATTTACTTACCTAAATGAGTTTAATTCTTATAATTAAATTTGTTTGTTTGGGGAAAATATACGCGGAAGGAAGTAAAAGGAAATATAATGAAAGTTAATTTGTTATAAAATTTTGTTAGAAAGCCAGAAAATTAATCAAATTTGTCAAAGAATTATGTGGTTCTTTTGTCATGTGACAATCAACCAAAATGATAATTAGTCAATCAATTTAATAAATAGTTGCTTGATCAAACTTTATAAAAAAAAAAAAATTATGGTCTGATATAGTTTTTAATTTTGCGATTTAGACTTGATATATCTCTCTTTATAAAAGTGACTCGTATATACCCCTATTGTAACATAAATAGACTATCTAAATCATATTCATCAGATGGAAGTGAAAACATTTATTTCGAATTTATTTTTATTGAAAGAACAATTCATATATGGTACTTTTGATCCTGCTCATACATGAAGTTTTTGACTTCAATGACTAGTTTAAATTTATTGATGGCCAAATTTACTTTTACTCAGTTTTTTGAACTATTTATCATGGATAAGCTGTTTTTTTTTTACAACTACAAAAATAAATTACAGTGTAGTCCACAAAAAATAAATTTTAATTCTTTTTCTTCTTTTTTTTTTCTCTTCTTTCATTCGGACTTCTTTCTTTTTAGGAAAAAGGGTCAAAAATATCCTTGAACTATTTGAAATGGAGCATATGTACCCCTCCGTTATGTTTTGGTTCAAAAATACCCCTCCATTATACTTTTGGCTCAAAAATATTCCTCCGTCAAATTTTCGGCTCAAAAATATCTCTCGTCCTAACAAAAATGAAAAAGGGCTAAAAATACTCTTAACTATTAGAAATGAAGCAAAAATATCCTTCATTAGTTTTCGGTTAATAAATACCCCTCTGTTAAAATTTAAAAATTATTATTTGAAATTTTTTTCCATTGAAAAATCAACCCCAACACATTTTCAAATCAATTTTCGTCAGACTTTGAGTAGTCTGAATTCTTACTATATTATAAAAAAATATTTATAGTTGCAAATGAATTATCTCTTGAAAATGATAACTTATGTTAATTGTATTATTTTGCTAACATGAGCACAACAATTTCTATACAAGCTCTGTATGCTCGAATAATTTGATGAATTGGATCCTGTTGAACTCGAGAAACTCATTGAATGAAGAGGCAACAATTATAACGAGGATGAATCATTGTTTTCATTCAGACGTCGACTTTTTGACATGTTTGCAAGTGAAATAACAGTTTCTTTTGACATAAAAATGCTAGTCTCAGAATTAATATACGACAAGAAAACCTCTTGGGTCTTTAAATAGAGTTTTGTGTGGACTGATCAAGTGGCGCTTTTTGTCCACATAACATGCATGGCGTCATTTTCATTAGCCAAAATTGTAAGGATGGAGTATCTTTGAATCAAAATCTTACCAAGGGGTACTTTTGCTCCAATTTTAAAAGTTCAAGGGTATTTTTAATTTTTTTTGTTTCCCTTAGAGAGAGAGAGAGAGGTATTTTTTCCCAAAAAGTTAATTGAGGGGGTATTTTTGAGCCAAAAAAATGATTGAGGGGTAATTTTGAGCCAAAATGCAATAGAGGGGTATTTCTGCTCCATTTCAAATAGTTCAGGGATATCTTTAACTCTTTTCTTTTATATTTATTTCTCATATTTTTATACTCATTCATGAAAAAAATAATGAAATACATATGAGAAGAACAATATACTCCTGAACTTTGTTAGAAAGATCATATATATCCCTACATGATCATTTTAAAAATTAAAAAAATTACAAATTAATATTTTCACTTCCTTTAGATGAAACTGGTGTATATAAGGTAATTTAGAAGGATATGGGTATATTTGAGCCATTTTTTAATGAAAGAGGCATATGTGAGCCACTATTTGTCACGTCCCGAGCCTACACCCTGGACGTGACCGGCACTCGAAAATCATTTCTAGTCCCAAGCGAACCACTTGGCCTAACTGCCTACTCAGCAGAAGACTCATAATAGTGGAAAAAAAGCTAATTAAAAGCAATAAGAAACTTCATATCTGTTTGTATGACTGAAAAAAGGTTATTGAAATATCTAAACAACTAAAAACTGAAACCTAACCAATTAGTCCATGGAACCTCTACTAAGCTGCCTAAAAAGGCTACTGAGACAGGCCCCAAGTAGGTAGAAATAAAAGTAAATACTGAAAGGAAATAATATAATCCATGAGCCTCTGACTAAGAAGAGGCCTCATCACTAGTCTAAAAGCTCTCAAGTTCTCGAGGAGCAGCTGTTGAGGAACTCGGTCACCTGCATCTGTATCATGAAACGATCAAGGTCCTAAGGATGTCAGTACGTGGAATGTACGGTATGTAAGATGAACAAAACAGAAATATA
>JAOTQR010000002.1:12060175-12073263 GCA_025774065.1 Solanum ossicruentum
ATAATAATAATAATAATATTAATAATAATAATACTAAAGAGAGACAAGGAATGGTGGCTCCGTTCAGTAACCAATGTCATTTCTTACCCTTATATTTAATAGTCATAGTCAACGAACGATCCAAAATACCTACTAAAATTATTATGAGAGGAATATTTTAAGCAAATAATAGGACCAATTCTTGAAATATCCAACAGGTCCTTACACATATAGAATGAGCTCAGTCTTTTGTAATACTCTAACGGTATATTGATACCCAAATGGTATATAGAATTTTTTTAAGAAATAAATAAGAAACAAATAGAAAATTATTAAACTCTAAATTAGTAGAAAATACATTCATTATGTATTCAGACGGTATATTTATACCATACCAATATTGTAATCATTTAAAATTTATTAAATATATATTTTGAAATGATTCGAATTATATTAAATTCATGAATATATTAGTCTAAATAAATGTTATGGATTAATATAATTGGATTAATCATTTAAGTCTAATAGATACGGATTTAATTAAAACCATGTTAATCGATTTGGGTTACAATAAAAGAGTCCAAATTAATAAGGCTACTATTGTTTCATCCAAAAGACCCATTTTGGTGTCATATGTCAAATGATGTGGTGCGCCAAGTCAAATAAAGAAGTCAATGGGACCATGCCATGTGTCAAAATGACAAGCCCATTTCATTAAACCCCATATCACTTAAATCTGATTGGCTGAAGGAAAGTCTTTCCTATTATAATTCCTCTATTCTACAACTATAAATAGAGGTCTTCATAACTCAAAGAAAGAGAGAAGAATTCTAACAAAAAAGGTAGAGAAAGCTCGTGGATCGAACACCGGAAAATTCTCTACAAAGTTCAAGAATTCAAATATTCAAGCACTCAAGTTCAAGAACAAGCTTAAAAGCTCTCGAACTTAAGATCAAGCTCAAAACTCAAGAACAAATTCAAGTTTCAAGAACAAGATCAAGAACAAATTCAAATTAAAGATCGAGTTCAAGAACAAATTCTAGATTCAAGATCAAGCTCAAGAGCCCTTGAATTTACACTTGAAAGGGCGAATCAGAGGATTTATAGAGATTGTAACGTTAGCATTTTGAAATCAAATACTACAAATTATTCGTGATATTTTCATTCTTGATTATTATTTTCTCGACGCGAATTTATCGTCTACAAATTCTTGCATGCCCAGTGGGACAATCTCTACCTCTCATCTCAACTTTTCAAGTATCAAAGAACATTCAATTGGCTTCCAAGAAGATCAACTCCAAATCAACTTTCTCCAAGGCTACTGACTCCAAGTTCTCTGCTGAAGTGGAGGGAATTCTTGATGTTACCTTTGGGAGCTTTGGTGCTATTACGAGGAGCAAGACTACCATGCTAGGACAACAAACAATTCATGTGTCATCTATATTAGTTCCTGTCTTTGGGTCTTCAACTCTGAAAGGAGTAGGATCCTCTACAAATTTTGTGGATGAAGGAACTAGTATTGCTGAAAAGATTGAAAGAACTTTAGCTTCACTTGAGCTTCCTGGTTCTAAGAACTCCATTTAAAGAAAGGCTCGCATGATGTGAGTCCAGTGAAGATTGACTCGCACAAAAGTCCATCACTAATGGTTATGCAAACAATGGTAACTGATGCTTCATCCATGGAGGAGCAACTTACGACTTTGGCAAAGATGATTGAGGGATTAACCAAGCATGTGCAAAGTCAAGAATCCCACATCAAGAAGTTGATGGATAGGATGGATGGTTTATTAGATGGAGAATCTAGTCATGCGCCAGGAAAAGGTGCACGAGACTGAAAATCCTATGAAGCAAGCATCACATATCAAGGAGGTACCGGTCATTCCTGAGGGGATAATCCCACTTGATCGATTGAAGGAGTTCATGGAAGGGACTATCAAGGATAAGTATGAGGTCTCCACCAAGTCTTCCCACATGTATGCTAGGACCTACACTGCAAGGATTGATAACCTCAAAATGCTTACCGGTTATCAACCTCCTAAGTTCCAACAGTTTGAGGGTAAAGGAAATCCAAAGCAACACATCGCGCATTTTGTAGAGACATGTAATAATATTGGGACATATGAAGACTATCTTGTCAAGAAGTTCGTCCGCTACTTAAAAGGAAACACATTTGAATTAGTATATTGATCTTGAGCCTAATTCTATTGAGAGTTGGGAGCAACTAGAACATGAATTTCTTAATCGCTTCTACAGCAAGAGACACACTGTGAGCATGGTAGAGCTCACAAATACTCATCAGAGAAAGGATAAATTGGTCATTGATTTCATAAATCAATGGAAGAAATACGAGTTTAAATTGCAAAGATAGGCTCAGTGAAGCTTCTGCTATAGAAATGTGTATCCAAGGGATGCATTGGGGGCTTCTTTATATCTTACAAGGAATCAAGCCTAAGTCTTTTGAAGACTTGGCTACTCGTGCCCATGATATGGAGTTGAGCATGTCTTCTGCCAGAAACGATGGGATGCCTGTTCATGATCCTCGCAAAGGAAAGGACAAATAGGAGCCCAGAAAATGGAGCAAATTTATGCCCTGAAACGACAACAAAGAATCCATTAATGTCAATGTGGGGCCTGTGAAGTTTACTACGAAAGAAAGAAAGAAGCAAAGCATAAAGACAACTCTTCAAGAGCGTCTATATCGAAAGTTGACCTTGAGAGAGATGCAAGAAAAGGAATACCCTTTTCTAGATTTTGATGTTGTTGAAATTTTTGATGAATTGATTGAGCTAAATCTCATTGAGTTGCCAGAGATGAAATGGCGTGATGAAGCTAGGAAGACTGGTGACCCAAATTATTGCAAGTATCATAGACTTGTAGGTCACCCTCTTGAAAATTGCTTTGTCTTCAAGGATAAAGTTATACAATTGGCTAACGAAAGGAAAATTATTCTTGATGATAGAAAGGAGAGCTCTAATTAAATCTCTATCATATTTGGCTCTCTTGACCTAATCCAAATATGTGCATCTGAAGAGGAAGGGCCGTTAGAGCAAGAAAAGTCCCAAATTGACACAGATAGTGATAAAGGATGGATTCTTATGACTAGGTGAAGACCCAACAAGACTAGCCCATGGAAAGAATCATTTGAGAAACCAATCATACAAAAGGGTTGTAAGGAGATCAAAGAAACAAAAGTTAGTGAAACGTCCAAAGAGGTCAAAGGTAGAAGTACATCACTACCAAAAATAGCGATGTCTAGTAACTTTGGGGGAATTCTTGCCAAGTTGGTTTTGTATAGAGGCTACTTAAGATAATGTTGAGGCATCATGTTTCAGTGCTGGCAAAGGAGAAACAATGAATGAAACTCCATCAAAGGTGTCTCTTGCTAACAAAGATGAAACAACAAGTGATATCTGACCAATGATGTCTCTTGCAGACAAGGAAGAAGCGATGGGTAAAATCCCATCGAGAGCAATCCCCTCATCTTTCGAGAAGCCTATGGAACCTCTTCTTCAATAAGTACATGCATGTGATACAAAAATCACATTTACATATGATGATCTTCTATTGGGTGAAGCACTACATAATCGTCCTTTGTACATGATGGGTCATGTACTAGAGAAGAAGATAAATAGAATCTTGATAGATAAAGGGTCTGGGTTCAATATTCTGCCCATCCACACAATGCAAGAGCTTAGCATCACGTCTGAAGAACTTGAGGAAAGTCATTTGTTGATACAAGGATTCAATCAATGGGACAGAGGTCTATAGGCTCTATTAAGCTGGAAATTCGTATGGATAATTTGCGATCAAGTGCATGGATGCTTGTGATTGATGCAAAGACTTCATATAACATATTACTTAGAAGGCCTTGGGTGCACGAGAACAAAATTGTCTCATCTTCTTACTATCAATGCTTGAAGTACCTCGAAAATGGAATTGAAAGGAAAATAGTTGTTGACAATAATCCTTTCACTAAAGTTGAGTCACATTTTGCCGATGCAAAATTCTATTTGAAGAACTATATTGTAAAAGGGGTAAACCTTGAGGGCGTCAAACCAACCAAATTTGATAAGCTTAAAGGCCAAGCAACTGATGTGGACATTGATAAGGGCAAAGTCGATATTGGGAAGCCTAGCACTTGTCCAAATAAGGGGAAGACCAAGCCATCGAAGGGAAAACTAGCCTTTACAGTTTGTTATGTCCCAAAATGAAGAAAGAGGAGGGTCAATCATTCGGTATGAAAGAGGATGTGTTAGGAGGGTTGACTCTCCCTATCAAATGGATTGATGCAATAAACTTGTCTTCAAAGCTACTGGGAAGTTTTATGGCTCAAAATCTGCCACAAGATTTGTCACTTCCTACAAAACGTATAGAAGGCTTTGATCTAAATGCCTACAAGTTATTTGCAAAGGATGGGTACAACCCTAATGAGCTATCTATGCTAGGGAAACTCCCATCAGAAGGTACAACTAGGTAATCACGCGAAGGCTTAGGCTATAGCCAACCACCACCAGTACGCATCTCCATAAGAAAGGCAAGCAATAACTACATTACTGTAGAAGATGAATGTGCTTCTTCTAATAAAAGGTCTTCTATCTTTGATATACTCGGATAACCTGCTGGGAGAACTTCTGTGTTCGAAAGGTTGGGCCCATTGAAAAAGAGAAACAACAAGCATCGAAAAATTACCTAAAAGTAATGACATTTGCTTCACCTATGATCCAAAAGGGTTTCAAAAATGTAATCCCTTCTAGGATGAAGCGACGGGTGGAACTCATGGTTTCGTGTAAAGAGGTGCTAAAAGGGAGAGCATACTGTGGTTTATACTAAAGAGCGTGAGGAAGATGAACAAAGCATAGGCTCCTCATGTCATGTTATAATTCAGATTGAGAATGATTCCTCCTATCAAATGAGTATTGATGAAGAGTTGGGAGGTATTATTTGGTGAAATCATATAGCTATTAATAATAATGATCCACAAGAAGAGGAGGATGCTAGAGAGGCCCCACTAGAATTTGAAGAAGGAGTGAAGACAACAATAGATCCCCTAAAGGAAGTTAACCTTGGCACTGATGAAGAACCAATGTCAACTTACTTGAGTGCTTTTCTAGAAGTTGATGAAGAAATGACTTATATGAATATATTCAAAGAATATAAGGATGTCTTCTCTTGGAATTATAAAGAGATGCCCGGCTTAAATCCCAAAATAGCGATCCATCAATTGACAGTCAAGCACAACGCTTATCCTGTCAAGCAGGCTCAAAGATGTTTTAGGCCAGATTTAGTTCCATTGATTGAGAAAGAAGTTAACAAACTCATTAAGGAAGGCTTCATTCATTGAAAGTTAAATACCCTACATAGATTTCTAGCATTATTCTCGTGAGGAAGAAGAATGGCCAAATTTGAGTTTATGTTAACTTTAGAGACCTCAATAATTCATACCGTAAAGATGAGTTCCCATTGCCCATTCCAGAGCTAATAATTGATGCTACAACCGGTTATGAGGTAATGTCATTCATGAATGATTCTTCTGGCTATAACCAAATTCGAATGTCACCGAAGGATGAACTCACAGCATTTCGCACACCTAAAGGTATTTATTGCTACAACGTAATGCCTTTTGGTTTAAGAAATGTTAGTGCCACATATCAAAGGGCTATGCAAAATATATTTGACGACTTACTCGACAAAAATGTTAAATGTTATGTTGATGACTTGGTGGTGAAGTCAAAAAGGAGGCTTCACCATTTGAAAGACTTAAGAATGGTGTTTGAGTTGCTTCGAAGGTATCAACTGAGGATGAACCCATTAAAATGTGCCTTTGGGGTCACTTCTGGAAAGTTTCTTGGCTTCATTGTGCGACACCAGGGAATTGAGATTGATCAAGCCAAAGTTGATGCAATTTTGAAGATGCTTGAACCTCGAAATATTCATGAGTTGAAAAGCCTTCAGGAAAGGTTAGCCTGCTTGAGGAGTTTAATCTCGAATCTAGCCGGAAGATGTAAACTATTTAGTCACCTCATAAAGAAAGGGGTCCCTTTCAAGTGGGATCAAACATGTACCAAAGCCTTTGAAAGCATAACGGCGTATCTGGCCAAACCTCTAGTTCTAGCAGCCCATATACCTGGAAAGCTATTGATACTTTACATTGCAGCACAAGAAAGGTCCGGGGGAGCCTTACTAGCTCAGGAAAATAGTGAAGGCAAAGAAAATTCCCTTTATCTCTTGAGCAAGATGATGAAACCGAATGTGCTGAATTATTCACCAATTGAGAAGTTATGTTTAGCGCTAGTCTTTTCAATTCAAAAAATGAAGCACTATTTTCAAGCACATGTTGTCCATCTTATTTCCAGGGTAAATCGCATCAAATTTGTTATGTCGAAACCAATCCTTAGTGATCGACTAGTAAGGTGGTACCTTCAATTCCAACAATTTGAGATTGTGTACATCCCTCAAAAGGTTGTGAAAGCACAAGTATTAGCATATTTTTTGACAGACCATCCTATACCAGACAATTAGGAATTGACCGATGAGCTTCCTGACGAAGATGTGTTAGCCATCGAGATTCAACCTCCTTGGAAAATGTACTTTGATTGGGCTACACATCGTGGAGGAGCTGGTGCAGGCGTAGTATTTGTCACTTCACAAGGAGAAGTCTTACCATTCTCCTTCACATTGAAATAACGTTGCTCCAACAATGTCACAGAATATCAAGCGCTAATACTTGGACTCGAAATGACCGTTGACATGAAGCAGTTACAGTTACAAGTCTTTGGTGACTCTCAATTAGTGGTCAACAAACCTTTGGGGAGCTATGAGGTCAAAAAGCCAGAACTTCGTCCCTATCATTATGCCCAGAAGTTGATAGGATGGCTCGGAGATGCGACTTTACAACATGTGCCAAGGAAGGAAAATAAAACAGCTGATGCATTAGCTGCTCTAGCCTCCATTTTAACTCTTCTAAAACAGACACAAGTTACTGTCTGTCAAAAATATGTTGTACCACCAGATGAAGATGAATATGAAGTAGAGCGTCTCGTTGCGGTAACCAAGGTTGATAAAGATGATTGGCGTTAAGCTATCAACTACTTGTATTTTGAGATACTCCCAGAACATACAAGAAAAAAGACCGACATTCGGTGTCGGGCACCTCATTTACTCTACTACAAGGACACATTATATAGGAGATCATTTGAGGTAATGCTCTTACGGTGTTTGGGGGAGGAAGAAGCGGCCCAGGTCTTGCAAGAAGCACATTCGAGAGTTTGTGGGTCACATCAGTCTGGACCAGAACTCCACTTTCACATTAAAAAAATGAGGTATTATTGACCAACAATGGTGAAAGACTGCTTAGACTACGCTAAAAGGTGCAAGGCTTACCAATTCCATGCTAATTTCATACATCAACCATCTGAAGTTTTATACCCAACTATTACGTTGTGGCCATTTGATGCTTCGGGATTAGATGTTGTTGGACCACTGCTAAAATCTTCTGGTGGGCACTTATACATCTTGGCTGCGATAGATTACTTCTCAAAATGGGCCGAAGCCATAGCTTTAATGAAGTCAAAAAGGAGAATGTCGAGAGCTTCATTTGAGTAAACATTTTCTATCAATTTGGTATTCCACGATACATAATAATGGATAATGGTAAGCCACTTTATAACAAGTTGATGAATAAAATATGTGATCTCTTTGGCTTTAAGCAGCGAAAGTCTTCTCTGTACAATGCTGCCGCCTATGGTCTAGCTGAGGGATTCAACAAGACTTTATGCAATTTATTGAAGAAAGTTCTCTCTAAGTCCAAGAGAGATTGGCATGAAAGAATGGAAGAAGCCTTGTGGGCATAGGGGACAACATACTGTACACCAACTCAAGCAACCCTATACTCACTTACTTTTGGAGTTGAGGCTATCCTGCCACTCAAGCGTCAAATACCTTTATTGAGACTGGCTATCCAAGAAAGGGCTCACTGAAGAATAAAATGCCCAACTACGTCTTGCTGAGTTAAAAGCACTTGATGAAAGATATTGGAAGCCCAACAAAACCTTGAATGCTATCAAGCTCGTTTCTCTTAGGCAACAAAAAGGTTCGTTAGAGGTGTTTTCAAGTTGGAGACAAAGTCCTTGCAGTAAGGAGGCCTATTATCACTTCACGCAAGTCCGAGGGCAAACTTACCTCGAAGTGGGATGGACCGTATGTGGTACAAAAAGTATACTCAAATGGTACATACAAGATTCTCGATACAGATGGAATAAGGATCGGTCCTATAAATGCAAAATTTCTTAAGAGGTACTATCCTTAAGGCAAATGATGCTCCTTGAAGTACGAGTATAAAGCTGCATGATACTCCTGGCATGTAAAAGTATAAAATGTGTACAACACCCTAAAAAAATGTTTCCGCTAGGTTGAAAATCTCGAAAGAGGCGGCCTAGACAAAAGTTAGGACCAAAAACAAAAAAACTCCCCCAGAACTACGTTGTGACTTGATCCTCTTTATTGAGATATATAGGCTCTTGGAATTATATTCCAGGTTCAGTTACATGAGTGTTAGAAAAACTATATGTCCCTACCAGATTCTTTATGGGGGCGAATCCTATGAAATGTGAGCTCATTCAATAACATGCTTGAGGCTTTCAAATTCGGTCAAGTTTGCAAGTTGGAATTTTCATATTCCCTAAGTCTCCAAGCAAAAGTCCCTAAGGTCTACAAGTTAGTTCCCAAATTAAGAAAGTGTGCAACTGACGGTCCTCAAGTTCTCAAGTTTTGTATTGATATTCTTTAAATTTATTCATTTCGTAAGTTAAAGCATTAAGTTGCATAAAATTTGAGAAGGCGAATACACGAACCTCAAAAGAGAAGGGATTTTTACTATTTTCATTCTTTGTAGCATTCCAAACATGAATTAAGTTTGAATTATTGAGGCTTGTAGCAAAATAAAACATGTGAAAAAGTTCAAGTTGGAACTATAAATGCAAGATATGAGACACAAAAATGGAGAAATTCTATTGCTATAAAATTGTCTAACATATTAGTCTCAATCTTGAGAGAATAAAGAAAAGAAGCAAAAAAATAAATAAATAAAGGAAGCTTAATCTAAGCATAATTTGTAGTTGATCAAATCTTGACGACTAGCCTCTAAGCCCTATCTCCTATGCTCCAAGCGAGTTGAATCGGCGGTTGTCAAGAAATCCATGTATTCATAAGAAGACACTTCGTTCTCAGCAATTAAGATCTTGGCTTGAACCTCCTCAATCTCCTTCTTGGCAGCACCTATAGCAGCCTCAAGTTCCTCTTCCTCCGCATGTAGAGTTGCTAACTTCTTCTTGTCCTTCTTTAGTGACTTCCTTTTAGAAGAAGCATGTTTAGTCTTTTCTCCCTCCTCTACTCTAAGTGACTCAAGACCCTCATTGGCCTTAGAAAGCAACTCCAGCTTCTTGTCCTCATGCACCCTATATATAAAAGTGGAGCTTTCTTGATCATAGGAGGCAGCAAGCTCAAGGAGAGACTCACAAAATGCTTCAAGGGTGAAGGATCCATGAGACGTGTCTCACTCATCTCTTGGAGAATCTCATAAATATCTTCTTTGTAAGATGAAATCAAGTCTAAAGAAGTTCTTGAAAGTTTGTTACAAATCTCTTCCCAAAGACCCAAGATATACTTTTTTTTGTAAGTTGAAACAACACTTTTTCCTTCAAAAATAGACTGAGCCCCATCTGGCTTTGAAAGAAGTAGAAGGTTGTTACTCGAATCGAGGGTCGACTTTTTTAAAGTTTGATCATGAGAAGTGATTGCAATTCTCTGTTCTTGCTCAATAGCTAAATTAACTCTGTCTCAAGTTTCGATGTCGTGACGGACTCCACACTAATTTGCGGCCTCTCATAATTCCTTTGGATGCTCAACAACATTCACCTACACAAAAAGGGAGGGAAAGAGAATTAGCAAATTAGTTAACCATAAGTTGTTCTTAAAATTCATTTAAAAAAGGGATTAGTAGTCAAAGGGAAAACCTCTTCATTCTGAATGACTAATAATTTTTGGAGGACCATCAATGCCTTGCTCCTCAATAATCTCCAACTCAACAGCCTCGGGAGCAATTGGTTCATGTCTCTTCCTCTTCCAACATTGGTCCTTATTGCTGCTTTTGCTAGTCTCTTCGGAGGCTTGCTTTGTAGATGGAAGAATTAAGGGGCATCTCTTTGCAGCGGTAGGAGCACAGGCTACTTATTTCTTAGATCACTTAGAGGACTTGAGCCTCTTGCTTTGAGGTTATGGGGCAAGTGGGGCATCAACGTTTAAGAGCACCTCTCTGACGTCTTGACCTTTGTCCCCTAAAAGAATGGTGAAGTTTGGCCCAGCCTTTTCTAACAAAGTATCCATATTTTCCTCAAGAAACTTCCCATATGATCTTTCCCACCAAGGTAGGTATCAAGTGGAGTAAAGTCTCTTCGCAGAAGCAACTGTAGGATGAAATGTCGCTCTTGACATAGTAGTATGCGAGATACAGATCCTTCAATACCTAAGCCCCTCCTCAAGAGATTCAGAATGAATATCATATTCTAGATATCCAGGAGTATCTTGATAGAACTCAAATTGATGACTAAATCGGTGGGGACTGTATGGCTCGATAAGGAAGGAGTCCCCCTTCCTTAAGGTAAGATAATTAAAGTGAAGACTTATAAAATAAGATGAATCCAACTGTGAAGCTTTGTCATCATCAACATAATAAGGTGGCTGAGGCCTAATAAGCATAGTCGTATTCCATACAATGCTTTCACCTCGATGGATGCATTTTCATGTCTCATCTTTTTCAAAATATTTTGCAGCACCCTCGCCAGAAAATATGGTCATCCGAGTGAGGGAAGGTCCACCAGTAAGAGAATAATGTGTCTCAAGATAATGAGCAAGCCAACCACAAACATAATGGATGGGGAAAGAAACCTTAATATGATCAAATTGTGAAGAATTTGAAATATTGTTTAAGCCACGATAGATGCTCGCTAAAATCGGGACTGTAAGGCTAACCCTTTGACCACTCGCCATCAAGCTTTCCATCTTAAAAGTTTCGGGCCGAATAAGATTTTTCACTTCGAAGGGAAATACGAAGACCCATAACCAACATGACAAGAAGGCTGCCAAATAAGTCCCATATTTTTTGTGTTCTGCTCCGAGCATAGAAAATGTCATCTCTTGAGATCTTAGCCATGTGCTCACCTCCATTAATATGTCTCCTGTCGGGTTATGTGTAGATGCTATCTTTTCTTTTCTTGGGGGAACTAGCCATCCTTGATGTCTTGTTTACACCAAAATTGCATCCAATCACTAAAAGAGATCCCCGAACTATCACCCTTCTTCTCCCTAAGATGATGGAAGGTAGTAAATAAATGCTCACAAGTTTGAGAAAGAAATCTATTCTTTTTCGCATCATGACCTGTAAGCTCTTTGGCATTGGTATCACCTCTTCATAAGGACACCCACTGATCGATAGGCTTCCAAGAATATATAAGTCCCAAAGAGATATGAATGCTTCTCCAAGAGACATAAGCAGTGTGTTTGTTTGGGGACACCAAGCCTCAGAAAAGGCCTGCATAATATTGGAATTCCGATCATAAGTAAAAAGAGAGGCAACTACAACATTTCGGAGGTTAGCATCGTTCAAGCTTTGCCCATTTTTTGCTAAGGACATCTTCTGTCCATTCCCAGTATCCAGAGATGCAATGATATTCGCCCTCGAACAAAATTTCATCTCCCCAACGTAACCCTTCTTGGATCATGCGACGTCCTAAATTTGGAAGAGTGCTCGCAAGATTGGTGCCTTGAAAATTTGGTGTCTCAAGATACTATACCTTGAAGCTTTGTTAGATTTATGGTCACGTTCAAAGGTCTAATCCGCCTTATGAAACGTGTTTCTCAATTGTGTCCATATATCAGCATAACGATCAACTAGAGAATCTCAGACTAAAAGCTTGGTCTCTACCTTGCTATCTTATGACCCAATTATGAGGTGTCTGAGTCCAAAAGATGAGCAAGTGTAATCCTTTAAGAAGACCATTATTAAGGCTGCATAAAAATAAAAGTGTCATCCTTCATCAATGATAACACGCAAGGAAAAAAGGGGGGATAAGAATCAAAATAAAAGAATATGGCTAGTTGGGGCTCCCATATGTTCAAATATTGGGAGCTTTGTAAAGCCTCATATTGTTAGTTCCCTATGTTTAAACATTTAGAACAGCGAAAAGCCTCGCATTGTTGGTTCCATATGTTTAAACATTTAGAACAGCGAAAAGTCTCGTACTATTGGTCCCCTATGTTTAAACATTTAGCATCTTATTAGTTTCCTATATTTAAACATTTAGAACAGCGGAAAGCCTCGTGTTGTTGGTTCCCTATGTTTAAACATTTAGAACAATGGAAAGCCTCATCTTGTTGGTTCCTTATGTTTAAATATTTAGAACAGCGAAAAGCCTCGTGTTATTGGTTCCCTATGTTTAAACATTTAGAACAGCGGAAAGCTTGTATTGTTGGTCCCCTATGTTTAAACATTTAGAACAACGTAAAGCCTCGTTTTATTGGTCCCCTATGCTTAAACATTTAGAATAGCGGAAAGCCTCGTATTGTTGGTTACCTATGTTTAAACATTTAGAACAGCGTGAAGTCTCGTTTTATTGGTCCCCTATGTTTAAACATTTAGAACAGTGTGAAGCATCAAATTGATGATCTCAAAGTAGGGGTATAGAACATATCCCTTCGTACCTTGAGATCGAATTCTTGTGTCATAGAATTCACAAAGCATAAATATCACTCCCTTTGCCTAAAAAAAAAAGAAAAGGTGAAGAAAGTCATACCTCAACAAAGACACCTGAGATTAGACTTCAACTTTGATTGAAAAATATGAAGAAGTATACCATTATTTATAAGGTGTTGTCCATAAAGAAAAAAAAGAAAAAAGGTAAGAATGAAAAAAAAAGTAAAAAAAGGAAAGAAAGGAAGAAAGAGAAAGAAAAAAAAAAGAGGAGCTCATTGTACGAGACTAAGAAAAAGAAGAAAAAAGGAAAGAAAGATTAAAAAAAAAGGAGAGAGAAAAGAAAAAAAAGAGGGGGGCGGGGTGG
>JAOTQR010000002.1:12075833-12111693 GCA_025774065.1 Solanum ossicruentum
GTATGTATTCTTATGTGATGATGACCTAGCACCTAGTGGACTTGTGGGAGGGGGAGTATCTCTAAGGGTCCAGCACCCAAGTCCCATAACTATGTGCCAAACATAGGTATATGTTTATGGTAACCTTTACCAAAAATGGGAGCCTATAAAGTATGGTTAAGATTATGTTATAATCAATGAAATTATGGTCTACCTTTGGTAAGTAAATCACCTCTTATTTGGGATGGGGAAGAAACCAAAATTTCATGTAATAGCTCACATGGTCTAGATCTCGGTTGAGGTCTCATCTCCATTATGTTGAAGTATTATAACATTTCATGCTTCATGGATTTCATGTCATATTGATATATTACTCTTCATTGTATATATGCTTCTTTTTATATATGTGCCCTTGTCAAATAACATTAAATAAAGGTTTAATGAGTTAATATGCATTGCATATCCACATACTTAGTACATTCAAACGTACTAACCATACTCTTTGCCTACATAATCTAACCATGTAAGGACCGAAGACTATCTTCATCCACCTATTGATGGTTAGCTTGGATTGTGAGAGTTGCTTGTGGTTAGTCCTATCATCCAAGGACAAGACACCTTCTATCTATCTATTATGTTATTTCCACTTATGTTTTTATGTTAAAGGTGATTTGATGACATGTCTTGGCTCACGTATTATTCTATGACTTAGAGGCATTACTGGACATCATGTAAACTCTATATACAGGGTTGTTATATGTTATGCTATTTACTTATGGGGCTCATATCTCTTGATGTTGATGATATGATGATATGTTCATGATGAGATGTGGAAATGTGGAAAGTCCTAAGTCCTTTCTATCCTTATAGTGTGAGTCATACTTACCCACCCCTTAGCTTTTTTAACTCGGTCTAAGACTTATAAGTCTTGGGACTAAGTTTTCCCAAATGTATTTTTACTTATACTTAGCCAAAATTCACCCTCATATCATCCTAAACATTCCCTAAACTCATTAAAACACTTAGTCATATTTTCACTCCCCAAACTCAAGTCCCAAACCCTCATCCTAAGCTAAGGTTTTCCTTCAAGGTCCTTCTTTAAGCTTCAAGTCTCCATCTCCAATCTTCACCAAGTTCATCTCTAAACTAAGGTATGTGGGTTTCTTCACCCGTAATACCCAAGCTTCCTTTTATTCAAATTGCATGATTTAAAGTTGATTTACAAATATGTCTTGATTATTATGAAATTCACTGCACACTATGTTAAAGCTATGTAATGTTGTGACTGTTTTGCCATGTTTTGAGCTATAAATATTTGATCTATTATAAGATTTGAGAAGGGATTTTGATGTATATTGCATGAGTGTGTTGCAAGGTGTTGATTGATGGTTTTATAATGGATTTTCTTGCATTATTTCATCTCTATATTTTATGGTTTTATACTAGCATTACACACCCTCTAAGTGTTTGATAAAATGTCTGAATGTGGTTTCTTGAGGAGTTGAAGATCCAAAACATGAGATATAATATGATTGATTATGTGATGACGAAATGAGCTTAAGTATATGATAAATTCTATATAAAGTGTTTCATTAGACCATTCCCAATACGGGGGGACTAAGAACCCGAATAACCTAGATAGGGGTTTTCAGTCATCAACCTAGGGAAGGGTTTGTACTTCTTCGCCTAGTGATGGGGTGGAATCACTACTAACATAGATGGGGGTGTGTACTCATCAACCTAGGGAAGCATTTGTACTTCTCCACCTTGGTGATAAGGTGGCATTATCACCACCTAAGGAAGGGTTTGTACTTCTCCACCTAGTGATGGGGCGGAATCATCACTAACCTAGATGGAGGTTTGTACTCATCAACCTAGGGAAGGGTTTATACTTCTCCAACTTGGTGATGGGGAGGCATTATCACCAACTTAGTGAGGGGCTAGTACTTCACTGCCTAAGTAATGGGGCAACATCATCACTAACCTACCAAAGGTTTGTACTTTGGAAATATAGCTTGCTCTCTTCTACACATATGATATCCTATATGAGCATGAGTTACTTAAGCATGTTTCACCTTAGAATTGATCATACATGCCATATTATTATATGATGCCTATTCTATGCATTTTGATTATGATGCTTAATTCCTATTTGCATTGCATCCTACATACTTATTACATTCAAACATACTAATACATACTCTATACCTACATGGTGTCACCATGTAGGAACTGGTACCCAAGTTTATCAGCATCCTCCTCCATATAGCTAGTTCGACACTACTCAAGGTAGTTGGTGAGTCTTCTATTTTGGGGACCTTAGTCTATGTTGCTCGTATTATGTATTGAGGCATTCTTCTTTATTGCTCATTTTTACTATAAGGGTGAGCTCAGTTACTTTGTCTTGGCCCCCACACTTCTCTATGTATTAGAGGAGTTTGTTGGATGTGTTATGTACCTATGATCTGTGCTTGACTCTTGTCTTTTGATTATGATGAGATGGAAGTATTTCCCTTTAGCCCAGGCTTCCCCACTTTTATCTCTTGGTGCTTGATTTATTGCTTCCGCGACCAAGGATGTGTAATGATGTTCTAAGAGGCTTACTTGGGGTCCCTTCGGGTTCCCCTTGCATTGTGTCATGTCTAGGCCTTGGGCTTGGGTCATGACAAACTTGGTATCAAAGCCCTAGGTTGATAGATCGTCGGAGTGCAACATACCCTATCGATTAGAGTCCTATTCATGGTTGTGAAGCAAGCCATGAATATGAATAGGAGATTATGTGATGTTTTAGGAAATACTTCCTTTCTTCATGTTCTAAGTCATTCTATAGAGTTGTGGTAAGTTTTTCCCTCTAATGATAGTTCTTTGCTATGCAAGATCATGCCAAACACTCGAGGAAGAAGGGCCCAAACTCCCGAGGAGCAACCTAAGAATGGTGAGCTCTGGGATGCTCTCATTATGCTGGCCCAAGTTATAGTCAACCAAGTCAATCAAAGGGCCCAAGCCCCTCATGCTATTACCTCGGGAGCTAGGGTAACGGACTTCATGAGGATGAATCCTCCGGTGTTCTATGGGTCAAAGGTGGATGAAGATCTACAAGAGTTCATTGATGAGGTCTAAGAGATCCTGAATATAATGGGTGTTAGGCCAAATGAAAAGACGGAGTTGGCAGCATACCGAATCAGAGGGGTAGCTCAAATATGATGTGATTAATGGAAAGATGAGAAGGGGATTGGTAATGCGGTGCTTTGGGAGGAGTTCAAATTGGCCTTCCTTAGTCAGTTTTTCCCTCATGAGCTTAGGGAAGTTACATTGGTGGAGCTTATGAACTTGAAACAAGGTGTTATAAGTGTGATGGAGTATGCCCTCAAGTTTAATCAACTTTCAAAGTATGCTCCTTATTTGGTGGCCAATCCTAGATCTAGGATGAACAAGTTTGTGATGGGGGTGTCCCACTTGGTAAGTGAAGAATGCCGGTCCGCCATGCTAATTAGTGACATGGACTTGGCTCAATTGATGACCTACGTCGAACAAATTGAGGAAGAGAATTTAAGGAAGAGAAGGGGACATGAGGCCAAGAGGGCCCGTCTTGGGGGTAAGCTCCAAAAGGGTGGTCGGTTCCATCCAGGCCAAGTGTCTCATCATGCTACTAATAAGGGGTTTGCTAATGACCTCCCTAGGCCTCAAGGTGTTGGTGTTGTGGCTCCCAGTGATGTGTGTCCTACATGTGGGAAGAGTCACCCATGTTTGAAATATTCTAATGCATGCTTTGGTTGTGGGGAGCTTGGGAACAAGAAGGTAGATTGTCAAAGAAACCATGGCAAAGTCCGAGCTGCTAATGCAGTCCCATTAGGGAGAGGTTGTCCTCAAGGTGGTGCCCCAAGGCACAATTAATTTCATAATCTGCATGGGACGCAAGGGGTTGGCGAGGTCCCTAATGTTGTTACAAGTATGTCAAAAATCTTTTACTTTGATGTGTATGCTTTAATTGATCTAGGTGCCACTCTTTCCTTTGTTAACCTTTTTATTGCTAAAATGTTCCATGTTGTCCCCGAGTTGTTGTATGATTCATATGAAGTGTCTACTCCTTTTGATGCCTCAATTATTGCTGGAAAAGTTTATATGAGTTGTCATATTTGCATTTTGCATAAGTTGTTGCCTTGTGATCTTGTTGAATTAGACATGGTAGATTTTGATGTTCATTCTTGGGATGGATTGGTTGCATGCCTACAATGCTTCTACTGATTATAGAACCCGTAGGGTGAAGTTTCAATTTCCAAAATGAGCCCGTT
This sequence comes from Solanum ossicruentum, assembly GCA_025774065.1. NCBI lineage: Eukaryota > Viridiplantae > Streptophyta > Magnoliopsida > Solanales > Solanaceae > Solanum > Solanum ossicruentum. The sequence continues at coordinate 12,080,105 of JAOTQR010000002.1, forward strand.
CTTGAGTGGGAGAGTCAAGATGTGGTGGTCAGGGGTAGATTCATTCATGCATTAAAGCCCGTATGTTGATCTCTAAAGAGTGTCTTTACCATCTTGTGAAGGTTAAAGATATGGAGTCCAAAGTTCCTTCCATTAAGTTTGTTCCGATTTTAAATGAGTTTCTTGATGTCTTCCCAAATGTCCTTCCCGATGTTCCTCCCGAAAGAGGGATAAATTTTGGCATAGATCTCCTTCTCGATACTCAACCTATCTCCTTCTCCCATACCATATAGCCCCGGCAGATTTGAAGGAGTTAAAAGAGCAATTGAAAGATTTTTTGGAGAAGGGATTTATTAGACCTAGTCAATCACCATGGAGTGCACTGGTGTTGTTTGTAAAGAAGAAGGATGGGTCACTTAGAATGTGTATTGACTACTGGCAATTCAATAGGGTCACTACACAAAATCGATATCCTCTTTGAAGAATTGATGACTTGTTTGACCAATTGCAAGGGCTAGCTTTTTCTCTAAGATTGATCTTCGGTCCGGGCATTATCAAGTGAGGGTGAGGGAATATGATATTCCCAAGATGGCCTTCTAGACTAGATATGGGCATTATGAGCTTGTGGTGATGTCTTTTGGGTTGACAAATACACTGGCCATCTTCATGGACCTAATGAATAGGGACTTCAAACCTTATAATGATTCCTTTGTTGTGGTCTTCATCGATGATATTTTTACCTATTCATATAGCAGGGAGTAGCATATGGGTCATTTGAGGGTTGTGCTACAAAGATTGAGGGAGGAGAAATTGTATGCCAAATATGACAAGTGTGAGTTTTGGTTGAAGGAGGTTGCATTCTTGGGTCATGTGGTGTCGGGGGATGGTATTAAAGTGGATCCTGAGAAGACCAATGCGATTAGAAATTGTCCTAGACCATTGACCTCGTCGGATATTAGGAGCTTGTTAGGCCTTGCGACTTACTATAGAAGATTTGTGAATGAGTTCTCCTCCATTGCTTCCCCTATGACCAAATTGACTCAAAAGAAGGTTATGTTTTTATGGACCGATGAATGCGAGAGAAGCTTCCAAACATTAAAGGACAAACTTTTGTCCACCCCTATATTGTCACTACCGGATGGGCTTGAGGTTTTGTTGTGTATTTTGATGCATCAAGAGTTGGTTTGGGTTGTGTGCTCGTGAAACATGGTAAGGTCATAGGCCATGCTTCTAGGCAACTCAAGGTGCATGAAAGGAATTACCCTGCCAATTATCTTGATTTGGCCGTCGTGGTATTTGTATTAAGGATTTGGCATCATTATTTGTATGGGGGTGCATGTTGGTATCTTCACTAATCATAGAGCCTCCAATATGTTATCACTCAGAAAGACCTCAATTTGAGACAAAGAAGGTGGCTATAATTTCTCAAAGATTATTGCATGAGTGTGCATTATCATTCGGGCAAGGCAAATATGGTGGCGGATGCTTTGAGTAAGGTGTCTATGGGTAGCCTAGTTCATGTTGATTGTAGTGATAGGGAAATGACAAGGGAGGTGCATAGATTGGATAGATTGGGGGTTGGGTTGGAAAAAGTGGATAATAGTGTTGTTGTGATAGTTCCAAATCATCTTTGGTTGATGAGGTGATAGAAAAACAAGTTCTTGATGCTTCCTTGCTTGAATTGAAGGCTTTGGTGAAAGAGGGCTAAGTAGAGGTTTTCTCACAAGGAGGAGATGGTACCCTTAGGTACAAAGGTAGGTTGTGTGTGCCTTGTGTGGATGATTTGAGGGAGAAGATCCTTAATGAGGCCCATAATTCTTCTTATTCTATTCACCCTGGTTCTAACAAAATGTATAGAGACTTGAGGGATGTGTATTGGTGGGGAGGCATGAAGAGAGACATTGCCAAATTCGTTGTTGCTTTCCATAGTTTTCAGTAAGTCAAAGCCGAACATCAAAGGTCAGGTGGCCTAACCGAACACATAGAGATTCCCACATGGAAGTGGGAGGTGATTAATATCGAATTTTTGGTTGGGTTACCTAAGACTAGAAATGGTTTTGCTTCTATATGGGTGGTGGTTGATAGGATGACGAAATCGACTCACTTTCTACCTGTTAAGACCACATATGGAGATGAAGAGTATGCAATGTTGTACATCCATGAGATAGTGAGGTTGCATGGGGTTCCTTTCTCCATTATATTGGATAATGGTGCACAATTCACCTGACACTTTTGGAGGTATTTTCAAAGGGGTCTTGGTACAAAAGTTTCCCTTACTACGGCCTTTCACCGTCAAACAGATGGCCAAGTCAAAAGGACAATTCAAACCCTTGAAGATATGCTTAGGGCATGTGTATTAGAGTTGAGGGGTAGTTGGGATGACCATCTTTCTTTGATTGAGTTTGCATCAATAATAGCTAGCACTCTAGTATTGGTATGACTCCTTTTGAGGATCTTTATGGGAGGCGTTGTAGATCACTGATTGGTTGGTTTGAGGTTGGAAAGGTGGCTTTATTAGGATTGGATCTGGTTATGGAGGCTCTTGAGAAGGTTAGGATGATTTGGTAAAGGTTAATAACAGATCAAAGTCGTTAAAATCTTATGTCGATATGAGAAGAAGAGATCATGAATTCAAAGTAGGTGATTGGGTTTATTTGAAAGTTTCTCCATTGAAAGGTGTGGTCCGTTTTGGTAAAAAGGGGAAGAGTCCAAGATATGTTAGTCCTTATGAGGTCTTGAAGAGGGTTAGCAAGGTATCTTATTAGTTGAAGTTGTCTAGTAAAATGAATTTGGTTCATCCGGTGTTTCATGTCTCTATGTTGAGATAATATGTTGGTGATCCTAATGCTATTGTGCCTCTAGGTGTTGTGGGTTTTGTTGAGGATAAATTGTCTTATGAGGAGGTTCTAGTTTAGATTTTGTATCAACAAGTGAAGAGATTGAGGAACAAAGAGGTGGTATCCGTTAAGGTCCTTTGGAGGAACCAACAAAATGAAAGTGCTACTTAGGAGGCCGAAGCGGGCATGAAAAAGCGGTATCCTATCTTTTCCACTCCACTCAAGCCTAAGGTACCAATTCTAAATCCTCTATGGTATTTCAAGTCTTGTATTTCAACCCCTTTGTCATTCATATGCATTCATGTTCAAGTTGGCAAGTTTATGATGATTTTACACTTATGTTGAGATTTTGAAAATGGTGTTTTAAATGTAATGTTGCATTTAAGTTGGGGATGGTTTGTCTATGATAATTCTTCTCTTATACGACTCTTTTACATTTGAGGATGAATGCTCCCAATAGGGAGATATTGAAACGACCCCATAAAGTGCCCGAAAACGTGTCCAGAATGCCTTGAATTTTAAATTCCATATATCTCAAAATCAATTTGTTATTTTGAAAATCTTACTTTAGATTCTTGTTAAAGGGGTCCAAATAAGGTGAAAAAGGATAAAACCCAAATTTAAGAGCGAAAGATTAGCAATTATAACTTTTTAAGGTGTGAATTCCAGAGAGGAATCTGCGACCCCTCGCGACGCGCCACTGTGTAAAAAGTGGCCTACTTTTTTAACTCGGTCCAAGTGTCATGATTTGAAGCTAGGACACAGTTGTGACCAGAGAATGGGAAACCTGAAGGAACGCCAAACAAGCCTCTTTGCATATCATTACACATCCTTGGTTGCGAAAGAAAATAAATATGACAATAAGAGATAAGCATAAATAAGGGAATTAGGACTAAGGAAGAGAGAGTTTAATACTTAAGTAATATGTCAATGTTTAGAACACAAGGTCAAGGGACTAAGGGGAGAAAATCTTGCATAACATCATAATGAAGAGACAAAAGAGTCGAGGCTTATATTATAGAAACATAGCATGTCCAACAACACCTCTACTACATAGATAAGAGTTGGGGCCAAGAGAAAGGAACCAGGCTCACCCTCACTAGTCAAGATAGAAAATAAATAAGAGTGTCTCGTTACATAATAAGAGAAAAATATACTAAGGTCCCTGAAGTGGAGGACTCAAAAACTAGCTTGAGTAGTACTGAACTAGCCACATGGAGGAGGAGGAGGATCAACTTGGACTTCGATCCTTACATGGTGATATCAAGTAGTCATATAGCATACACTGATAGTTTTGAATGTTCTAAGTATGCAGGATGCAGTGCAACAAGTTATAGGCATCATAATGAAAATGCATAACAATAGGCAAGAGGAATAATATAACAATATAGCATGTATGATCAATGCATAATTAACTCATGCTTAATTAACTCATGCTCATATAGGATATCATATGTGTAGAAGAGACAAAGCTAGATTTCTAAATGTACAACCCTTTGGTAGGTTAGTGATGATGCTGCCCCATCACTTAGGTGGATGAGTACTAACCCTTATCTAGGTTATTGATTTTTCTGGTGAATAAGTACAAATCCTTCCCTAGGTTGATGAGTACAAACCCCTATCTAGGTTATCCAGGTTCTTAGCCCCCCGAATTGGGCATGGTCTAATGCAACACTTTATATAGAATTCATCATGTACATAAGCTCATTTCATCATTATATTGTCATCTATATCATATCTCATGCTTTGGACCTTCAACTCCTCAAGAAACCATACTCGGACATTTTATCAAACACTTAGAGGGTGTAATGCTAGTATAAAACCATGAAATATAGAGATGAAATCATGCAAGAAAATCCTTTGAAAGACCATCAATCAATACCGTGCAACAACCTCAAGCAATATACATCAGAATCCCTCATCAAATCCAACATTAGATCCAAGATTTAGAGCTCAAAACATGCTAAAAGAACCATACTTTCATGAACTCGAATCACTGTGCAGTAAATTTCTTAATATACAAAACCCACATGTAAAATCAACTTTAAATCATGCAATTTAAGTAGAAAAGAGGATTGGGCACCATGGATGAAAGGACCCAATAGTTGAAACCCACATATCTTAGCTTTGGAGAAGCTCTTGAAGAAGACTTTAATGGGGACTTGAAGCTTGAATGAAATCCTTGGTGAAATCCTTAAGATTGGTCTTGAGTTTTGAGACTTGAATCTTTAGCAAAATATTAGTATAAGTGTTTGAGTGAGTTTTGAGAAATGTTTAGGATGATATGAGGGTGAAATTTGGCTAAGTATAGGTAAAAGCACGTTTGAGAAAACTTAGGCCCAAGACGTACAACTCTTGGACCGAACAAGAAAAATAGTCTCCAAAATGTACTGGGGAGCGTCGCCTAAACCCCACTGGAATTTGCATTCTTAGAACTTCATAATTGCTAATCTTTTGCTCTTAAATTAGGTTAGACCCTTAATCACCTAATTTTGACCCCCTAAACTAGAATATGAAGTCAAATTTTTAAAATAGCAAACAAATTTTGAGGTATATCGAATTTAAAATTTTGGACATTTTGAGACATATTTTTGGGCACTTTTTTGGCTCGTTTCAATAAAACTTCTAAGTCTTGGGCCTAATTGTTCCCAAATGTGTTTTTACGTATACTTATCCAAAATTCACCCTCATATCATCCTAAACATTTCCTAAGACTCACTCAAACAGTTAGTCATATTTTCATTCCCCAAACTCAAGTCCCAAACCCTTATTCTAAGCTAAGGTTTTCCTTCAAGGTCCTTCTTCAAGCTTTAAGTCTCCATCTCCAATATTCACAAAGTTGACCTCTAAGCTAAGTTATGTGGGTTTCAACCATTGGGTCCTTTCACCCATGGTGACCAATCCTCTTTTCAACTCAAATTTCATGATTTAAAGTTTATTTATAAATGGGTCTTCATTCTTGTGAAATTCACTGCACACTTTGTTAAAGCTATGTAAAGTTATGAATATTTTGTCATGTTTTGAGCTATAAATCTTTGATCTATTGTAAAATTTGAGAAGGGGTTTTGATGTATACTGCTTAAAGGTGTTGCAAGGTGCTGATTGATGGTTTTACAATGGATTTCTTGCATTATTTCATCTCTATATTTCATGGTTTTACACTAGCGTTACACACCCTCTAAGTGTTTGATAAAATGTCTAAATGTGGTTTCTTGAGGAGTTAAAGGTCGAAAGCATGAGATATTATATGATTGATTATATACAGATGAAATGAGTTTGTATATATGATAAGTTCTATACAAAGTAATGCATTAGACCATGCCCAATACAGGGGGACTAAGAACCTGGATAACCTAGATGGGGGTTTGTACTCATCAACCTAGGGAAAGGTTTGTACTTCTCCACCTAGTGATGGGGTGGCATAATCACTAACCTATATGTGAGTTTGTACTCATCAACCTAGGGAAGGGTTTTTACTTCTCCACCTTGGTGATGTGGCGGCACTATCACCAACCTAGAGAAGGGTTTGTACTTCTCCACCTAGTGATATGGTGGCATCATCACTAACCTAGATAGGGGTTTGTACTCATCATCCTAGGGAAGGGTTTGTACTTCTCCACCTTTGTGATGGGGCGGCATTATCAACAGCGTAGTGATGGGTTAGTATTTCACCACCTAGGTGATGGGGCGGCATCATCACTAACCTACCAAAGAGTTGTACTTTGGAAATCTAGCTTGGTCTCTTCTACACATATGATATCCTATATGAGCATGATTTACTTAAGCATGTTTTACCTTAACATTGATCATACATGCCATATTGTTATATGATGCCTATTGCCTATTGCTATGCATTTTGATTATGATGCTTAATTCTTGTTTGCATTGCATCCTAGTACATTTAAATGTACTAATGCATACTCTATGTCTATATGATGTCACCATGTAGGAACCAGTCCCAAGTTGATCATCATCCTCCTCCTCAATGTGGCTAGTTCGACACTACTCAAGCTAGTTGGTGAGTCCTCATTCAGGGGACCTTAGTCTACGTTGCTCCTATTATGTGTTGAGACATTCTTCTATATTATCCATTTTGACTATGAAAGGGAGCCCAGTTACTTAGTCTTGGCCCCCGGTCTTATATATGTATTAGAGGTGTTTGTTGGTAATGTTATATACCTATGATATGCACTTGACCCTTGTTTCTTGAATATGGAAGTGTTTCCCCTTAGCCTCAATTTCCCCACTTTTATCTCTTTATGCTTGATTTATTGCTTCGACAACCAAGGATGTGTAATGATGCTCTAAGAGGCTTACTTGGGGTCCCTTCGGATTCCTCTTGCATCGTGACACATCTAGGCCTTAGGCTTGGGTCATGACAATTACTCTCAACTTAAACACACTCTCATATTCACTCAAGAGCCTCCATCAAAACCCCTGATACAAATTCAAGGAAAATGAAGAGCAAGCTTTGGATTCCAAGACCCACTACCAAACTTCATGTCTTTTACAACTCAATTTCAAGAAACTCAAAGTATAAGGTATGTGGGTTTCATTTATGGTTACCTTTCACCCATGAAGCCCAGTCTTCCATTTCTATGAAATTACATGTTTCCAAATTGTGTTGCTTATGGGTATTATTCACTAGTGATTATGATCATACACTATATTGGGGTTTCATGAAAGTTTGATTGAAAACACATGTTTACTCATTTTAAGTCTATACCATGAGATGATTTACCTATTATGATTATGCATGTTTTAAGCTATAGAACTGTAATTTCTCTTGATATTTGATAGGGATTTTCAACAATTTTTATACGAGGGTTTTACCAAGTATGGTGGGTTAATTTACTTTAGAATTTCTCATATGATTTTACTCTTGAATTGCATGGTTTCATACTAGCATAATACAACCGCTGGTTATGGATTCTTGAGTTATTGAAGGTCTAATGTATGTCTTATGAGTTAAGTGACTTTATGATGATGAAAGGAATGTTTATATGAGTTGTTTCCATGAAAGGTACTTATAATATTGTAAGTTGACCATGCCAAGTTGAGGAGGTGATGCCTCATTCACCATATATGGTAGGATGAGACAATCATCAACCAATTGAGTGGTTGATACCTCAATCACCAAGGATGGTAGGATCAGACAACCATAAGTTATGTTGATGGGTTGATACCTTGTCCTCTATGATGGAGGGTGTGATGTTCATCAACAATGTTGAGGGGTTGATACCTTGACAACTATGATGGAGGGTGTGATGTCCATTAACCAGATAAGGGGTTGATACCTTGACCTTTATGATGGAGGTTGTGATGTCTATCAACCAATTGGGAGATTGATACCTCAATTATCATGGATGGTAAAGTGTGAAAACCACTAAGAGGTCTCTTACTACACATGTAATATGTTCTATATAAGCATGTCTTACGTAAAGCATCATTCATGCATGCCATATTGCTATATGCTCATTTATCGCCTAATTGTGAATTTCAATTATGTTGCCTATCTCTTGTTGCCCAGTATCCTATATACTTAGTACATTCAAACATACTAACGCATACTATATGCCTACATGATGTTACCACATAGGAACTAGAGCTCTACTTGATCATTTTCCTCCTCCATATGGCTAGTACTATCCTTGAAGCAAGTTTAGTGAGTCCTCAACTCCGAGGATGATATCTTTTGATCTTATGTTATGCAAAGACTCTCCTTCTTTTATTGTATTCTTATGAATATGAGGATGATCCCAGAAAGTTGTCTTGGACCTTGCTCAATTCTAACTCTAGAGGTTTTGTTCGAAAAGTAATATAATTGTACTTGAGCATTGACTCATTTATGTTATTTAAGTATTTAACTCTTTCCCTTAGTCTCAATTTCCCTCGTTTATGTTTCTCTTGTTGTATTATCTTTCTTCCGCTCCCAAGGATGTGTGTATGATATGCTACTAGGCTTCTTTGGGGTCCCTTCGGGTTCCCCATTCACCGTGTCACGTCTAGGCCCTAGTTTGGGTCGTGACAACGGACCCTAAAGGGTGTCATAGAATAGCAAAAACTTCAACTTCTGTACACTTAGCCCAAAATCATGCCAAACCATGCAATCCTTCAAGACAAACATAGAAACATATCAAATCTACTAATATCGCTTTTAAAATACACAAAATTCTAAGTTTCACGCATCAAAAGTATTGTATTTTGATAGCACATCAAGTAACTAATTGCCTTCTTTGACTATATGCTATTTTTCACTTTTGCACTATAAACACTAATATTTTAAACTCATAGTTCACCTTTCCTATTTGAAACCTTTTTGGTTCCTTTTATCACTCTCAATTTTTTTACATTTTAGCTCATATTTTAGGTATCTATTTGTTTTTCCTCGCACCCACTTCAAATTCTTTTTCCCTATTTATTACACCACTATGCTTCATTCCCATTTAGCGTGATTTCCTTGCAACAGTCACCCTTAACTTAGGCTTTTGGCTTGAGCTAAATTTCACAATATCCAACCTATAAACCAGAGCAACTATTGGTAGCCAATCTCAACTCAGGATTTTAGCCTGAGTCGAGCTGCAAAGTTTTTAAGAAGGGACCAAACCAGATTTCAGGATTACATAGCACAAAAGGTTTGGTTACTCAGGTGTCAACAAAGAAAAGGGTACATGTAAGATTCAAACATTAGGATAAAGGGATACATAAAGCATTTGGTTGGTTAATTTTAGGCAAAGTGGACTGATGATATGAACAAAACCTATGATCCTTTCCTAATCAACTAATCTACAGTCTCAGTCAGAGTAATAGGTCAAGTTCTGGATTGGAACACAGTAAAAGAATCATGCAATAAAGCTTACACACACTTGGCACTGAATACACTGTCAACATAGACTCTCAGATCATGATTTTTATTACAATTAAGTCAATCACTAATTCCACATGGTTGTTATCACAACTACCTAACAGTACATTATTAATCACAAAAATAGGAGGGTATCATTTTTCATCAAAAGCTAACATATGCCACATGTTTCGATACAATATGCAACTAGTACTACTTGCACATCCTAAACATATCGACTTAATAGAAAATAAATTTCCTTAGGGAAAGAACACCGACAAGAAAACCCTGTGGACTCAAAAATTAGGATAGCTATAGGCCTTGGTTACTCAGACTTTGCCGAAGCCTATAACTACCCATACCCTCATTGAAAAGCATTTGCATTGCCCCCAATGCAAATAAATAGACCAAACTATCATATTGGGGTCAAAAAGGGAAATACTTAGTCACCTAAGTGCCGATCTCTATCTGTGTGTCCCCATCTGTAGCCTGCTTAGTGGTATCCTTAGACATGGCAACATGTTTAGAGGGTCCAGCACCTCTCACCATCTCCGATACATATGTCTACAAATCTATCTCATCTATGATCAAGGCTCATTCGACACCCTATATGCACTTAATCTCTATCCTTTCAGCCTCATGTCTGGTAGTATTAGGATTATCAGAATTAAGATGAAAATACTTCCAAGAGGTGAGGGCTAGAGACTAACTAGCAAATAGGTCAAACTCATCAATGGTAGTAATATTGAGCATGGGAATCACAAGAGATGCTAATGATGATTCTCTCATCTCAGTACAAATTTGCAAGATCTCTGCTTGAATAACTCTCATATCAGGATTCTGAGTCGATCTGAGGCTCTGCTCCATTCACCTCTCAAATGCATCAACATAGCCACAAAATTATGCAACCCTCTCCTCAATGGCCATTGTGAAATACACTTGTATGCACTCCTTAGAACCTATTATAGCCTTACAAACCCAAGGCCATATTTGATACAACACCTGAGTCAACTGAGACTCAGTGCGAAGCTGTTGTTATACTAGAGCCTATATAGAATCCATAACATATATGCAATGTCTGTGGAAAGACGACATGTATGCATAGCCTATGGTATAGTAGTAGAAGTAGTAGTGTGCCCCATCTTCCTATAAGTATCTGTCTGCAGGGGGCCCTCGATCTCTAGAGCAGAAGTAGTGGAGGTAGTATGCTCAGGCTGTGGTACCTTGGTGAACATCTCTGGTAGTCGAACAGGTGGATATGGTGCTCACCGAATAGCCACAAGATTCTCAACAGCTTTGATTAGGCTGGCATTCTGGGTAATCTGAACCTTAATCATCATGTCCACATTATACAAGATCTCCACCCCCCCTCCTTTTATACATAAACGGTAGATTGGGCATGGGAATGGGATGGAGGTAGAAATCTTTAGTGCTTGCTCATTTATCTCCTTTGCTATCAAATGAGCTCAGTCTATATTGAAACACCCCAAAAATGTGCTTCTAAAATGCCGATAATGGTAATTTTCATATATCTTAAAATTCATACGTGATATCAAAAATCCGACTTTATATTCTTGATTAGGAAACAAAATTAAGTGGGAAATGGATATAATCTAGATTTTTGAGGACCTGTAGTAAAAAATAATTTTTGCTAGTTTTTGAGAAATAGTGTCTATCCGCACCCTATCCGAGGCATGCCAGGAGCGCGGACTAGTGTTAGATAGGCCATGCAATGGGTCTGCGTCATACTAGTGATGTGGACTAGTGTAAAATCTTCCTTAATTTTTCAATCTCTTCCAAGGGAATTAAGTTCATAGCCCCATGCGCATTTAAACGTGAAATCTCACAAACTTAGCTATTTTTCAACTATATATGACTCAAAACCTTCTCTAAATCCTCTCCAACACTTTATCAAAATTTCCATCCAAATCCAAGGATTTCAAGCTCACTTTGGATCTCAACAACTCATCCAAGCTTCAAGTCTCCTTCAAGTCTATATCAAGAGAACCTAAATCTAAGGTTTGTGGGTTTCATCCATTAGGTCCTTTCACCTATGGAGCCTAATATCTCTTTTTATGAAAATTGCATGTTTTCAAGTTTTATCTTCCATGGGCATCTTTTATTATGGATTATGACTATAAATTATGCTAGGATTTTATGAAATGTTAATCTATTATGCATGACTATTTATTTCAAACCTATACCATGATTTGATTATATATATTGAGAATATGCATGTTTTGAGCTGTGAAACTATGATATATTGTGAGATTTGAAGATGGATTTCAAGGTAGCCTACATGAGGGTTTTACAATATGTTTATAGGTTGATTTCATTGAGTTTTATCATCTTATTTCACTCTTGAATTGTATGATTTTGAACTAAAATCATGAACCCACCATGTGTTTGATAAAATGCCTTTTTAAAGATTCTAAAAGTTATTAATAATCTATTGCATGATTTATGAGTCAACTAACTCCATGATGATTTTGGGATTTCAAAATGTGTTGAATTCATGAATATGTCTATGATGTTGTAAATGTCAAAGTAAGCCCTTTTTCAAAGATTTTACCTCTTGTGGGTCTTTGATGTTAGGGGAGGGTAATATTTGATGATGATCTATTCTTGTATTTTAAAGTTAGGCTCACCGTTAGTGATCAACGATATTTTAGATATACTCATGTCATCTTTCCATGTTTTTTACAAATTGTTAAAGTATAATTATTTCGATTATTCCGTGGGATTAAGCTTAGCACCAATGGATTGGATGTGGCATAGACTATCTTCATGGGTTCATATTCCTTTCCACAAATAATGTCCCAACATAGTAGTATACTTTACCCTTGCTTTATAGTCGATCCATTTAGTGCACTTCTTAATGAAATTGACCTCGAAATAGGATGGGTTCCTGTAAGGGTGGTTGCTTCTCCGAAATGGGATGGGCTCCCATAAGATGAAGTATAATTTACCTTTGCGAGTAGGCCACCTATTTACCAATGAGGGGTAATCATCGGGATTCTGAGTTATAGCTCGCTTGGTCTACTTATGTCAGTTAGGGTCTCTTCCCACACATTTATTATGTTCTATGCAAGTTGAATGATTTACAAGCATGTTTTACTTTGCATGCCATATTGAGATCTCATTTATCTATTGCTTATTACTATGCATTTTGACTATATTTAGTTATGTCTTATTGTATTACATCCTACTTACTTAGTACATTCAAACGTACTAACACATAATTTATGCCTACATTATATCACATGTAGTGACCGAAGCTCCATTTGACCATCCTCCTCCTCCACGTGACTAGTACGATCTTTTAGCTTTGGTGAGTCCTCAACTCCGAGGACAATATCTACTTATTTCATGCAATGTAGTAAGTCTTTCTCTTTGTTGAACACTTACTACTATGAGGTTGAGCTCGGGAAGTGTCTTGGCCCCCACTCCATTCTATATGTAGAGGTGTTGTTAGATATTATGTATTCATACTATAGGGTTTGACTTGTCTTATGATTCTACGTTCATGAAGTACTTTTATTCCCATAGTTCTGATTCCCCATTTTTATATTCAATCTTGTTTATGTCTATTTTACTTCCGCAACAAAGAATGTGTGCATGTTACAATAAAGAGGCTTGTTTAGGTAATCTACGGACTTCTTATTCGTCGTGTCACGTCTAGGCCCTAGTCTTAGGTCATGACCTATGTCATAGCTAGTAATAATGCTTGCAACCAACATTGTGCAGTGCCATGTAAAAGTATTATCTACCTAGGTCTCTCGAATCCGTCTACATATAACAGCCTGCCAAAATTTCCCAGTGAAACTGAGTGAAGCCTTCACTAATGTCGCAAAACTAGATACCCAGTCAGCGCCATGGCCAGCTAAGCTATGTGCTCGGCAATGCATCTCATCAAGGCCTCCTTTTGGGTTGCATCTCTGATCAGTGCTCTATCTCTAATCTACCCCGACCTGTAGTCATACTCAGCTATGATCATAGGGGTCTAGTACTGAGAACTAAATACGAATTGCCAGATGGTGGTTTCAAATATGTCAATAAGGACTCCACGCACCATCGTACATGTCAAGTGGGGTTGGTCAAGGAACTTTATTTTTTTAAGATCGCCTGGATGATGGTAGCAGCAAAAGACGCCTAGAACTCACCAACCAGTGCTGGAGTGTACTTCCCCAATGGGGCTGCTAACCAATCCAAGTGATACCAGGTCATGGTGTACTGGAGCATTGTCACGACCCAAGCCTAGGGCATAAACATGACATGGCAGATCAGAAGTCCGAAGAGAACCCTAACAAGCCTCTTAGCATATCATGTACACATCCTTGATTACGGAAGCAAAATAAGACAATAACAAGAGTCAATTAATAAAAAGGGAAGTCTTTCATAGTCATAAAACATAAGAAGAATTGAGCACATAAGCATATAAGAAACATAGTATCCAACATCACCTCTACTTAAGAATGGAATGGGGGCCAAGACACTTCCTGGACTCACCCTTATGATAATAAGCATCCAATATAAGGAAGAAGTCTCAACATAGCAGGAATAAAATAGATATTGTCCCGAGATTTGAGGACTCACCAAAAGCTTTCTTTAAGAACCGAACTAGCCATGTGGATGAGGATGATCAATAGGATCTCTGGTTGCTACATGGTAATCACGTGTAGGCATAAAGTATGTATTAATACTTGGAATATACTAAGTATGTATGGTGCAGTGTAACAAAAACATAAGCCATAATTTTCAAAATGCATATATGAAGTAATTGGATATAATCTCAATATGACATGTATGAACAATGCTTGTAATAAAACATGCATGTAAAACATTTAACTTGCACAATACATCATACATATGTGGGAGGAGACCTTAATCGACATAGACCAAGCGAGCTACTACTTGGACTCCAAAGCATGACACCCCCTCGGTAAGGTGTACGATGCTTAACATCCACTCAAAAAGGTGTGGTCTACTTTCCAAGGTAAACTAAACATGATAACATAAACTAGATGGATCTGCTAGTAAAGTCCATTAGTGAAAAACATAATCCTATGGTAGCACATAGTTTCGAGACAAAAAACATTATATAAGCACCCCTTAAGTCGAGCCCCCACCTTAAGCCTCAATAGGTGCTAAGTTTAATCTCATGAAATACTTGAAATAATCATAATTTTAATAATAACATGCATAACTTGTATGAGACATGAAATGAGTATCTCATTCACATGCTTGACCTCTGCTAGTGAGCTTAACTTGAACATGAGGGCAAAATAGTAATTATGTTTGATCCCTCAAACTTGAATTAGGGCTCAACTTATCACTTGTCAAATCATAGGTACTTTTCATGAATTTGATACATGCTTGGGAGCCCATAATTATCTTGAAATTACTTGACTTCTAGATCATATAATAACTCATCTTTAACTTGAAAATCCTCGTCATGTAATTTAATCATACATGGTGAGTATATGGACACATGTTCAAAGTCATGCAATTCAAAAATATATATCAAGAAGGAGTAAAATCAATTCATTTAAAAGTCATTCAAACCAACCCACGAATGTTGAATTAAAACCCTCATTTTGGTTATCATGATATTCAGCTCCAAAATTCACAATAATTCATACTTTTCATTGTTCAAATCATGCGTATCTCAATAGAAATAAATCAATTCATAGAATAAGCTTAAAATAGATATTCAAGTATAATCAATCAACACTTGATAGAAACCCAGCATAATTCACATTAATAATGCATAATAGGAAGTACCTATAAAGAATCAAACCTTAGAATCATGTAAGTTTATAAAAAGAGAGAGTTGGGCTCCAAAAGGACCCATGGATGGAGACCCACATACCTTAAACCTTGAATTTCTTGGAATAAACTTGAAGGAGACTTGAAGCTTAGATTGGGTCCTTGAAATCCAAAGTTGTTCTTAAGATCCTTGAATTTGAATGGAGATTTTAATAAAGTCCTGGAGAGGTTTAACAGAGAGTTTTGTGAGTTCTAGAGTTGAAAATTACTAAGTATGGAGGATCTCACATTTAAATGGGTATTGAATTATTACCCTAATGCCCTTGGACAAAATATGAAAAATAGGGAAAAATTACACTGTCTGCGTCCAGTTCGCAATGCAGACTAAACACGAAGGAAAGTTTTGTGCTAGTCCGTGCCCAGGCCGCATCACGCCTGGGTCACGGATGCACGCTAGAGGTCGACTAATTAGCAAAATTATTTCTTACTACGGGTCTTACAAAATTTGAGTTTTATCCATTTCCCACTCAATTTTTCACCCTGATCAAAAATATTAAGTCGAATTTCTAAAATCACACACGATTTTTGAGCTATAAGAAAAATACGATTATGGGTCATTCTAAAGCACATGAGGGGTGTTTCAAGCATAGAAGCACTGTCAAGCCTAGTGTAACAATCTGTGGCTCCTCAAATATGCTCTTGGCTTGTCGACCCCACTCTTCTTGTTAAATGTCCTCTCATTATATATCCTGGTGCACTGGACACACCATCATCTCGCCAATCCAATTGGAGGAGTTGTTGGTGCTAGGGTGGACTCTGCAGAATCAAAACTTGACTCCTCACCTGAACCAAAGTCATCTCCATCCTTTGACCCTGATTGAGACCCTCACTAGAGTCTGTCATCTAAATAGAGCTACTATTCTTTGCATCTCCCTACTTGGACTGGAGAGGCCAAGCAACTATGGCCTAGTCTAGGTTGGCACTATCTATCATGATGCTGCCCTATTGTGTCGTCACTCAAAACCCTCATCAATATGGACGTTGAGATCCTCTACTAATCCACTAGCCTGAGGACTACCCTCAGTGTTTGTATGCTCATCATGTGGTTGGGTTTGCAAGGCCCGTATTTCATCTTTCTTAAGGCAAGGAGCCATAGTACCTGAAAGCACCCAAAAGTAAAGCATACATGAGTCCTATGAGTATAGAAGCAAAAATCAAAAAGTTAACAAAATTGTTCACAGAAGGACCATGAAGGCTCACCTTTCGAGGTGTAAAGTAAGATATGGGTCGTAGAAGGCCATCATAGAAAATAGGGTACAGGAAATTGAGTTACTGGAAATGTACTACGTAGTGACCACTCGTAGAATAGACTACAAGCCATAGACTCAATCATAGGTACAATGTCAGACTTCTATTCAGGCAGGTAAGGAACCTACGAACCCGATGTATGGGTCATAATCTGAACTACGACTAGTTGGTAACTTCATTTGGTAACATCCCAGAAAAACCAAATATCTAATCTCAACTTACAAGGGGCAACTATGGTCCATGGACTAATCCACCAGCCGTATAAAATCCTCGAGCTATTGAAAAACAACAACCTAAGTTTTCTTAATTCACCATTCGATTCCATTATATCAATATGCAAATAAAATTACAGCCAAGTCCTAGTCAAGGTAAAATTAAATAATTTTCTTAAGCACAATGACTAGGCACAGTAACAAGGCATATAAAAATAAATAGCATCAAAGCAATGGCACTCAAATCAAAGATGTGTGTGATTCACTATTCCACCCTTCAACTATTAATTCACACAAATAAATTCAAACATTACGACAACCACTATTTGGCACAATATTTTGCATGCCAGCACTCAATTCATGCAACAACATAATCGATCTTAAAAAGACAATTTAGTACAACTCAAGAGACAAACAATTGCGTAATTTCTGATAATAATGCTCATACCAACAAAGTAGTTTCATGCCCAATTTAATTAGTTTTATCATCCCAGTATTGAACCCATGCACTACCTTATCGCTTTTAGCAAGACAAATAACGTCAACTCATACGACGTGGATTTGCATAATTTCAAACAATGAAATTTAGATTAGCACACTTGATTTATGGCTAATAAAGGCAATCTAATGGAGAGGAGAATATGATACACCCAACTATCAGGGAACATCAACTATTAGGACCAAAAAATCATATCATCAACCTCAATAATGTCTCAAACCAATTACACAAATTTTTCAACAAAAATGAAATTCAAGAAGAGCACATAGCAAAATATTGAGCGAACGGTCGAGAACTAGTAAGAAAAATCCAAAATTCTTAGGGCCTTAACTTACCAAAACAGTAAGTGGATGGCTGGGATTTAGCCAAAATTTGGTGGGAAAGTGTTGCGGAGGAAAGTCGGTGGTGATCGATCTTGAGGAAGAAGGGTAAAGGTCTTAGATATTCTGGAAATAATTGGGAAACCGAGGGGTAATTAAAATTACCTCTTTTTGATTTAACTGATAGGGTTGGGTTTAAGTGGGATTCTGATCCCATAAGACCTCAATTATGGACCATATGACTATCTATAATCGTAAGACCTGGTCTTGTAGTCTCAGGATCCTTTTTTTAAGGACTTGGTTAATATGAAGCTTCCTACCAGTTGTAAGTTGACCTATGGCTCATACATTTGGTTCGTAAGTGCCCACAACACATAGAAAAGTTCCAAAATAATACCTAGAGTCCACAAACACCATTCACGAATTGTAATTTTATCTATGGATAGTTAAATTGGCTCGTGGACTGGAGTGCATAAATTTCTGCTCACTGGAAATTGTTCTACAAGTTAGTACATGGGTCATGGTATAAACAATGACCTAGGGGACTAGTTGTAGAACTAACTTATCTCCCCTTTTTGCACTGGTTTGTTGCCTTAACCCTGGTCGTGCACATTCTAAGACAAACAAACTATTACCCAATAATATTCTAGTAAGTGTTTCCAAAATTACAATCAAAACATGAAAATTAAACTACCTATGGGTCCAAAAATCAGAACTAACAAAAATACATAAGAATTACAACTAATATATTAGGTTGCCTCTCAAGTATCACTTGATTTACTGTCGCGGCAAGACTTAGACAATTTGGTTACTCATACTTCACCAAGTGCCTATGCTTCCACCTTTATATCATCAGGTCTCTTCATGAACTGGAAAATATTGAAGACAAATTCATTATTGCTCACTATAAACTTGAGTTGGCTCGACTCCATGTCAACTAGTGCTCGTCCAGTGGCGAGGAAAGGATTTCCTGAGATGATTAGTACTTCAAAGTCGACCTCACAATCCAGAATCACAAAGTCTACAGAGAATATGAACTTTTTCACTTTGACTAAAATGTCGCATAGTATCCCATTGGATTCTTCATTGTCATATCAGCCATCAACAATCACATACTCATTGGTATAAGAGCTTCTAAGCCAACTACTTGAACACTACAAGAGGCATTAAGTTGATGTTGACTCCTATATATCATAATGCCTTTGAAAAATTGACATCTCCAATGGTGTAGTGTATGGTGAATGCTCTGGGTCCTCTTTCTTCTACACTAAAGACCTTGTTGCAATAGAACCACAATGATGAAGCGCTTGAGAGAGCTCTTGGCTCTCCTCCTCTTCTTCATCACTAGGTCCTTCATGAACTTGGTATATAGGCATTTGCTCAATGCCTCAATGAGAGGAATGTCGATATATAGTTTCCTCAACAAGGAGATAACATTCTGAAACTTACCTTCCTTCTCATTTTTCTTAAGTCTCTGAGGGAAAGGTGGTCGAGCCCTAGGTATGGGCTTCAACTTCCTTGGTGTCATGACTTCGTTGCTCACTTGATCCTTAGATGTGTCACCTCTAGTTTCTGCATCTTTTCTCTCTACAATCTCTTCAAAAATTTTATCATCAATTATCGATATTGGTGGGTCGATTATTTGCTTTCCACCTCATGTAGTCAATGCCATGCCTTGCTCTTCATTCTTCATATTCTGAACGATGTTACTTTGTAATGTACTCTTCTGATGCTGGTTTAACAATTATCAAACAACTTCTCAATCCTCGAACTACTAGCCCTAGAATCACGATTATGTGATGGTACATACGGACTATTCCAATTCCCATCTTTGTGACCCCAATCATCGCCTCAGTCATGTCCTCTATTTCTATCATAATATTGATGTACTACCAAAATATAGCACTTTTGATTCTTAAAACTTAGATTTTTGTGTGTTCTCAATGCAAGTTTAGTCGGTTTTATGTGTTTTTGTTTTTATGCTTGCATGATTATAGGTTCCGTGATTTTGGGGAATGTTGCAAAAGTTGTAGGTTTTTGCTATTATATGAAACCATATAGTGGTCATAGACCATTCTACAGGTTGTACAGAGGTTATCTGAAGATTCTTGATGAAGGGATGATTTCGAAATTACATTCTATGAATATGCAGACTAGCCGCAAAAGAGTTTACGAGCCTTAGAAGAGGATTGGTCCACTCAGGATCAAGGACTTGGACTTTCAGGAATTTCATCAGACGAAACCCCCTTTACGGGTTGTAATCACTTTACGATCATAGAGGGGTGTGGTAGTGTTGAAGTTCAACATTCCAGAAGCTGAATATGAGACCTTTATTAAGGGCCATAAATAAAACACCCCAAAAATGCCCGAAAAGGTGCCTCATAAATGCCCATAATCATAATTTCGATATATCTCAAACTTCGTTCGTGATACTGAAAATCCAACTTCATGTTCTTGATTAGGGAGCAAAATTAAGTAAGAAATGGGTAAAGCCCAAATTTTAGAAGACCCGTAGCGAAAAATAAATTTCATCAACTTTGCAATTCCAGTGAGGGTCCACAATCCAGACCAGTCATAAAATGTGTATTTTGTTGCTAGTTTTACTATTTTGGCGTAAGGCTTTGGGGCCTTAGGCCTAAGCCTTCCTATGCATTAAAACACCTATACTTAGTCATTTTTCAACTCTTTATCACTAAAGACATTTCCAAAACCTTTTGTAACTCTTAGCCAAATATTTTATCCAAAATTCAAGTTTCCCAAACTCATTTTCGGATCTCAAGGATTTCACTGATGTTTTAAGTTCTCATTCAAATCTTTATCAAAGAAATCTCCAAAATTAAGTTATATAGGTTTCGACCATTGGGTCCTTTCGCCCATGGTGCCCAACCTTCATTTTTAAGTAAATTGAACGTTTTCAAGTTGGATTATCTATGGGTACCTCTTATTATGAAGTTGATGATAAACTATGTTGGGGTTTCACAAAATGTTGACAGTTCATGCATGTTTTGGGTTATAACTCTATGATTTATTATAAGATTTGATGAAGGGCTCCAGTATACCTTGCATAGGGATGTTATCAAGTATTAGTGGGTTGATTAATTGGAGAGTTCTCACATGATTTCACATTTGAATTGCATGATTTTGAACTAGCATTACACACCCGCCAAGTGTTTGATAAAATGGCTAGTTAAGGATTCTTGAGTTGTTGATGATTTATTATATGGCCTATAAGTCAAGTGACTTTATGATGATGAAAGGAATGTATGTATATGTTATATTCATGAAAAGTATCTATAGCGTTGCAAGTTGACCACACCTTGTTGAGGGGGTGCTACGCCTCAACCACTTTGAGGGGGGTGTTATGCCCATCTACCATGATGAGTGGTAAATACCTCGACCACTTTGATGGGGGATGTTGTGCCCCTCTATCAATTGAGGGGTAGATACCTCAATCACCTTCCAAGGGGGTATTTGGCCTTAGATTCCAAGAACTAGTTTGCTTGATCTATTATGATGGTCTCTTCTTACACATTTAATATGTTCTATATAAGCATGTTTTACTTCAAGCATTAATCATGCATGTCGTATTATTATTATACTTATTCATTGCCTATGTTTATGCATCTTAAGTATGTTGTCTATCTCTTATTGCATTACATCCTGTATACTTAGTACATTCAAAAGTACTAACGCACACTCTATGCCTACTGGATGTTAGCATCCAGGAACCGGAGCTCCTCACAATCATCTTCCACGTGGCTAAATTTGATATCTTGAAGATAAGCTTTTATGATTCCTCAAGTTTGGGGATACCAGCTATGCTACTCTTTCTCATGTTATTTCTTCATGTTGAACTTTTGTACAATGAGGGTGAGCTCGAAAAGTATCTTGGCCCCTGCTCAATCTATACTACAGATGTTGTTGGACAAATGATGTACTTAAGATATGATCTTGACTCTTCAGTATACTATGTTCTATGCTATCAAAGACTTTCCTTGACTCTTGAGTATACTATGTTTTATGCTATCAAAGACTTTCCTAGTCCCTTCTCCTTATTTATACTCTCTTGCTGTTGTTTAATTGCTTCTGTCACCAAGGATGTGTACATGATATGCTAAGTGGCTTATTTGGGATCCCTTTCAAGCTTCTATTCATCGTGTTACGTCTAGGCCATACGCTTAGGTCGTGACTGTAAACTTCAATATGGGTCGTCAAGTACCTTTCATATGGTGTGTCGACCAGTTCTCCTATTCTTTTAGCATTTTAGTTTATCTATTATGAATTGGTCTTTTAGGTTATTTTTCAGTGGTTATTCACCTAGTACTCAGAGGACTCAATATTTTGAGAGAAAAATTTGTAAGAGAGTCTTTGAGAACACTTGTGGTTGAATTTGATCTTAAAACTTATGATTCTTATTGACATTGGTTTTCTTGTTCTTAAATCTATTGTGTAAGTGCTCAATTATGTCTTCTCAATTCATAATTTTTTCATCTACACATAGTATGAGTAGCTAAAATCACAATTAGGGTTGTGGGAACAATGAAGAACTAACAAAGTAAAATTGGATAATTCAAAATTCTTGGAACGTGTATATGTATGTTTTAATTAACTCTCTTTATTTTACATGTTTTCTAGTGGTTGCCAACATTAAAACTAGCCTAGTGTTACTGTGACCAAGGTAGTAATGAATAGGAAAAGAGATTAATTAACAGGATTCATTTGATGTGCTCTCATCTAATCAATCGAAATGGGCCAAGGGGAGGTTGTAATGTAACTAATAGGTAATGGTTAATAATGCACACTGTGGAGATGGGTCGTGTCATATAGTGAAATTCACCTTTCACCTTTGATCAAAGGGCTTGGTGAACTTAAATTACCATACTTCATGTTATACACTAGAAAAAAATTAGGTTATCTGTTGATACTAAGTTGGGGAATCTTGGGGAACACAATACCCTATTTGCTCTCATTATTAACTTTTCTCTTGTAATAGTTAGTTTTAATTTCTCATTAATTATTAGAAACACCTACCCCTTAGGGAAATGAGTTGGTTAATATTCAGATTGCAAATTGGTGACTTTTCTTGAGTATACATATTCCCTGTAGGATCAACCCTATCGTGACAGCGACTATTTTATCCTCTAAAAAGGAGGGTAACTTGGACGACATCAAGATTTTGGCTCCGTTACCAGGGAATATGGATAGACTTAGTGAATTCATTAGTAATGCGAGTGTTAATCCTTAATTGTGTTTGTTGTTTTTATTTTTTTCAGGGTGTAGTTATAGTGTATGCCCAACACTCGGAGTCATGGCAATCTCTTAACTTCGTTTGGTCCAGAGATCAACAGAACACTAAGAAGAATGGCCTGAGATAATATCAACAATGCGGCCAATGCAGCTTTGAATACGAATAATAATGAGGATAGAGAGAAATGAGAACCCACCTTCTTTAGAGGAAATTTCGCAGCCTCAAGATTTCAACTCCAATGCTTACTGGTGGAATCAATACAAGTTGAATCCTATGGCTGTGGAGGTGAATAGAGCTATTATGCTGCCCTCACTACCAGTTGACACAAAGTTCTCAGTCTCGAGTGGGTTACTTCAGATGCTGCAGAATTGTACGCTATTTGTGGGCTTACCATCGGAGCATCCTCATAGCAACCTACACAATGTGGCATTTGCCTGTAAGAGCATGATAGGAACACAGAATCTTTCTATGGATACTGTAGGACTCTGTGTCTTCCCATTTCTCTTACGGGCAATGATGCATTATAGCCATCTAAGCTCCTGCATAGTTCAATCACCAGTTGGGTAAAGTTGCAGAGGGCCTTCTTAGCAAGGTATTTCCTTAAACCAAATAGGGTCAAGTTGGAGGATCATATCAACAACTTTAAGCAATTCCCTGGTGATTCAATCCTTGCTTCATGGGAGCATCTCAAGTTGGAGGATTAGATCAACAACTTTAAGCAATTCCCTGGTGATTCAATCCTTGCTACATGGGAGCAGCTCAATAGATACTTTGAGAGTGCCTTGGACCATAAAATTTTGGAGAGTGTCCTGGTGGAGAATTCCCACTGAGCTCTAGATACAAATGGTCAATCATGTGTTGATGCCCTCTTGAGAGGTATGTTCATAAAACAACCATTCACAGTAATTTCTGAGCAGTTGGACATGGTGGCTAAATCCAATCATGCGTGGGAGTCCATGAATAGACATCTAACAAACCATGCTAGTACCACTAATATGAGTTTTGACCAAGCAAAAATAAATGCTGATATCCTTAGTATGCTTGCTCAAAACAGAGCTAATCTGGAGGTGCTAATGAATCAGACACAAGAACTAACCAACCCAGGGGACATTTAAGAAAGCCATCATACCAACCATCAAGGCCACAAAGATGGTAGTATGAATAGCTGCTATGCGCCCCCAAACCCCCATACACACACTCATGATATGGGAAATATAAACTCTAGAATCGAGGAGATGCTTGAGTAGTAGTTACAAAGGGTGGACGCACAAGATAAGACATTGAGGGATATTAAGTCCAATATTGCCCAAGATAAACATAAAGACGAACAACACACTTTGGCAATCAAACAGCTCAATTAACAGTTTAGACTTGTGTCAATGCAACTTGATCAAATTCAAAAAAGGCATGATGACAAGCGCCATATATCTAGATCAAAAAGATACTAATGAGCACTAGAGAGAGGCAATGTTTGGCGTTAATGAAGCACAAAAGTTGGAGGAAGTCTAGCTACTCTAGTCATCCATGTCATGTTGCGATAATAGATCAGGCGCTGCTTAGGAGGCAACCCAAGGAACCCTGGTGCTTAGGCGCCCAGGTATGTTTTTAACCTCTTATGTTCTATGTTGTTTTGATTTTGTGCATTGGGGACACTGCACATATTTTTCGATGGGATGTGAACAGTTATGGGGCTCAGTGAAGTTTGAGTATCTTGGGTCCATAACTACCTAATTTTTTATCCAGGGTAGGATATCTAATTTTTGTTGAACTGGCACATTTAGGATGTTTAGATAATATTTATAGCATATAGTAGCAACACTTATGGCATATAGCATGTTTTTATGTATTTATTTTTTTGAAAAATGAAACCCACTAAAAATTTTGGTTAAGTGGTTAGATAGCAACCATGCATGTGTAGGTGTGTGACAATATTTGTTCTGATAAATGAGGGTAGTTGAGATAAAAACCATGATCTATGTGTCTTTTGTTGATAATGTATGTAGTGCGATTTGAGTGTGAGCCAAATTTGATAAATTCATGTGTTTTGTGCTAATTCAGAGCTTGCTCTATTACTCCAAGTTAGATTGTAAACTAAATGGAGTAGGAAAGGATCTTATGTAATTGTTCTTAAATACCCCACTTTAGCCTAAAAATGACCAACCAAATCGATGATATAATCCCTTATTCCTAATGTTTGAGCCTAACATGTACCTATTCTTTAAAAACACCTGATTAACCTAGCCTTGTTAGTTGTAAAATCCTGAAATTGGCCCTGGACTTTCCTTGAACATTGTGTACCTTTTCTGAGGAAAAAAGTATAAGTTGAGGGTGGCTACCAAAAGTGGCCCTAGTTCAGAGGATGTATATTGTGCATCTCAACATAGGCCAAAAGCCTAAGTTGAGGGTGGCTGGTGTAGGGGTGAAACACAAAAATAAGGGGGTAGGTTAGGGATACAGAGAAAAAGAAAAAATCATACATTGGGTGCAAGAATAAAATAAGTGATGTCTTAGTGATTAGCTAAAAATCTAAGTGAAGTCTAGAAACAAAGCAAAAAGTTTAAAAACTGAAAAGAAAGCACCTAGAAAAGCTTGAAATAGAAAAAATGGAGAATGAGGTGAGAATACCAAAGTTGGTAAGGCAATAGTTTAGAAACATTAAGTGTCAAGGAGGGACTTTATTCATTATTTCCCCATAATATCTCACCAAAGCCCCCTAGCCTATATTACAAGCTTAGAAAGTCCTAAAGTGATTCTAGTTTAGTTAGTTGAAAGTTTGAGCCATGAGCATAGGGGCAAGCCTATTGTGTTAGTCATTATACATGAATATTTGTTATGAGAGTGAGTGATTTTGCATAGTCCCAAGTTCAAATATGAGAACCATCATTGAGTGTCTAAAATGAGACTTCTTTTTGTGAGGGCACTTGCAATGCATTCTTAGCACTAGCCGTGTTCAGTGATTATGGATTGTTAATAGTAACTTTTTTGTCATAGGTGTGTTGTCACATGAACTAGTTTGTAATGGTTTACTTAATAGCTATTTGATCTTGTTTTGAAAAGTTAGTGTGGGTATCTAAGTCAGAGATTTATATGATGTATGTCATTGAGTTGAAGTCATGTGTTACTCTATTGCCGATATAGATTGAGTCTATCGCTTGAGGACAAGCAATAACTTTAAGTTGAGGGTGTTGATGTGCTGCCAAAATGCAACTATTTTGATGCTTAAAACTTGGAATTTTGTGTGTTATCAATACGATGTTAGTTGTTTTATGTGTTTATATTTGCAAGATTACATGTTGCCCATGATTTGTGGAAAATTGCAGAAGTTTCTGGATTTTGCTGTTATATGAGACCATCTATGGGTCATGGAACATTCTACAGGTCGTAGGGAGGTTTTATGAAGATTTCAACTGAGGGGAAGATTTCTGAAGTACATTCCACAAACATGTATACAAGCCATATAAGATTTTACAAATCATAGAAAAGGATTCCTTCCTTGAGGATAAGAGACTTGAAATTTCAGGAATCTCATCAAATGAAACACCTTTATGGGTCTTAAATCACATTATGAGTCGTACAGGGTTGTGGTAGAGTTAAATCCAAAATTCCAATAGCTGAATATGAGACCCTGATTACGGGCCGTAAACTTCAATACAGGCCATAAGTACCTTTCGTATGGTGTGCTAACTAGTTCTCCTATTTTGTTTAAGATTTGAATTTGATTACTATAATTAGGTCTTTTGGGTTATTTTTCAGAGGTGTATTGCCTAGTACTGAGAGAACTCAATATTTAGAGAGAAAAAATTGTAAGAGAGTCTTTGAGAACACTTGTGGTTGAATTTGATCTTAAAGCTTTTAATTCTTATTGACATTGGATTTCTTTTTTTAAATCTATTGTGTAAGTATTCAACTATGTCTTCTCAAATCATAATTTTTGCATCTACACACACCATGAGTAGCTAAATCCACAACTAGGGTTATAGGAACCATGAAGAACTAACAAAGTAAAACCGGATAATTTACAATTCTTGGAAGGTATATATGCATATATTAAGTAGCTCTCTCATTTTGCAGGTTTTCTAGTGTTGGCCAACATTAGAACTCGCCTAGTGTTACTGACTAGACCAAGGTAGTAATAAATAGGAAAAGAGATTAATTAACATGATTCGATTGATATGTTCTCGTCTAGTCAACCAAACTAAGCTAAGGGAGGTTGTACTGGGACTAATAGGTAATGGTTAGTAATGCACATTGCAGAGGTGCGCCAAGTCACATAGTGAAATTCACCTATCACCTTTGACCAAAGGTCTTGGTGAATTAAATTACCGTCCTACATGTTATACACTAGAAAAGAATTAGGTTGTCCGGTGATACTGAGTTAGGGAATCATGGGGAACACAATACCCTAGTTGCTCTCCATTATTGACTTTTCTCTAATAGTTAGTTTTATTTTCTCATTAAGTATTGCAATCCCCCACCCCCACTTTTGAGGAATTAAGTTGGTTAACCATTCGGATTGCAAATTGATGAATTTTCTTGAGACTATGTATTCCCTGTGGGATCGACCCTAACCTTGGTTAGGTTCTACATCTTGACAGTGACCGCTTTATCCTCTAAAAAGGAGGTGTAACTTGGGCAACATCAAATATCCACCTCCGTTGTGGTCCCTATTATAGTTCTGGCCTTCATTACCTTGACTTGGTGCCAATAGTCCTAATTGGACCCTTGGGCACTCGTCCAGAAAACTCCCATCTGATTAGTCACAAAGCACATGTCATCCTCATAATTTGGCTCCTCATACATGGATGCTTGTGGGGGCTAATGACTAACTACACTTACTCGTTCCTGACTCTATTTCATCTATAACCTTATATTAGTAAAAATCTATGCTATCTCTTACATCACATCTTAATTAATCTTAGCCTACTTGGAATTTGTACTAATTAAAAAGGAACTCTTTGTCGTAGATTTTTCCCTTGTGCCCCATGCATGATTTTTCTTTGCCATCTTCTCCGATCATTCAGCTACAATAGGAAATGGGTAATCTAAGAACGATTATCCAGTTATAGTGTCAGCCATAGTTTTGCAATTGTTATCTAACGTTTGATAATAAATCTCCACCAAGGAATTATCAACAATCTTGTAACACTTCTCAAGAACTTAGTTAATTGCACCCATGTGGAACTTATAGAATCACTAGGCTTTATGCATTTTAGCCCATCTGGTGATCAAACTATCTAGAAGATTTCCTAATCATACTGTAGCTTTGCCTGTAAGATATAATAGGAAAAGACAGAGCCCAACGACATCTTTGGATAGATTTTAATTTCCCATTATGCTCTTACAGACGAAAGCAACATTATTTAGATGGTTATGTGGATCCTCTAATGGTAAGCCTGAAAACAACCCTCTATTTTACAACATTTGTAACAATCCACTCGATATGACAAACTTAGTATCCTTCGATAGAGGTGGCAACAGAATAGCTCCAATCATACCCACTACCATAGGGTCAGGTCTGTATCGATTCCATGCATTAGCTACTGTTTATTGACCAGGTGGTGGTGGGTCATCATTATTTAGCTTTTGTGCAAAGTTTGCAGGGTTATTTACATTGTCCTGGGCCATTCTTTGTAATGTTTTCTAGATCTCTCGATCAAATAGAGTCAAGGGGATGCCGCGACTACAAGTACTGGGAATACACTACACTTGTATACTGAAACAAAACAAAAATAACAAAAATGTAAAATAGGAAAAATAAGGATTAACTCACAAACCACTCTAATTAAACCAATCTAGAAGTCATATTTCCCCGCAACGGCGCCAAAAGATCATTCCCAAACAACACCTCCTAATCAAGGAATAAGCAGCCATTCTTCAAAATATATAACCTAAAATGGTTAAGGTCAATCCCATAAGGAATAAGGTCTAGACTTAGAGTAATTGAAAGCAATTAGAATGAATCAATTGACTTATTTCTCAAGGGTAGGTTCGGTAAAATGCAATAAATAAACCTAAATTAGCATCAAACCATCAAGTGAAAGTGTTGTGAAATCAGTGAGAGAAGTAACTAGGGTATTATGCTTCTCATGAATTCCTAGCTCAGTGTAACTAGGTATTCATAACCTTTTCTACTGTGTAATATGCAGAACTAGTAAGTTATGTTCACCTAACCCTTTTATCTAGGCGCTAGGCAAATTTCCTCTTATGATTTTATTCATCCCTGAGTTATCGCACTACTAACCCATACCTTGTCCCAGTACAACCATCCTTTGATTCGTTTAGGTTGACTAAACGAGAGTAATCACATCGAATCCTATTAATTATCCCTTATCCCATTCATTACCCCCTTGATCCAGTAAGTAAGAATTAGGTGAGTTCTAACATATGCGGCTATTAGAAATCATTCATATTGAAGGCATAATTAATACATGTATGCACAATTTCTAAGAATTATGAATTGTCTGATTTTTACCTTGTTAGTTCTTCTTGGTTCCCACAACCCTAGTTGTGGATTCAGTTAGTCATATTCATCGTAGATGAAAGAATCATGTTATGGAATAGCATAATTAAACACTTACAATGATAAAATGAAAAACAAGAAATATAAAATCTTCACAAAAAATCAATATGATATACCTCGAATGTAAAGTCAAAAGTAATCTCCAAGAAGAAAGTAATACTCACAAGTAATTAGTTCTGGATGTTCTGACCACTCCCTACCTCTAAAAAAACCTAAAAACTTATTTATAATAAGCGGAAACCAAATCATAAACTAAATAGAAAAACTAAAATCGGGAAATCATATGAACATAATTATGGGTCGTAGATGCAATTACGGCCAGTAATTGGCATTTGTAGACTGCACTGCACAAAATATGTCTTCCACACAAACTCCTCCTATGGATCATCTTTTGACTTATATCCCTAATGGGTTTCATTTGTTAACTCTTCAGTAAATCTTCAAAATCTCTGATTCTCTAGGCACGACTATTATACGACCCATCACTTGACTTATGATTCGTAGGAGCCTATGTCCAGTAATAGTTTCAGTACTTAAGCATATTTTCTAATTTTTAACATATGGATAGATATACGGGTCGTCAAATTGTTAACAAACAGCAGCATTTGAAAATCAACCTTTCATTGGATCTGACTCATGAAACCCATCTAAGGCTCGTGGAATGAACAACATCCCTATAGAAAGCCTCATGAATCCTCAAAATTCTTCAATCTGTAGAACTTGGCCCAAAATTATACTGATTCCTGAAATCTTGAAAAATTAACACAAAAGTATATCAAACCTACTTATATCAAATTGAGAACACACCAAATTCTAAGTTTAAAGCATCAAAAGTGTCATATTGTTATGGCACATCACCTACATACTTAGTACATTCCAAAGTACTAATGCATAATCTTTTTTCCTAAATTACATCATAATGTAGGGATGGGTGATGATATTACTCCTCCATATCGTGGCAAGATCTAAACACTATGTTTGAAAACTTTGGTGAGTTATGATGCTTTGAGAACAAACAATTACATTTATGTTGGTAAAACTCCTGTATTTTTCTTTCTTTAGCTGAAAGTGAGCTAGTTGTATGTTCTAGTCCCCGCCAACATTTAGTTAAGTAGAAGCATGTTTGGACAAAATCATCCACTCCCTTTAATGGGGAAGTTTCTTGATTTTTATTCTTAGTGTAGACTTAAGACATATTTTCACTTGATTTACTTATGATTATTTGTGATAATTACCTTATGTAATTACCTTCAGGTCTATATTAGTCATGTTACGACTAGGCCCTAGTGTCACAAACTTAGACCTTCGCTAAGACTTCCACACAGCACTAGTCGATTTGCTCATGATTCTTTCACGATCTTGCAATTACTAGTAAGCCTTTCAACTCTTCATAGCTAAGAGAACACTAGATTAAGAAGACAAGAGAGCTTTTAGAAAGAAGACTTTTTTAACACTTGGAAGATTGCTTACACTTTCTTGGATGCCTAACAAATGAATGGCCCTCCTATTTATACTACTTCCTAGGGGCCAAAGTATAATTAATATTTACGTAAGAAGTCCCTAAGTATTTGCACTTTAGTCCCTCTCTAGAATCTTCCATACAAATCTAGAGAGAATGAAAGACTACAAGATATCTCCACATAATTCTAGAGTCTTCCAGGAGCTTCAAGCTTTATCCACAATGTTCTAGAGTCTTCCAAAAATCTATCCAAGACTCTAATTTCTTCTTCTTGACTCTAGATTCTTTCCTTATTTTTAAAGAACATGTGGCGGGCTATCACACGAAGCTTGGGTCGTGACAATTCTCGAAGAAACACTAATCAAGCCTCTTAGCATATGATAAACATATATAAGGGAATAAAGCATTATCACAAGCTATACGGGAATAGGAAATAGGTCTCATATTGTTAGAGCCCATAAGTTAGAACCAGTAAGTCCTTAATTGGTTCAATTAGGTAAAGTTTGGGACCAAATATAAACTTTCTTCTAAGTGTAGTCCTTAAAATTTAAATTGTAGTGGGGTCTTAGGTGTGGCTTATTTTGATTGGTCAAG
>JAOTQR010000002.1:12111793-12126407 GCA_025774065.1 Solanum ossicruentum
TTCATGTCCTTGATTGAATGTTATTAATTTCTTTTCTTCTTTCTGTTGCATGTGAACCCATCTCCGAGTCCATCGGGGCTTTATCTTTGCATTCTCTCGAGTCGAGTCCTAGTTACAGTCAAAGGGAGCAACCTATCGAGGCATGGAAGCTGAAATAGAGGTCAAAGAAGGAATCAATGTATACATCGATATGCATCCATATGCACTCATTGTATACAAGAAATATGGGTTTGCCTATCCAATTTCCAGTCCTTCTATCTTTTTCCTTATTCTATTATACTACTTGTCGACATTTGTCCATCTAACATTTTATTTGTTTTAATCTAATTAAATTTCCTAACAAGTCAAAGCCATTTGTGTTATTTAATTTTATCCTGAAAAGAGTTTTTGTTATAAAAATGATAATAAATAAATAAATAAATAATAAAAATGTGATTTTATTATGTTAAGTTCATTTTTTAAACTTAGTCAATTTTTCAAGTCGAGTCAAAATCTTTCAAAATTAAATCAATCTTAAAATCAATCAACCTTTTTCAAGTAAAAAAGTTAGTCAAATTACCTAATCGCCGGATAACCGCATTCAGCGGCCATTTCGAGTGCTTAAAACCTTCTTGAAGTGGAAATGTGAACCCGAACCTGATTCTCTGGATTTTAAAAGATTTTTCTGTTAGGTCTTTTAAAATATTTTGATGGTTTCCTAATTATCCGCAAAATTAGGTGGCGACTCTGTGTCTTTTCGAATTTTGAGAATTGATTTTGCTGAAATTAATTAAGCCTAGATTGATTCTTGAAAATCAAATAATTTCTAATTTTTTTAAAGTCGGTCATTTTTCGGCATAACTCAAAAGGACTGTTGTTGCTTCCTTGGGTCGTTGACTTGTTTCCTACTTGTATATAGAGTGTATATCTTGTGTATATCAGTGTATACACATTGGTTTTCCAACTTCCAAGACCTGTGAACAACTCCAAAACTCTGTAGACTACTCCTAGATCTGGTGATGTCCTAAAATGCAGGGTGGAGTCCCCAAATGGACTCGAAAATGCCACATGTGCCAAAGAAAATAATAGCATATAAGAAATCAATTATTTGAACCATAAAATATATAAACATTGTTATGAATCTAAGTATTTTGAACAGAGGTAATATGCACATGAAAATCACAAAAAAAAGCTCAGATTAGCAACACAACAAGCATGATACATAGACTTTCAAATATAAAAATGGAAGAACTCATGCGGTTACGAAGCATAACATGCTAAACTTTAAACATTAATAGACAAGTTGAACTCAAGAGCGAACTAAATGAAACCTAGATTATTTTTTTTCTAAAGAAAGCCTTACGAGTTTGAAACAGTTCAAGGCATACTTAGGACAAAAAATAGAAGAGGAAACAAACTTTTGACACATTATCAGGGATTTGGAACCATTTCGGCGGAAAACTCAAGTTTCCGTCAAAGACTTAACTATCAAAGTATAGAATGGTGAAGATGAACCATTTTAAACACCACTTAACTTAAGAGTTTATAATCAATTAAGAAACCACAAATATGGGACAAGAAACATTAGACTAACAATCAATTAACGACAACATCACAACACGCTTTCAGAAATGTCTTAACGACCAACAACAACAAACCACAGCGTTGACTCGCCATAACGGCATTTCCAGTCAAAAAAACTAAGCACAAATATGAGAACTTCTATATAGCTTCAAGATTCACATTCAACACAATGTATGAAATTTATGATGAAGCCAAGATGAACGAGACAAGAGTGTTACCTTTCTTAGAGCAACGAACTGGGGCGAAGAATTCAAGAAGACTTTCCACCACCAAAGAACTTTGTCTGCACCTTCCTTGACTCCGAATGGCTTCTAATTTCAAAGAAAATCTCCTAAATCAACTAGAAACCTTAGAATTTGGACTTAACAAGAAGAGTGTTTTTTGAGTATAGTGCCAGCTGCCCTAAAATAGTGGAGAAGAGTGAGAATTTAAAGCAAAAAATTTAGGTCATTTTGAAGGGGGGAAGGATGAAAAATGGAGCTTTTGAATTTCAAAATTGAACATTAGGATGCACGGAGGAGTTGTCTAGTCAAACTTTTCTGCGTTATCACTCTCGCTTGCGGCGTTTGGAGCGGTTTTGCCGCTGATTGTCGTTGATTTTGTTGTCGTGGTTTGTGAGCGTGAGGTGAAAGGAAAAGAAGAAAAGGACAAATTGGAGGCGCACAGGTTTTCTGGTTGTGCTTTTCTTCATTGATAAAGAAGAATGGAAGTGGGTAGGTGTGAGAAAGAAAAAGGGAAGGGGGATATGCGGTCCCACATCAAAGAAAAAGAAAAAGAAAAAGAAAAAGTAAAGTAAAAAGGAAAAAAGAAGGGACATGTGGGGTCGGGATGCGGGTTTGAGTTTTAAAATACACGATGAATTAAATTAGATCAATTAACGAGTTTTATTTAAAATTAATTAAGCGAAATAATTAACTCAATTATGAACTGCTTACTTTCGAAAAATAATTTGATAATAAAAAAGAATATAATTTCTTTTATTTTTGAATAATTATAAAAAAGTACGCCATTACATACATACAAAGTATATGAAAAAAAATATATATAATACCAAAATAACTTAAAATATTTTATTTTTATTAAAAATAATCATTTCAAATTGTTAAAAATTAAAGAAGCTCGATAATTAATTTATAATGTCGAGAGTCAAAATTGGGTGTTAACAGACATATGTTCTTGAGAAACCTTGTCCTAAGGCTCCCAATTCTGAGGTAGCATCTGATGAGGCTGTTTTAGTTAAAGAACAAATTGTCAAGTGACAAGATGATGATTACTTATGCAAGAATTGTATTTTTGGAGGAATGTCTAACAAATACTATTATCAATATTATATCAAGTACAAATTTGCCAAGGATATTTGGGACAATCTTCAAGCCAGCTATTTGGTAGAAGAGGCGAGTTCTAAGAAATTTCTTGTTTCAAATTATATGAAATTCAAAATGGTTGATGACAAGCTAATCACTGAACAAGTACAAGAGTTTTAACTTATAGTTAATAAAATTGTTATATCTAGAATTACTCTTGATGAAAACTTTCATGTTGGTTTTATTGTCTCAAAACTTCCTCCGTCTTAGAAAGAGCATAGAAGTAAACTCTTGCACAAGAAGGAAGATTTGACTCTTGAACAATTGTTGCAACACTTGCAAATTGAACAAGAGACATGATACCATGACAATAATACTTTGAAGGAACCTATCATGAAAGCTCATATTATTGAAGAAAAATTCACCAAGAAGGAACCTGGCAATAAGAAACTATATAAGGTAAAGAAAAATGTGCATTTTAAGTGCACTAATTCTAAATCGAATGAATGTTATCGTTGTCACAAAATTGGCCATTATGCACGTGATTGTAAAATTTTTTAAAGCTGAAAAAAAAAAAGAAAAAACAAACAATGGTAGAAAGAATGAACTTGTGGCGATGGTCATAGAAGCTTTTGTAGCCGAGATCAAGTGGAATGCTGGATAGACACCCGGTGCAACTCGTCATATATCAGGTGATCGAAATATTTTCACTACCTACGAATTAGTGGGGGACAATAAAATGTTATATATGGGAAACTCATCCTCTGCTAAGGTTGTGGGACAAAGAACGATCGAATTGGAATTCACTTCTGCGGAAATGGTCACACTGATAGACGTGTTATATGTTCTTGATATTCTAAAGAACTTGGTGTCAAGTACGCTTCTTTCGAAGCATGATTTTAAAATGATTTTTGAGGCAAATAAATTTATTTTATCTAAAAATGACATGTTTGTTGGAAAAGGTTATGCTACAAATGGTATGTTCAAACTCAATATTGAAAATGAAAATATTTCTGCTTATGTTGTGGAGTCTCTAAACTTATGGCATGAACGTTTTGGTCATGTAAATTATAGATCAATTCAACTTATGGTGAATAATGGATTAATTAAAGATTGTGGAAGGGAACATACTACTAAGTGTCTTGCTTGTAGTAAGTGTAAAATAACAAAAAAGCCTTTTAAGACAATTGAAAGGATATCCATGCCTTTAGAATTCATTCACGCTGATATTTGTGAGATGGATTATTTATCACGTCATGGAAAGAGATATTTTATCACTTTCATTGACGATTACTCAAGGCATACATATGTTTTTCTGTTGAAAACAAAAAATGAGGCATTTGAGGCTTTTAAAACATATAAATCAGAAGTTGAAAATAATTTGAGTTTGAAAATAAAATCAACTAGATCTGACAGAGGTGGAGAGTATTTAAAATCAAATTTTATTGATCTTTGTGAAAAGGAAGGCATCGAGAAACAATTGACCATGTCTTATACTCCGCAACAAAATGGTATTGCAAAAAAAAATAGAACTTTCATAGAAATGGTTAACTCTATGCTTTATGGATCTGTATGACTGGAAATCTATGGACTGAAGCCTTATTGTCAGCTTGTCATATTTTGAATTGAATTCCTTCCAAGAAACATAATGTTTCTCCTTATGAACTTTGGAAGAATCGAATGCCAAACATAAATTACTTTAAAATATGGGGTTGTTTAGCTTATGTTAGATTACCATATCAGCATACTACTAAGGTTGGCTATAGAGAAATAGATTGTGTGTTTATTGGTTATTCACAAACTAGTAAGGCTTATAAATTTTTAAATCTTGAGACTCCAATCCCTCACACAATTATTGAATCATTGCATGCTCACATTTTTGAGCATATATTTTCTAAAAAAATAAAATCTGTGGATCAAGAAGCAAGTTCTTCTATATGTTCTCTTAAAAGGAAAATGGTTGAACCATTGAAAGAAAGTCAACCAAGACGTAGTGCGAGATCTGCTGAACCAAGAGATATTGGGTCTGATTTTCAAACTTACATGGTTGAAAAAAAAACCCTGAAAGTTATGCTGAAGCAATGTCTTCACATAATGCTCCTTTTTGACGTGAAGCTGTTGATAATGAAATATATTCTATCTTGTAAAATAATACTTGGACCTTATCAGATCTTCCTCCTGGATGTAAAACAATTGGTTCCTGATAGATTTTTAGGAAGAAAATAAAATCAGATGATACTTTAGATAAGTATAAAGCTCTCTTGGTAGCTAAAGGATTTACTCAAATGAAAGATCTTGATCATTTTGATACTTTTACACCTGTAGCTCGAATGACCTCTATTCGACTCTTGGTTGCTTTAGCAGCAGTTTGTGGCCTTGTAATTCATCAAATAAATGTAAAAACTGTATTTTTGAATTGAGAACTCGATGAAAAAGTTTACATCAAACAACTAGAAGGATTTATCGTTTCTGGTCAAGAACATAAAGTTTGTAAGCTTCTTAAATCTCTTATAGATTAAAGCAGGCTCCAAAGCAATAGCGTGAGAAATTTAGAAATGTTATGATTTCTAATGGCTACATAATCAATGGAGGTAATGTCTGCATATTTAGTAAATTTCAAGAAAATTCTGGTGTTATAATTTATTTTTATGTAGATGACATATTGATCTTTGGAACTGATATTAAAAGAGTAAAAAAAAAAATCATTTCTTACTTCTCAATTTGAAATGAAAGACCTTGGAAAAGCTGATGTGATTTTGGGCATTAAAACCATAAGATCAACAAATAGTTTGACTCTTACTCAATCGAGTTATATCGAAAAGGTCTGAAGAGGTTTGGTCACTTCGATGACAAACCTGCTCCCAGACTATTTGATCTAAGCATCAAAATAGTACGAAATTCTGGTGATGTTCTTAATCAGTTGACATATTCTCAAATAGTTGGGAGTCTTATGTATGCCATGTATTGTACCAGGCCAAATATTGCTTATGCAATAGGAACTTTGAGCAAGTTTACTAGTAACCCTGGAATTGAACATTGGAATGCTTTGATTCGTCTGTTAAGATAACTGAATGGAACAATCAATGTTGGCCTACATTATTCTACCTTCCCAGCATTTCTTGAAGGTTATAGTGATGCTACTTGGAATTCTAATCCAAATGACTCTAAATCTATTACTACTTGGACTTTTACTTTGGGTGGAGCAACAATCTCTTGGAAATTAGAGAAGCAGACATGCATTACTCATTCAACTATGAAGTCAGAATTTATAGATATGTCTTCTGCTGGAGAAAAAGCTGATTCGCTATGATGTATACTAATGGATATTCCATTATGGAGTAAGCCAATTCCACCTTTGACTATCTATTGTGATAATCAAGCTGCTATATTTCGAACTTCAAGTGATTGTTACAGTTGCAAATCGAGACAAGTTCGTCTCAAACACAATCACGTAAGAAGATTATTGGAGGAAGGCATAATTTGCTCCAATATGTGAAGTCTAGATGCAATTTAGCAGATCCTTTGTCTAAACGGTTAGGCAACAGTTAGTGGTGGAAACTTGTAATGGGATGGGAATAAAGCCTATTGTAAATTAATTGTACTTTACGGTAACCCTATCTAATGATGTAATCTTAGATTCAAAGGGAAAAACAAGTAAAGTTACAACTGTGAAGCACATCAATAAAATTTTCATTTCATCAAAGAAAAAAAATAAGTAGATGTGCATGATTGAGATTATATTCTCTTAATAAGTCTATAAATCCATTTCGGTTGGAGTATGTAAGAATACTCTTGATAGATTTATTGATACTTTGTTGTAAAGAAGGATGAGATTAATTTCTTTTAATGAAATTTATAAACTATTTGGTCGGAGTATGCAAAGTGACTCTTGATGAATTCACTGCACTAAGTGCGAAGTGGAGACCGCTTCAATAAGATTTTTAACAGGGAAATCTTAAAGCACTTAGTTAAAAGGATTCAGGATACGTGGCCATAAGGTGTTAAAGGATTTCGATTTTCACCAAAACATAGTAACATGTGTGTAGTATTTTTCTACTTCATTCAATGAACCACTTAGTTCAATATTCATTCACTAAGTAGTCAATGATTTAGAAAGTCTTCACTAGCTAATGATTCAAGTCCAAAAGACACCATTATTGATGTATGTTGCTAGATTAATGTCTCAAAATATTTTTTGATTTTTCAAATGATAAAAATTTCTTGAAACAAGTGGGGGATTGTAAGAATTAGTGTTTCAATTAATTTTTGAAATAAATTCATCTGGTACAAGTTTTGATAAAAGTTTTGCTTTTGAAAATTAAAAAATACTTGAATTTGAAATTTAACATTCATTTCTCTTATGTTATAGGTTCTTGCAAGTTACTTGAATTCTTTTTTGAATTCATGAACCTAAATTAATTAATATTTTAATTAAAGACTTTTCTTTCAAAACTCTTATCCTATAAATAGTGGTGTGTTTCTTTTGAAAAGACATCACTTCAACAAGAAAAACACTTTCCCATGAAAACGCTTGAGAGATATTAAATCAAAAGGTGAAATCACAGATTCAAGAATGGAAGAGCAACATTGTTGAATGCTATTTGTTTTGTGACTTAGTTGAATCCCGAAGATAGAATTGTCATTTATTCTTCCGTTTGCTTGTGGGAGAGACTCCAACTATCTTCAAGAAATGTATTAACGTGCCTCTAAGCCAAGCAAGTTCTTATTTAGAATTTCTTGTACTATCATCATTCTTGTTCTAACACATTGAATACTTCCTCCGTTACATTTTTATAGAGCCATTATTGTACAACGTAATTACCATGTCATTCAATGCATGTTGTTTCATAGATGACTTAATTTTAACATCATGAAGATTATAATGACCCTCCAGGTTATTTTCTCCACTTTTAAAACTTTTCAGCATTTAAGCATTACTTTAGTGACCCTAAATCATTTATGATTTGTTGGCACTGATAATTTGTTCGTCTAATCGTTCACTTCATTTTTATATCTATTTTTGTGTTTTTGAACCCTTGGAGTTTAGACGGTTGACCTCGATCAAACTCTAGAAAGCTGGTCTCGTAATGAAATTCTAATGGTTCCATCAGCTTCGGAATGATTATCTTAGGGTTGAAGCATGGTTGACTAAATTGTCGAGTTGTTGTAAGTACTTGAACAATTGTTATCAACCCTACTCAAAATCAACCAAACCAACCCATCATTTTTTCTCACAAAGTACTATAACAACAAAAATTAAACAACACTCATACCCAGTTACGTAGTTGTTGTAATATTTCAACAATTATCATCAATTCTACCCGAAATCAATCAAACCAACCCAACATTTTTCTCACAACAACTACAACAACAAAAATCAAACAACAACAACAACACTCATACCCGAAATCAACCAACCAACCCAACATTTTTCTCAACTCACAATGACTACAATAATAAAAATCAAACAACAGCAACAACATCCACACCCAAAATCAACCAGTCAACCAAACATTTTTCTCAAAATGACTATAAAAACAACACACATACTCAAAATTGTCATTTTCAAAGATTACAATAACAAATCAAACAACACCAAGTAGAAACTAGAATATGTAATAATAAAATCCATACTTTTTCATCTTCCTAAACCTAAATAATCATTTGTACAACAAAAATCAAAATCATAGGGTCAAAAAATAAACAAAATCTTACCTTAAGGAAGATGAGAATGACAATAAAGATGACAACAACGATAACGATGAAGATGGACGAAATTGAGGACGATAGTGATGACGAAGATAACAGTAATGACGACAATGACAGTAAAGAAGAAAGAAAGGAGAAG
This sequence comes from Solanum ossicruentum, assembly GCA_025774065.1. NCBI lineage: Eukaryota > Viridiplantae > Streptophyta > Magnoliopsida > Solanales > Solanaceae > Solanum > Solanum ossicruentum. The sequence continues at coordinate 12,120,509 of JAOTQR010000002.1, forward strand.
AAGAAGAAGAGAAGGAAGAAACCCCTTTCAATTTTATCTTCATGCTTGATCGTGGAGGAAGTTGAAGGGATGTATAATTTGAATGAAAAAATGTTTTTGTTTTTTAAAAAATTATACAAGTTTTTGAAAATAAATAATTACTAAAATTTTAAAAATATATATTTTATCCCCAATTAAATTAAATCGCTGTGATCCCTAATTAAGGATAACTCACCTTTTTTAATTTAACTGTGAGGAGATACCACCACCTCAATTTTTCCCTCTTTTTCTACAACTCTATTTAAAACTTGACAAAATCAACCTCTTCTCCTCGGGCAAGAGGGAGAGTACCCAAATTAGGGACAAATTGGCTACACTTGCAGCCTGTATAACAGAACTTAGAGGAGCCTTTTTATGGTTTCGCAGTCGAGACTTAGCTTCTTCGTCCTCCTAAAGAAGCAGTAATACAACAGAAGCGAAAATTTTTGGTAATTTTGGGTATGCAAATTCACAATACTCATAATGTTTCTTTCTCACATACTCTATTTCTTCCATTTATCATTTCCGCCAAGGTTTTTCCCCTTTGTCTTTTTGTTTTTCTCCATCAATTTTACCATGCATAATGGTTTTTTCTGGGTGCATTTGTTGGTTATTTTGATTAGAACCCAACACACTTTCAAGTGCTAATATTAGGAAAAATAAGTTTCCGTAAGGCTCTGCTCAGCCACAATTTTTTTCATTGTTGTTTGTTTTCTGAGTTTCGCATGTGGGTGGTTTACAATTTGGTATTTTGATTCTCCTCGTTTTGTTGTTGCCCGTGCTTCGATGTTTAAATTTCCCCTTAATCTTGCGCCTATAAAGTGTTTGACAAAATTCCTTTTTCTCGAAATTGATTTCTTCTCCCGTGTCGTTTCCCCCTTCTCTGTTAGTAATTTTTTTTTTTTTTTTTGTGAATTTGTGCTTCATCCGCAGCTTTGAATGTTGTGAACTGAATTTTTCATTGGTAATAGTTGATTTCTGCAGGAGAAAATATTTCTATCAGTTACACTTTAACTAATCTTAATAGCTGGATCAAGATGAACAATCTGATTTCAAACAAGGAAAACAAAAAAGGAGGAGAACGTTAAATATTTAGTTGTTGTTTTGGCATTCAAATTTGTTATGAATATGCTTGTGCCCAACCTTCATTCTTGTGGCACTTATATTGCTAATGTTTGTTTTTAATGAATAGGACGCAACATACTACTATGCTAGAACTTATTTTTTGATACTAATTTAACAAAGGATTGTAGCATAATTTGGTTAAATCTCCTTATTTTTGTTTTCCCCAGCTTCTAACGGCATAAAATTGGACCATGAGGTTCATCTCTATGTTGATTGCAGGTCTACCTTTTCAAATTTTAGAAGAAACATATAAAGAAATTCTGGTTTTAAAAAAATTTGGTTGAAAATTCAAAATTTTAACTGTGCCACATAAATTAAGATGAGGGAGTAATAGTTTTTAGGAGATTTTACTTGTTGATTTCCAATTCCTTGTTCAGTTCAGTGTCAGCATGTCTATTCTTGCCATGGATATTTTGGCCTTGCTTACTGTAATTTGTGTTAATTTCTTTGTTAATTATAGTGATTATTCGTCTTTAAACCTTTGATTTGGTAACTTTGGCAACTCTACGTGGTGTGAAAATCATTGAATTATGGTTTTTAGTTCATAAATCTAACAGGTTTTTGGTATTTTATTACAGACTTATATGAGCTTCAGCCATGGAGAAAGGAAAGTGAATGCATATGCTCCTGATATAGTTCTTGAAGACTTTTTGAGGACTGCAAAATCTGAATCAGCTCCATCAGTTGCATTGGTGATCTCCTTATGACACCAACATGCTCCTTCTATTTCGTACACAATATTTCCATTTTTCTGACTAAATAAATTTATCAATCATGTTGTCCGTAGACAAGCATGAAGCTGGGCAACCATTTTATCTACTCCATTCAGCCACAATTGAAAGACTTACGGACAAATTGAACCATTCTTTTCCAAATGTAAAGTCTTTCTACACTATCAGGTTACCCCAGTCCCATTCTCACAACAATTTGTAAGTATTAAAAAATCAATACCAGGCACCCACCTGCTAGTGTTTGGAATAAATACCAATCTTCTTCCTGCTCGATCGAAATGCGTGTCCGTTTGGATTTCCGTTCTCTCTTCTTCCCTAAAACTGTCGTCCATTTCCTCCGCTTCTTTTGCTATTCACAAATCCAGAAAACGCCGCCGGCACTTCCCCAATTGGAACCCTCAGTCGACGCCGACTTGATTTCTCAGCTACTCCTCCAACACCTCAATCCATTTCACGCCATGGAATCCTCTCTTCAGCTCCTTGGCATTTCCTTCACTCCTTTCCTTGTCCATCAGACTCTCCTCCGACTCAAACACTCTTCTAAAGTAGCCCTCTCCTTCTTTCACTATTCCCAATCCCTCCCCAATTCGAGCTCTCTCGCCCAGACCGAAACCGCTTTCAATCTCCTCATCGACATTCTATGTAAAGTCCGCCAGTTCGATGTTGCCTGGCAGCTTATTATTCAAATGGACCAAAAATCCGTAAAAATCAACTTCACTACTTTTTATTTGTTGATCCGCAGGCTTATCTCCGCTGGCTTCACCCGCCAAGCTATTCGGACCTTCACTGAAATGCACATATTCCTTGATCAACAAAGTGAAGATGAAGTCTGGAAATCATATTTTTGTTATCTTCTTGATACCCTTTGTAAATATGGATATGTCAAGGTGGCTACTGAAGTGTTCAACAAGGAGAAGTGGAGATTGGAGCTCAACTGTAAGCTTTATACCATTCTTATTTATGGTTGGTGTAAAGTGAAGAATATAGAGATGGCAAGGAGGTTCCTTGGGGAGATGTTGGACAAGGGAATTGATCCAAACGTGATAAGTTACAATGTGCTGTTGAATGGAATTTGCAGGAGAGCGAGTTTGCACCCGGATGGTAGGTTTGACAAGGTCATTAGGGAGGCAGAGAAGTTGTTTGAAGAAATGACTGAAAGAGGTGTGGAACCAGATGTTACCAGCTATTCCATACTCCTCCATGTCTATAGCCGGGCTCATAAGCCTGAGTTATCACTTGAGAAATTAAGTATAATGAGACGCAAAGGGATATGCCCGAATGTTGTGACCTATACCTCTGTAATCAAGTGCCTCTGCACTTGTGGTAGGATTGAAGATGCGGAGCTGTTACTCGAGCAAATGGTTTCAAATGGGGTGACTCCCACATCCACAACTTACAATTGTTTCTTTAAAGAGTTCAAAGGGAGGAAGGATGTCGACGGTGCATTGAGGTTGTACAGGAAAATGAAGCAGGGTTCCGTCTGCTCACCTAGCCTGAGTACATTCAACATAGTGTTGGGGATGTTATTGAAACTGGGTAGATTAGGGCTGGCACGAGACATTTGGGACGATATGAAGGATTCTGGAGCAGGGCCTGATTTGGATTCATATACATTGTTGATTCATGGATTCTGTGCGAAACAAGAATGGAAAACGGCCTGTGAATTATTTATGGAAATGATAGAAAAGGGATTTCTGCCACAGAAGGTCACCTTCGAGACACTTTATAGAGGCTTAATACAATCCAATATGCTGAGAACTTGGAGAAGATTAAAAAAAAGGCTTGATGAGGAATCAATAACTTTTGGTTCAGAATTTGAAAATTATCACCTCAAGCCTTATAGAAGGTAATCTGATGAGGTTCTGAAAGGGGTACCAGGCTGAACAATCTGATGTCAAGCTAAAGAGCTAATTGATATTTCCTGATTAATGGGGAGCTATTTATGAGTGATGATGTAACAGACATCAAGGACAAAAGTAAGGTTCTTAGGCATTAGTTCAGGTTGTAATGGGTGACGCCAGGCACATTAAAGGAGACACTCTTCATCTTGAAGGCCCCCTATGTACGATGAACCACATGCTCTTACCCCTGAGGACCAATCTCAAGGAGGAACATTCTCCCAAGGAAGTAATGAAATGAGTCAGATTGAAAGTTGTTCAAGCAAACAATGGACAAAAATGCCCAAATGGATGCTCAAATGGATTCTCTCGACTTCCATCGACAATCTTGAAAGTGCAAATGGGGCAAGTTTCTCAAGCCTTAAACTCTAGACAAAAGGGTGCTCTACCAAGTAATACGGTGACTATAACCCTAAAAGCACAGAGGAAAGAAAATGGAAAACGGAAAACTTAGGGGTAATGTCAACAAAATATTAAAAAAATCCACTACCCATCCCCAGTTGTGGTGAGGATGAGTAAGAATGTTGCTGAATGTTGAGCTTATTGTTTTTCTCCAACACTTTTTGTAGTGCATAGAGTGTTGGGTGTTTCCCCTCTTATCTGTGGTTGCCTTTGTTTTTAAATGTATACATCCAATCCATCGTTTTATCCTTACCTTATGCTGGTAACTTTTTTCTTCCTACTTTTCCTACTGCTGAATGTTCTGGTCTGCAGTTGGGGACCTTAGAGCTCAACTCAAGCTGCCATCTATGCTGGTGGTTGTAGTATTTTTTCTTACTCATAAATCTGCTGTCTGTATGCTCTGGAATATGGAACCCAAAAAAGGAGGGGGAGAGAGAATGTTTGTTATTCCTTGCCGTTGTTCAATTGTTTTGGTGATTTTGTCCACTTTGCTCCTTTAAAAAAAGGAGTCCTATGTTTGTAATCTCTATCTGTTGTATGTAGCTTGTTTGCTTCTTTAAAAAGGTGTGCTATGTTATCTCTCTGTTGTACGTAGCTTGTTTTATATCACACAATAAGTTGCTTGGAACCGGAGTTGCATTTTTATTATAATTCCATTGGCTGCTGCTGCTCCATGAGTTATGGGGAAGTTAAGCATAATTGCTGAATATTGCAGCGATCTGAAGGAATGTTCAATTAGTTCGATGTGTATTGCGGAACTGTCAACATCAGCATCTTATTTCCATTCTCCTATTTTCTATTCCCCAATCCTAGTTTTTTAAGGTTATAGTAGTCATTCCTAGTTGAATTTACCGAATTGTATCATGCACACAAGCCATATTGCCCCTTTTCTACTTTCTGTAAGATTTAAACTCAAATTTGTTTGATGATGGCCTAAAAGATCTTGTTACCTGAGAACAGATGTAACTAAGTCCAAAGTTTCAGGGAATGCATAATTGGTTCCATTAATTTTCCAGAAATCTAGAAGTTACAATAACCTTTCTGGTTTTTTATTCTTTATATCCATTTCTACTTTTTTTCCTTCTGAGAACAGTACTATGATTTGCTGAATAAACTTGTGTTCATGAAGAATTCACTAGACTGAAATAAGTTATCTGGACATCGATTTTAATTTCAAGCTGAAATGTAAGGAGAAAGGGACATTGTCCTTCTATATCGTTGGCTGGAATTCTTTACTTACTAGGGCACGGTTCTGTTGTGACATATTTCCGGGTTATCTTTTGAATTGCTCTATATGTGCTTAGATGATGCATCTTTCTGCCAATGAATAAAGCTTGCTTGCTGCTTAAATTTTTTGATGCTTTTCATGTGTGGTTTATTTGACCTTTCCTTTGCTTCTTCTTGGGCTTTTAATTTTTTTATTTATTTATTTATTTATTTATTTATTTATTTATTGTAATTTAAGCATGAATGGTGCTTAAAATTTTTGGATGCTTTTCGCGTGTGGTTTGTTTGACATTTTCATTCTTCCTTCATGGGCATGCTGCTCTGACTGCATTCTTGCTTATACCTTTCCTGGTTTGATGTTAGAATTGGTTGATGACAAGGATAGGAAAGTGAAGGAGTTGCAAGATAACATTGTTGCAGTCAATTTGTTGAGGATAGTGAATAATTAATAGAATAATTGGTTGAGAAGTAGTAAATAGTTGATGATGTAGGTTAAAA
>JAOTQR010000002.1:12132957-12161251 GCA_025774065.1 Solanum ossicruentum
AAGTAAAATTTTTTAGTAAAATTTATAAAAGAAATTTAAACAACATTATAAAAGAATTCTGTTGAAATATGCAATAAAATAGGGAGGAGGAGGGGGGGGGGTGTTTTACTTTTTGTAAAGGTGGTTTGTTTTAAAATGTTCTTAAAACAATGTTCTTAAACTCTGTAAATTGAACAAAAATGTAATTTGCCAATAGTTCAGCCTGAAAATATATTTATATCATTAATTCTTTGATCCAAAAAGTATCTTTGATCAATTTCACATAATTTAATATTTTTAAAAAAAAATCATTTTCCATCTAATGAATGATTTTAGAATGTCTACTAATTCTTTCATAATCCAATTAATATAATTCTTAATCACTCAGAACAAAACCGAAGAAGATGATGTTCAACAAAATTATCAAAATGTTGCTTTAATTATCGGAGTCACTGGCATTGTTGGCAATAGTCTCGCGGAGATCCTCCCTCGCGCCAACACTCCTGGTGGTCCTTGGAAGGTTTATGGTGTTGCACGCCGCCCTAGACCGTTGTGGAATGTCGACCACCCTATTGAGTATATCCAATGTGACATATCGAGCTCAGAAGAAATTCAATCCAAACTCACTCTTCTCACTGATGTCACACAAATTTTCTATGTGACTTGGGCCAATCGACCAACAGAGGTTGAAAACTGTGAAATCAATGGGAAAATGTTTCAAAATGTCGTTGATGCTATTATATCCAGTTGCCCCAATCTGTCCCATATTTGTTTGCAAACGGGTAAAAAACACTATCATGGTTCATTTGAATTGTTCGGAAAAGTAGCTCATGATACCCCATATCATGAGGATTTGCCCCGTTTACCTATCCCCAATTTCTACTACACTCTCGAGGATATCTTGTTTGAGGAGGTGAAGAAAAAAGAAGGATTAACATGGTCAATTCATAGGCCAGGGCTGATTTTTGGATTTTCACCATATAGTATGATGAACATTATTGGAACACTGTGTGTTTATGCAGCTATATGTAAACACGAGGGATCCCCATTGAGATTTCCAGGCACTAAATCAGCATGGAATGGATATTCAAATTGCTCAGATGCAAATTTAATTGCGGAGCATCAAATATGGGCATCAGTGGATCCAAACGCGAAGAACGAGGCATTTATTGTGAGCAATGGGGATGTGTTCAAGTGGAAGCATTTATGGGAGGTTTTAGCTAAGGAGTTTGAAGTGGAAGCTGAAGAATTTGATGAAAGTAATAGATGGACATTGGAGGAGATGATGAAGGACAAAAGACAAATTTGGGATGAGATTGTGAAGAAGAACGGATTGGTAACAAGTAAATTTGAGGAGATTGGAGGTTGGTGGTTTGTTGATCTTGTTCTTAGTGACGAGTCTCCCTTAGATACTATGAACAAGAGCAAGGAACATGGTTTTTTGGGGTTTAGGAACTCAAAAAATGCCTTAATCTCATGGATTCATAAGATCAAAGCCTGCAAAATTGTTCCTTAATTAGTTTTGAAATTTGTAATGTGTGAAAAAGTTTGAATTAGATGAGTTGTTGGATTAAATCATTACTTAAAAAATTAATGTGATATGGCATGTTGACTTGGCGAGAAGGAGATTTTATTTTATAAATATATTCGTTTTAGAAAATAATAACAATTGAATGATATTTTAGTCCAAACAAATAACTTTAACAGGTAATTTCTCAAACATGAGTAATCATTCACGAAATTAGTAATTTTAAAATTGAATGCTAAAATGAAAAGACTATTAAGTTGGAAGCGGGCATTTTATTTCTAAAGAGAAACTTTTGAATCGGAAGAGGGCATTTTATTTCTAAAGCGAAACTTTTGAATGCATATCCCAATTAATTGGAACCCAAGAATATGACATTGGAGTGAAAATTTTCCAAATAATCTTAAAACGAGTGTAAAGCCCTTGAAGGTCATTCTTAGAATTTTTGAAAATATAATCATTTTACTCCTCTTGATAGATTAGCTTGTGGGCTTGGTTTTGGAGTTCTAATAGAAAGTTCAAAAATTTTGAAGATTTGAAAGCTTAAGTTGTCCTAAAATGGTTTTTTATACTGGAGCTAGGAGTTTTGAAATGAAATTCTGTCATTAGCTCCAAAATGTGGAATACAGTCTAAGAATGTTGACCTTTTCTATTTTGGAGTTGTTTTGTGGGTTTGAGGTCTTAAGTTGGAAGTTTAAGTTATTTTGGGTCAAGCTTTGATTTTGATCAGCATTCGGAGTTCAGATGCTGAAAATGTATTTCCAACTATTCTTTAGATTTAAGAGGTGATTTTAGGCCTAGGAGGATTTTGGTTTATTTTATTAGGAGTTCCAAGGATATTTTGTCTTTTCAAGCCTTAAGTAGTTCAGTTGTGGCTAAATGAGTTGCGGGATAAGAAGACCTTAAAATCCATGTTTTGAATATTTCATTGAGTTTGGAATGCTAAAATTAGTAAGATAGTATATATAATTTATGTGTATGGGGTTATGAATGAATCTTGAGGGTCGATCCCAAACTTTTGTGTTGATGGAATTATTTGCTGATATCTGAGTTACAGGTGCTGCTTGTGGTGGCCTGGTCGCTTAACCAATGGGGGAGGGGAGCGGGGAATCCTTTGAGCAGCGTCATCTTAAGCGGACAAGTGACCACTAAAGCGGTCTTGTGTCGCTTAAGTTACACTCACTTATGTGAAGGGTGTCGCAAAAGCGTCTGCTGAGCTGCTTAGGTGGCATCAGAAGCCCTTTTAGGACTAATATTTTTTTTACCGTTTTCCATTTTTAGTTTTACAAACTCTTGCGTGACAATTTTAAAGTAAACTTTCAAGATTGAGTCATCTAATAAGTGGTTTTGACTGAGCATCTTTCGTTTTCATTATTATTTCATGTTTTGAAACTTTACTTTTTGGTTTTGAACTTAAATTTTTTTGAATTTTATCATGAACATGAATTTTTGATAAATTGAGAAGTGTGGACTAAATTGAACCCCATTTTTGAATTAATTTTTATTATTAATTTTAAAATGCTTTGAATAACTTAATTATGTATGAGTTCCCAAATTTAGCCCTACTTTTTCTGGAATAAATTTTTGACTCATTTCAAATCCGATCTTAGAAAATAATGAATTGGTGTCATTGATCTTATAATCTTATGATAATTCCATATTTGATTAGACTTTGTTGAACTAGAGGGCTCATCGATCAACTAGCCTCAAACGTCTGAAGTTAGCCACATGCCAGTGGAGGAGGGGGAACGTCGGTCCTAATATGGTGATATCATGTAGGCAAAATATGCGTTAGTACATTGAAATGATGTAACACCCCATAAATTAACCAAAATGCCTCTAGAATGTAATCGTGCACATAATGCATCTTTCAAAGCTCCGATGAAAAATTTAAGATCGGATTTATAATCAGTGCGAAAAATCGAGTGGAAATATTGCCTTGACCCGATTTTAGAGTAACTGGGTCGAAGATTTGTACAATCTTCATCCCAGTTATGTAAAGGCTACCCAAAACTTGAGATTGTTCTTCCATGTGCCCTGATGAGTGTGATAGGTTGATAGTTGATAGTTGATAGGTCTTGTATTTAAATTCTTGAAGATATTCTTGAAAGTTCTTTAATTTATATATATTATCTTAAATTGATGATAATCATAACTCTAATTATTTTTTTAACTGATTAATTGAGCTATGGTATAAACTATACATGTTTAATTATTAAAGATTGCTTGAATGAAGCTAAGGGTTGATGTCTAAAGCCTGGGCTATGTATATATGCATGATTGTTGTGGTTCGAGTCTCGAATTGATGAGTGTTGAGGATAATGTTGCTGAAACTGATTGACAAAGAGATCCTTAAAGGTCTTTTAGAAATAGAACTTGGAACTTTATTAATGTTCTTAATCCCTTGAGTCGATAGATGATCGGATGAGCGGAGGTTTCTGTCTAAGGGAGGTTGGTTGTATAACCATCCTGATGTTAATAGACCTATGAGCATGTTGAGTTTTAGGAGGAGTATTAATACCGAAATGGGTAAGAGTGAGTCCACTCACACTCATTAACTGCGTGGCCAGCATAGGAGAAGATTGGATCGTGAAAGCGGATGTTTCCTCTGTCCCACAGAGGACTTGATAGACTTTTGGGATCCCATGATAGACTCATCCTTTACCCCAAAAAGGTATTGGGTTGATGTAGCAATGACATCTCTTCGTTGTATCATCACCGGCTCATAGGTAGTGGTTGTCAGTTAGAGAAACTCCCAGATAGGTTTCATACTGATAGTACTTTGAGGTTGATGTGATAGTATGAGTCTTGATTGATAGTGATATGATGAAGTCCTGTCCCTTATTCTGAGTTGAGATCGAGTGATGGATAAGTTGATGTCATACTATATTATCTTGTTTATATTGCTTACTTTATCCCGTTTCACATACAATACATTCCACGTACTACTGCCTTTTGGAACTGCATCATTTTATGATGCAGATTCTGTAGATAGAGGACTTCAGCAGATAAATCGTTGAGGTTCACAGATTCCCAGATAGAGACTTGGTGAGTCCTCCCTTGCATTTGGAGGATGCCCGTACTTCCGTTTATTACTATTTGAGTTATTTCTTTTGATAGTGGTAGCCATGCTTATCATGATACCTTCTTAGACATTAGTCATAGAGGCTTCATAAACATAGATAGTTGATAGTTGATAGTTGATGTTGAAGTTCCTTCTTCCCTATTTCCTTTTTATATTGAGATTGTTCTTTTATTCTTATTCCATATGATAGACATAGTGATAGCCTTTTGCCTTCTGATAGTTCACTTGGTCTCTGAATGTCTTCCGCTAATTTAATGATTGAACTATTGTATAGGACTAGGTGGTTTGCTTGGGGACTAATACTAGTCTTCGAGTGCCAATTACGCGTAGGGTACCCCCGGGGCGTGACAAACTTTGCATCAGAGCATAGAGTTGAAGTGTCTTAGGGAGTTTATGAAGCCGTATCTAGTAGAGTCTTGTTTATGTGTGTGTTGTGCACCACACTTCGTAATTAGGAAGGCTATAGGAAATTAGGAAGTGTTACCCTTTTTCTATGATCTGAATTCGTGCGATAGAGTCTTAACTCTATTGAAATCCCATTTTAATTCATGTATTCCACATTTGCAGAAAATGTCACCAAAGAGAACAACTGCTCAAAGAGATGCCTCATCCCCAGCTGCTGAGAATGCTCAACTCGAGGTCCCAATTCAGACAAAGACACAAAGATGGGGATGGCCTGCTAGGACTGTTGAAGTCCCACAGGCGCCCCCTGCACGACCCCAGCCAGCTCCCAACACAGAGGCAGAGTTTAAGGGAGCCATCACTATGCTGACTCAATTGGTGGCCTCCCAGGTAACAGTCAGGGTCCTCAGGCATCTAGTTCTAGCTCACAGGAGTCCTCAGCTGCAACCCAACTCAGAGATTTCTTGAGGATGAAACCGCCAGTGCATATGGGGTCAAAGGTTGAGGAGGACCCGCAGAATTTCATTGATGAAATGTATAAAGTCTTGAAAGCTATGCACGCCAATGAGATTGAAGGAGTTGAGCTTGCTTCCTACCAACTGAAGGATGTTGCTATTGTTTGTTATAACCAATGGGAGGATAGTAGAGGTGAGGATACAGAGCCAGCAGAATGGGAAGAGTTTAAAGCTCCTTTCCTTGACCATTTCTTCCCTCAAGATTGAAGGAGGAAAAGGTTGATGAGTTTTTGAACTTGAAGCAAGGAGGATGACGGTTAAGGAGTACATCCTTAAATTCATTAAGCTATCTAGATATGCCCCAGAGATAGTGCAAGAGATGAGGTATAGGAGGAGAAAGTTCGTGTCCGGCTTGGGCAAACATTTGCAAAAGGAGTACAAGGTAGCTTTGTTGATCCCCATTATGGACATCTCTAAGATTATGCTATATGCCTGAAAGGCAGAGGGGGACAAGAAAAGAGATAGAGAAGAGTAGATGAACAGGAGGGACAAATCAGCTGGGCATGAGCCTAGCCAGTAGAGACAGAATAAGGGTGACATGTCCTACTTTTAGAAGAGATCATCTCACCATGCACCCTCTGCAGTGAGTATGCCCGACCAGCCAAACAGGTATGATCAGAGGTCTCAAGATTATCAGAATTTTAGGGCTCAGGGTGCACAATCTTAGGCCAGTGTGACCCAAGATGAGAGGGGAAATCCACCTTGTGACAAGTTTGGTAAGATTCATCTGGGTCAGTGTCATATGGATAAGTATGTGTGCTATCCATATGGACAGACTGGTCACTTCCAGTTTGAGTGCCCAAAAAGGAGATGAGGTGAGGGGAGCAGCAGACCACAATCCTCTGCTGCACCCCCAACTGGCAATCATCAGAGGGGTACTACTATAGGTACAGGAGGCAGGACGAACCACCTTTATTGTATGGGTAATCGATAGGATGAGGAGGTTGTACTAGATGTTGTTACAGGTATGCTTCAAGTCTTTATCTTTGACTGTTATGCATTGCTTGATCCGGGTGCCACCTTGTCTTTTGTAACTCCTTATGTGGCTAGTAAGTTTGGGATTCTTCCAGAGTGTTTGCTTGAACCTTTTGTTGTATCCACTCCTACTGGTGAGTCTATCTTAGTTGAGATAGTTTATAGGGATTGTATAGTGTCTTTTTATCATAGATATACCTTAGCGGACTTGGTATAATTGGAGATGGTTAATTTTGATGTGATACTTGGCATGGATTGGCTTCACGCCTATTATGCTTCTATTGACTGTAGAACCCGGATTGTTAAGTTACAATTTCCTAATGAGCCTGTTCTAGAGTGGAAAGGGAGTTCTATTGCACCTAAGGGCAAATTTATCTCTTATCTTAGAGCCAGAAAGTTAATCTCCAAAGGTTATATTTATCACGTTGTGCGAGTTAAGTCCAATGATGTTGAATCTTCTATTCTTGAGTAATTCCGATTGTGAATGAGTTTCCTGAGGTCTTTCTTGATGATCTACCTGGAGTCCCTCCTGATAGGGAGATTAACTTTGGGATTGATGTTCTTCCTGAGACCCAACCCATTTCAATTCCACGTTATAGAATGGCCCCCGCTGAGTTGAAAGAATTGAAAGAATAGTTGAAAGACTTGTTAGAGAAAGGTTTCATAAGGCCTAGTGTTTCTCCTTGGGGTGCTCCTGTCCTATTCATGCGTAAGAAAGATAGATCTCAAAATGTGCATAGACTACCGACAACTGAACAAGGTCACAATAAAGAATAAGTATCCTCTTCCCAGGATAAATGATCTATTTAACCAACTTCAGGGTTCTACTTGCTTCTCCAAGATAGACCTTAGATCGGGTTACCATCAGTTGAAGGTGAAGGACAGGATATTCCAAATATAGCCTTTAGGACACGGTATGGCCATTTTGAGTTCTCGGTCATGTACTTTGGGTTGATAAATGCACTTGTAGCTTTCATGGATTTGATGAACATGGTATTCAGACTGTATCTTGATATATTCGTGATCGTGTTTATTGATGATATTCCGATGTATTCAAAGGATGAAGAGGAGCATGCTAATCATCTTAGAGTGATTTTGCAAACGCTCAAAGACCATAAGTTATATGCAAAATTCCCAATGTATAAGTTTTGGCTCAAGTTCGTGGCTTTCCTAGGCCATGTTGTTTCGGGGGATGGCATTTGGGTGGATACCCAGAAGAATAAAGCGGTTAAGAACTAGCCTAGACCAACTTCTCCAATGGAAATAAGAAGCCTCTTGGGATTGGCGGGCTGCTATTGAATATTTGTTGAGGACTTCTATTCTTTGTTTGCACCATTGACTAAGCTAATTTAGAAGAAGGCCAAGTTTCAATGGTCTGAGGAATGTGAGAAAAGTTTTCAAGAGTTGAAGACTAGATTGACTACAACACCAGTCTTGACTTTGCCCGATGGGATGAGGGACTTTGTGATATACTATGTTGCATCTAGAGTTGGACTAGGTTGTGTACTAATGCAGAAAGGGAAGGTAACAACTTATACTTCCAAAAAACCCAAGATCCATGAGAAAAGCTATCTGACTCATGATCTAGAGTTGGAAGCGGTGGTATTCGCACTTAAGATCTAGCCTCACTATTTGTATAGAGTGCATGTGGACATGTTCACTGACCACAGATTTTGCAATATGTGTTCAGTCAAAATGAGATCAACCTACAGCAGAGGAGATGGTTGGAGTTGCTCAAGGATTATGACATGAGCATTCTCTACCACCCAGTTAAGGCTAACATTGTTGCTGATACTCTTAGCAGGTTGTGAATGGGTAGCACTGCCCATATGGAGGAAGGGAGGAGACAAATGGCTAAGGAAGTTCATAGATTGGCTCGACTGGGAATGCAACTTGAAGAGGAAAATGAAGGCGAGGTCAATGTTTAGAATGGTTCTACTTTATCCTTGGTGTCAGAGGTGAAGGAAAGGCAAGACCAAGACCCTATCTTGTTCTAATTGAAAGAAGCAGTTCATAAACAAAAGGTGATGGTTTTCTCCAAAGGGGAAGATGGGATGTTGAGATACCAGGGTAGATTGTGTGTGCCCAATGTTGATGGCTTACGAGAGAGAATCATGGCCGAAGCTCATAGCTCTAGATATTCTATCCATCCCTAGGTCTACCAAGATGTACCACGACTTGAGATAAGTCTATTAGTGGAATAGAATAAAGAAGGACATTGTTGAATTTGTCTCTAAGTGCCCTAGTTGTCAACAAGTCAAGGTTGAACATCAGAGATCGTGTGGATTGGCTCAGAACTTTGAAATTCTTATGTGGAAATGGGAAATGATCAACATGGATTTCATTACCGATTTACCAAGATCCCAAAAGTAGCATGATTCGATATAGGTGAATATGGATAGAATGACTAAATCATCCCACTTCTTTGCAGTCAAGATAACTAAACGACTGAGGAGTATGCCCGATTATACATTCATGAGATTGTGAGGTTGCATGGGATTCCCTTGTCCATCATCTCAGACAGAGGAGCTCAATTCACCTCCCAAGTTTTGAGATCTTTTTAGAAGAGATTGGGTACGAAAGTAAAATTGAGCACCGGCTTTCACCCTTAGACAGATGGACAGGTAGAGTGCACTATTCAAACATTAGAGGATATGTTGAGAGTTTGCGTCATTGACTTCAAAGGGAATTGGGATGATCATCTGCTATTGATTGAGGTCACGTATAACAATAGCTACCACGCCAGCATTCAGATGACCCCTTATGAGGCATTGTACGGGAGGAGATATACATTGTTGATTGGCTGGTTTGAGGTTGGTGAAGATGAATTGATTGGACTCGATCTTGTCCACCAGTCCACGGAGAAGGTGAAAGTCATCAGAGAAAGGTTCAGGACAACACAAAGTCTCCAAAAGTCTTATATGGATGTGAGGAGAAGAGACTTGGAATTTTAGGTAGATGATTGGGTGTACTAGAAGGTATCACCCATAAAGGGTATCATGAGGTTTGGCAAGAAGGGGAAATTGAGTCTACACTATATCAGACCATACCAAATTGTAAGAAGGGTTGGGAAGGTTGCTTATGAGCTAGACTTGCCTTCCAAGCTAGATGGAGTTCATCTGGTGTTTCATCTTTTGATGCTGAAGAAGTGTTTGGGAGATCCTGCCTTAGCAATTTCTATAGAGAGTACTAGATTAAAGGATACTTGTCTTATGAGGAAATTCTAGTCTAGTTCCTTGATCGACAAGTTTGTAAGTTGAGGAACAAAGAGATAGCCTCCATCAAAGTTCTACGGAGGAATCAATTCGTTGAGAAAGCTACATGGGAAGTTAAGGAATCGATGAAACTTAAATACTCGTGCCTATTCATGTTGAATGACGATGATGTTGAAGGTAATGTCCCTATCCTTAACGCTATTGAAGTTCCTTTTCTCGAGTTGATGTATTAATCCTATTCTTGAGTCTAAGACAAAGATGTAAATAAGTGATGGATAGTTGAGGGTTAGAGGGTTCTCAAGTGAGCAGTAAGATGATTTTTGAGTCTACTCGTGCTTTATTCAACCTTTACTCATCATTCGAGGACGAACGATCCCGAGAGGGAGATGATGTAACACCCCATAAAATTTATCGAAATGCCCCTAGAACGTAATCGTGTGCATAAGGCATCTTCCAAATCTCCAATAGGAAATTCCAGATCAGATTTGTTATTAGCGTTAAATATCGAGTGGGGAAATGACCTTGGCTCGATTTTAGAGCAACTGGGTTGAAAAATAATTTTTGCAAGTTTAACTGAAAACAGTGAGGGTACGCGACAGGGCTGCGATGTGGACCAATCGCTGACCCAGTCTTATGTTTTTTTCTTAATTTTAGAGGTAGGTTGAAATTTCTGAAAATACACTAGTGCACGATGGGTCCGCGTCGCGGACCTGTGCAATTTAGATGATGAGTTTTCTTTTAATTTGGGGAAGGATATTTTGGGTATTCCTAACTTATTTTAATACCCCAGAAAATGTTTTTAAGTATTAATTTCGTATGAAGGGTTTCAAAAACCCACATTCTCCTAAGTTCTAAGAGAAAGTTTTGAGAGAGCAAGCAAGAAAGAGCCTAAGGAATGAAAGTATGGGTCCAAATTCTTGTTGAAGATTAGTACAATCTTCATCCGACGTATGTAAAGGCTATCCAGAACATGAGATTTTCTCCCATGTGCCCCAATGAATGCAGTAGGTTGATAGATGATAGTTGATAGGTCTAGTGTTACAATTCTTGAAGATTTTCTTGGAAGTTAATTTTTAATTCATATATATTACCTTAAAATTGATGATCATCATAACTCTAATTATTTGTTTAACTGATTAGTTGGGAGATGGTATAAACTATACATGTTTAATTGTTAAATATTGCTTGAATGAAGCTACAGTTTGATGTCTAGAGCCTGGGCTATGTATATATGCATGAATGTTGTGGTCCGAGTCTCGAATTGAGTGAGGTTGAGGATAATGTTACTGAAACAGATTGAGAGAGAGAGAGAACTTTTAGAGATGGAACTTGGAACTTTAATAATGTTCTTAATCCTTTGAGTCGATAGATGATCAGATAAGTGGAGGTTCTTTTATGAGTGAAGTTGGTTGTATAACCATCCTAATGTTGATAGAGTTATGAGCATGTCCAGTCCTGGGAAGAGTATTAGCACCAAAATAGGTAATAGTGAGTCCCACTCACACTCATTAACTACGTGGCCAGCATAAGAGAGGATTGGACCGTGAAAGCGGATGTTTCCTTTGTCCCGTAGAGGACTTGATAGACTTTTAGGATCCCCTGATAGATTCATCCTTTACCCTGGCAAGATACTGGGCGGATGTGGCAACGACATCTCTTTATTGTATCATCACTGGATCATAGGTGATGGTTGCCGATTAGAGAAACTCCCAAATAGGTTTCATGTTGATAGTACTCCGAGGTTCATATGATAGTATGAGTCTTGACTGATAGTGATGTGACAAAGTCATATCCCTTGTTTTGAGTTGAGATCGAGTGATGGATGAGCTAATGACATACTATATTATCTTGCTTATATTACTTACTTTAGCTCATTTTACATATAGTACAGTCCACATACTAACGCCCTTTGGCGCTGCATCATTTTATAATGTAAATTCTGTAGATAGAGGACTTCAGCAGAAGAATCATTGAGGTTCACAGATTCCCAGACAAAGACTTGGCCAGTCCTCCCCTGCATTCAGAGGATGCCCATTTTCCCCTTCATTACCATTTGAATTATTTCTTTTGATGTTGGTAGCCATGCTTGCCATGGTACCTTCTTAGACATTAGTCATAGAGGCTTCATAGATGTAGACATTTGATAGTTGATGTTGAAGTTCCTTCTTCCCTATTTCCTTTTTATATTGAGATTGTTCTTTTATTCTTATTCCATATGATAGACATAGTGGTAGCCTTGTTGCCCACTGATAGTTCACTTGATCTTTTGAATGCCTTCCGCTAATTTAATGATTGAACTAGTGTGATGGGACTAGGTGGTTTACTTGGGGACTAGCAATAGTCTTCGAGTGCCAGTTACTCCTAGGGTACCCACAGGGTATGAAAAATGTACTAAGTATGTGAGATGTAATGCAGTACATGAAATTGTAATGCCATTATTAATGAAGTTGTCATGCATGAATTTGTAATGCCATCACTCATTATGTTGTAATGCCATCATTCTTGAAATTATAGTGCATTCATTCAAAACAAACATAAACATAGTCAATGAGTACGCTCAAATAAAAGATCATTGCATCATGAAGTCATGCTTAGAGTAACATAATCATCATATACAATACTATGTATGAAGAGACCGTAACTGACATTTAAGTGCATGCAAGCTACTATATGAAAATCCAACATAAGCCCCTATGTTGGCTTCGGAAGTCCATTTGCTGGGTGTAACTCCATCAACTTACGCATGCATATCTTAGTTTAATTTGCTATTGTGGATCCATTAGCCTTAGCCTACAAAGGCTTCTATGATGGCACATAGTTAATGGGACAAGAGGTCGCTACTAAGGTTTTCTCATCAAACCCCACTTCAATGCCCGATATGGTGATATGTCAAGTCCCATATAATACTAATAACATGGACATATACGAGAATCTTTGCAAGCTTTGAAGCATACTTTTACTTCATAGAAGTAACTCATTAACTTGGGAATCCACTCAAGTGAGAATTGACCTTTCCCATTGAGGGTCTATCTTAATCATTGTAAAAGAGATTCATAACGTGCTTATAATTTTTATGACATCCATAACTTTCATAACCTACATTAAGGCCCTTATCATTAGCATCATGTGGGAACTCATCTTAAACTTGGTGGGCTTATGTTATAGCTTTAAACAAATGCATGATTCAAGAGTATTGTGTAATATCATGATGGAACTCATCAATTTAAAACCATGTCGAAACAACCCACTTCATCACTCAAAAATCCTAGATAAGGAAATCACGAAATTCAATTTGAAAACTATAGGAATTCATAGTACATCATAACGTTGCATCATCACAGTTCAAATAACTAAAAATATATCATTATAACATTGGAAACATGCTCAAGAAATTAATGTTAATTTCATAACTTAAAGAAAAGGGTAAAATTATAGAATTTTCGGACTTTCTGTGTGAAAGAAACCCACAAATCAACTCACATACCTAATTTGAATACCTTAAGAAAAGCCTAAAGGTTGAGGTAAAATACCTTTGGAAGCCCTAACCCTTCTTGCTTTGAGTAGGAGAGAATGAGGGTGTTTAGGAGGAATTAGAACTGATATGGAGGTAAAAGAACCCAAAATCAAGTAGTTTTAGGCTTAGGGTACGAGAAAGGGTCATAAATATATATCCTTCATTAAAATTGTCGGGAGCAATCTGCGAGACCCATCTTGGGTCATAGATTGAAGTACGAGTTGTAGACGCTAGGTTTTGTCCTAGTTGCATTTTGATCTTCTGAAACTTCCTCTAATCCATAATTCATAGAATGATCTATGGGTCATAAAACTCTTTCGTGGTTCCTATCAGCACTTAGAAAAAATTTCAAATCTCAAATTCCCAATTTACGGCTCGTAAATAGGACTATGACTCATCCTGTTTGTTTGTATTCAAGTTCAGAAATACAACTTTTAACTAATCCAAGAACCCAAACAACAAACACACTTTATGACCCATAGTTCAATTTACGGACAACAAACATCCTTCATAAATCTTTCCCACACTTAACCAATTTTCCATTCTGGATAATATCATCTACGTGCCTTGTTTACGTCTTATGGTTTGAACCACGAACCATAAATAAGGCTCGTACTTTGGCATGCACATTTCCAGTTCCACTTCTTTTGTACTTTATGACTTTCTAACTTACGGGGCCTTACAATATCTCTCTCTTGTTAATATTTATCCTCCATTGTGCTAAATGCAAACTCAAAGGATTTAAGAAAGCAACTAATAACCCAGCATGAATGCAAAAATACAATTAAGATCCTATTTTTATAAATTTTCAGACTCATACTTTAATTATCATTCAAAAATAGTTCTATCAACGTCCAAACATGCATAAATGATATAAAAATTGAAACGCAAGGAATTTGAGGTCTTGGGGCAAAATAAATTAGTAGCGTAGGTTTGAGTAGACTGAAAAAGATGAGGGTATTGCTTCATCATGTCTACTTTCGCTTCCTATGTTGCACTTTAAACTTGTTGATTCCTCCAAAGGACTTTGAGGAATGAAACTTCTTTGTTTCTCAACCTCTATACTCTCTGATCTAGTATCTCAATTGGGAACTCTTTATAAGTCAAATTCTCTTCAAGACTCATATCCTCCAATGACATAATGAAGTTTGGATTACCCAAGGATTTCCTCAACATAGACACATGGAACACTGGATGAATCATGTTCATCTCCAATTCTTTAACCACCTATCCAACCCTCCTAACAATTTTATAAGGCCCTACATACCTAGAGCTCAATTTTCTTTTCTTGTCAAATTAGAACACACCCTTCATGGGTGAAACTTTCAAATAAATTCAATCATTGACATTGAACTCAAGTTCCCTTCTCCGAACATCAAAATATGACTTTTGGCGACTTTTAGCCATCTTCAACTTCTCCCTTATAAGTTTCACCTTTTCCATAGAATCCATGAAAAAATTGAACCCTATCAAGGCCATTGCACGAACTTCAAACTAACCTACCGGAGATCTACATCACCTTCCATACAAGGCCTCAAACGGTACTATCTGTGTACTAGAGTGATAGCTATTATTGTAGGCTAATTCTATGAACAGTAAGTGGTAATCCCAACTTCCTTTAAACTTTATTATACATGTCCTCAACATATCTTCAAGTATTTGAATTGCTCTTTCGGCTTGTCCATCGGTTTGCGAATGGAAAATGATACTCAACTTTACCTCAGTACCAAGACCCTTCTGAAAAGACTTTGAAAAATGAGCAGTGAATTGAGCTTCGCATTTTGATATAATGGAAAATGAAACCCCATGTAACCTCACCAAAATTCCAAATATACAGCTTATCATAATCTTCGACACTATAGGTTGTCTTGATTGGTAGGAAGTGAGCTGACTTTGTCATTCATTCAACTATCACCCAAATAGAGCAAAATGCCTCTTAGTCTTAAGCAAACACATTATGAAATCCATATTGGCCTCTTTCCACATCTAAGTGGGATCTTAATGTCTTGGGCTCGGCCACTATAACACCTCCCAAAGTGATTCGGAAAGCCCTTATAATAGATTCCTTGTATAATACATTTTCACATATTTATTTCAAATTTGAGATCGTATTCTTGTTCAGGAGGCAAAATTCTATGGAAAAAAAGTCTCCTCTGATTTTTAAGTCAATTTTATTAAAAATAATTTTTTTCTTGTTTTTGCACTTTTCAAAAGCATCTGCAACCTTTCTATATAGCAGAGAGGGTCCATTTAGTGTAAAACTGACATAGACTCATCCCAAGGTTAAAATGAGGAAATTGAACTTTGCATGAAAATGAACTACTATCGAACAAGTCCGCATTGCTGTCCCTTTTTACCATTATGCCACTCAACCTGGTTATTCAAAGGAAGTAGGGGTGGAAGTCATTAGCATAATAACCCAACTAAGATGTTGGAGTCGAATCCCACAGGGAATCATAGTTCAAGATAGAATTGACTCATTGGTCTAAGTAATTGTAGGATCTAGGGGTTTTAATAATTAAAAATAAGAATCAAACTATATATTTCTAATTAACAATTTAATCAACAAATAAGGAAAGATATTGGGGATATGCAAATATGGAAATCAATATACCAGCTGAGTCTAAATATTTGACTAAATGAGTTGATAGTGAGTGAATAAACTAAGTTCCTTGTAAGCCATGTTCAGTTATGATACATGAGTGTTTCATATGATTCAATTATGACATCATATGAGGAACATCGAGGACACGCTTTCCCTAAGAAGTCTCAGCAGGACCCCTAATACTTTGGCCATTGAACCATTTATGGACTTCAAATAAAACCTCAAGAGGTTTATAGCCGTTATATCCATTGCACATTCTATGTAACACCTGATAAAATTATCGAGATACCTCTAGAGCAGAGATGTGCGAATAACACATCTTCCCACACTTCGTTTGGAAATCCCAGACAGGATTTGTGATCAGCACGAATATTGAGTGAAAAAATAGTGTCAGTCAATTTTTAGAGAAATCAAAATGAAAAATAATTTTTCGACCCGAAACGCAAGTGTTGATACGTGATAGAGCACGTCGCACCCATGCCGCTGATGCACACTTATTTTTTTCGAAGTTTTTCGATAGAGATTAGAAAACTCATTTGAAAATTTTTAATGCACATAAGCACAACGAATCCACGACGCAGACTCACTTCTCTGAATTAAAAAAATTCTTTTAAATTCAAGAACGACATTCCAATCAATTTTCAACCCCTTCTAAACTCAAAATAGATTGTCTTGATGCATAAATAGGGTCTTAAATCCCATTCTAAATCCTTTTTTAAACACTTGAAAGATTGGGGATTGAGAGAAGAGAAGAGAGATGCTTGATCGGGGGAAATTCAAGGAGAATTCTTGAAGATTGATCAACAAAGCTTCATCCCAAGTATGTAATGCTAAACTAAAAGTATGAGATTGTTCTCTCATGTGCCCATAGAAGGTCATAGAAGAGTTAAAGGTCTAATGAGTCCACATACATGATTCTTAAATGGTTTTTTGAAGATTTTCTTGAAATTTATATTACTTATATGTATTTTCATATGTTGATGATCATCATAAAGTTGCTTTCTTGAATTGATTACTTTTCATGAGATATTGCATAACCCTACATTATAATTTTGAAAGCAGGCATAAATGAACCTAGGGATTGAATCTAGACCTCGATTTGAGAATGTTGATTGTGATTGTGTTGTGAGCATGATGAGATGATGAGTTGATACATCTTGCTAGTCCTATGAGTCCCCACTAATGAATTCTAATGATTGTCCATTCTATTTTTCCCTAATGATTGTTCTAAGCCTTGAGTTATTGATTCAGATATTGATTGATGAGATGATGAGAGTCTCTATAAGACTTATTGAATGATGAGTGCCTTCATGAGGCTGATTTGAGATGAGATGATTTGATAGGACTGATTGTCTTATGAACATTGAGTCTTAAGAGGAGTATTGAGCACCGAAAGAGTAAGAGTTAATCCAACTCACACTCATCAAACTATGTAGCCAAGCGTAGCTAAGGATTTGTACCATTACATCTCATTATGGTTCCCTCTTGATAGAGTCCCTCAATCAATAGAGGACTAGTTTGATTTGGTGTTAGTCCCTAGTGGATTTGATTTATTCCCTACTTGGCAAGTACGGAACAGATGTGACAACATCATCATGATTGTTATATAATCACTGGCTCATAGGTAATTGTTTTCAGATAAGAGAAACTCCTAGAAAGTTCCCAAAACTGAGTACTCTGAGTTGAGATAAGATAAGATGAGTCCATCTGAGATGAGTCTGGTTTGATTGATAAGGTTTAATTAGTTGATGGGTCATTTGTGTACTCTTTATTTTTACTTTAGATAGACATTTGACATGTTGATTTGTTATTATACTTGATGTTGATTGATGTTTCAAATTATTCTACCTATTTCAGTTTCATTCAGCTATTTTACATACCGTATATTCCATGTACTGACATCATCCAATACTACATCATTTTATGATGCAGATATAGGGATTAGAGATCAACAACAGGTGCATCATTAAGGATCTTGGACGTTCAGCTAATTGGTGAGTCTCCTCTACTTTGGAGGATTTATTACTTTTATTTCATCTTGCTATAGAGTCAGATTTTTCTTAGCTTTATTTTGATTGAGGTATCCATGGGTCTTTTATTGGCACTACCTGATAGTGATAGAGGCTTTATAGACTAGAGTCAAATGTTAATTGTTAAGACTGTGAGTTAGTTCATTCTATTAGCCTTTCATTATATTATTAAATTGAGATTTGATCCATGTTCCTATTTACTTTTCTTATGTCTTTAGCTGATTAATAGAGTTTACTGATTGAATGATTGTGATGAGGCCAAGTGGTTCTTTTGGGGACTAGCAATAGTCTCTGGATGCCAGCCACGTCTTAGGTCCCCTCCAAGGGCGTGACAAACTTGGTATCAAAGCAAAGTTAAAGTGTCCAAGGGAGTCTGTGAAGTCATGTCTAGTAGAGTCCTTTTTATGGGTGTGTTCTCAACCACACTTCACAAGCATGAGACTATCGAACATTAGGAATTGTTTCATTTCTTTCATGTTCTAAATTGTGCTATATAGAGAGTTGTAGAATCGTGATCATGCCTCCCAGAAGAGTCGTCAGAGGTAGAGGACGTCCCGCCAGTCAGTATGTTAACCCACTTGAGCCTCAAGAGCATGAGGAGCCTGTTGAACAGGCTATCCCTATTCTACAGCCCCTATAAGATGAGGTCTCCAATGTTGAGCTACACATCTAGCCCAGGCTATCACAACACTCGTGCGAGATAAGGAGCTGGTTGACAGGATGCCCATTACACTTCTAGAGTATGAGAATTCTTGAGGATGAATCCGCCTGAGTTCATAGGGTTTACATCTACTGAGGGTCCTGAGAACTATGTGGTAGAAAGTGTTCCAAGTGATGCATGTGGTTGATGCTGACAGAGTGGAACTGGCTGCTTATCAACTTAAGGGTGTGGCCAGACTTTGGTATGATCAATGGAAAAAAGGTAGAGGAGGGGAAACCCCCGTGCTGACCAGGGCTATGTTCGAGGAAACGTTTTTGGAGCACTTCTTCCCAAGGGAGCGAAGAGAGGCGAAGGTAAGAGAGTTTTTGAACTTGAAGCAATGCTCTATGACTGTGCAAAAGTATGGTCTGAAGTTTACACAACTGTCTCACTATGCTCCGAACATGGTTGTTGATATGAGGGGGATGATTGGAATATATGTTGACGTATTGAATAGAGGGTCAAATAGAAATGAGAGGGGAGTAATACTTGTGAGTGTGATATGGACATTGCGAGAATAATAACCTTTGTACAACAAGCTGACTAGGAGAGGCAACATGATAGAGAGTAGTTCAGAAGCAGAAAAGCTAAAACATCCATCCATGAGGTTGGTGAGAAAGGCAATGGTAATGATTTCCAACACTATCATCTACTAGTGCACCTGTGCCTAGAGTCAGAAATAATCAGAGGTACCAGAGTGTTGGAGCCCATGGGTCTCAGTCACAAGCTAGTATGGCTCAAGGTTCATGAGGCAAACTACCATGTGGTACATGTGGCAAGTTACACATGGGTAAATGTCGCAAGGGGAGTGATGTATGCTACAAGTGTTGCCAAGTAGGTCACCACTAGAGAGATTTTTCACTATAGGTTGACCGAGCTCAATCTTCTACACCATCGTCGCCAGCTAAAGGAAATTAGAGAGGTACTATATCAGGTGCAAGTGAAGGTACAAACCGTTTGTATGCCATAGGTAGTCGATATGATCAGGAGAACTTCCCATATATTGTGACGGGTATGATTCAAGTCTTTTCTATTAATTGTTATGTGTTGATGGATCCTAGTGCCACATTATCTTTTGTAACAAGTTATATGGCCAGTAGATTTGATAGAACCCCCAAGATTCTTCTTGAACCATTTGATATCCGTCCATCAAAGGGATACTATCATTGATCTGATTGAGTTAGATATGACTGATTTTGATTTGATCTTTGGCATTGATTGGCTTCACGTCTATTATGCCTCCGTTGATTGTAGATCCCAAATGTTGAGTTTCAATTTCTAAATGAATCAGTTCTAGAATGGAAGAGTGATTCCGTAGCACCTAAAGGAAAGTTTATCTCATACCTTAGAGCCAAAAATATGAATGCTAAGCATTGTATCTATCACCTTGTGAGAGTTAAATTTGATGAGGGTTGAGTCTCCTACTCTTGAGTTAGTCCCAATTGTGAATGAGTTTTCGGAAGGGTTTCCTGGTGATCTGCCCGGAGTCCCTCCTGATAGGGAGATTTAACTTTGGCACTGATGTTCTTCCTGATACCCAGCCTATCTCAATTCCACCATATAGGATAGCCCCCACTGAGTTGAAAGAGTTGAAAGAACAATCGAAGGATTTGTCAGAGAAGGGCTTCATAATGCCGAGTGTTTCTCCTTGGGGTGCCCCTGTCCAATTCGTGCAAAATAAAGATGGGTCTCTCAGAATCTGTATTGACTATAAGCAACTGAACAAGGTCACAATAAAGAACACATACCCTCTCCCAAGGATAGATGATTTATTTGACTAATTTCAGGGTGCCTCTTGTTTCTCAAAGATAGACCTCAGATTTGGCTACCATCATTTGAAAGTGAGGGAGTATGATATCCTAAACACAACCTTTAGGGGTAGATATGGCCATTTGAATTTTTGGTCATGTCCTTTGGGTTGACGAATGCACCTGCAACCTTCACAAACTTAATAAATAGGGTGTTCAGACAGTATCTTGATGTGTTTTCTATTGTGTTCGTCGATGACATTTTTGTGTAATTAAGAGATGAAAAGGAGCGTGCAAATCACCTCGAAATTGTCCTCCAAACACCTAAAAGACCATGAGTTGTATGCAAAATTCTTGAAATGTGAATTCTGGCTTAAGTATGTGGCTTTCCTAGGCCAAATAATCATAGGTCATAGTATTCGAGTATGCTCAAAAGATTGAAGTGATTAAGAATTGGCCCAGACTGACCTCTCTAGCCGACATAAGGAGTTTCTTGGGGTTGGTAGACAACTACCATTGATTTGTTGAGGGATTTCTTCCCTGTCTGCACCATTGACTAAGTTGGCTCAAAAAAGGTCAAGTTTCAGCAATCCTACGAATGTGAGAAGCACTTCCAAGAGTTAAAGACTAGACTGACTACTGCACTAGTTTTAACCTTGCCCGATAGGACAGAGTACTTTGTAATCTATTGTGATGCTTCGAGAGTTAGATTGGGATATGTGTTGATGCGAAGGGGGAAGGTGATAGCCTATGCTTCAATACAACTTAAGATTCATGAGAGGAACTATCAAACCTATGATCTTGAGTTGGCAGCAGTGGTGTTTGCACTTAAAATTTGGCACCACTACTTGTATGGAGTGCATGTGGATGTGGTCACCGATCACGAAAGCTTTCAGTATATCTTCAGTTAGAAAGAGTTGAACCTGCAACAGAGGAGATGGTCGGAGTTGCTCAAGGATTATGACATGAGCATTTTCTACCATCCAGGTAAAGCTAACATTGTTGTTGACGCTCTTAGTAGGTTGTTAATGGGTAGTATAACCCATGTTGAGGAAGGAAAAAAGGAGCTAATAAAAGAAGTGCATCAATTGGCCTGATTGGGATTTCAACTTGAGGAGAATGATGAGGGAGAAATTAATGTTCAGAATGGGTCTGCTTCATCTTTGGTGTCTGAGGTGAAAGAAAAGCAAGACTAAGATTTTGTCATACTCTAATTGAAGGAGGCATAGTCTTCTCCAAAGGGGGAGATGGAATGTTGAGATACTAGAGTAGATTGTGTGTTCCGGATATTGACCATATTTAAGATAGAATCATGGGTAAAGTTCACAGCACTAGATATTCCATTCATCCTGGCTCTACCAAGATATACCATGACTTGAGAGAAGTCTGTTGGTGGAGTGGAATGAAGAGGGATGTTGCTGGGTTCGTTTCAAAGTGCTCGAATTGTTAGGAAGTGCAAAATTGAGCATCAAAGGCCATGTGGATTAGCTCAAAAACTTTGAGACTCTAAAATGAAAATGGGAGGTGAATATAGACTTCATTACTGGTCTACCGAGGTCTCAAAAGCAACATAATTCAATATGGGTGATTGTGGATAAGATGACCAAATCAGCTTACTTCGTAGAAGTTAAGACAACTAACACTATAGAAGAGTATGCCAAGTTGTACATATAAGAGATCGTGAGGTTGCATGGGGTTTCTTTGTCCATTATCTCAGAAAGAGGAGGTCAATTCACCTCTCAATTTTAGAAATCGTTCCGAAAAGGATTAGGTGCGAAAGTGAATTTGAGCATCGCCTTTCATCCATAGATAGATGGTAAGGCAGAACATATAATTCAGACGTTAGAGGATTTGTTGAGAGCCTGTGTTCTTGATTTCAAGGGAAATTAGGATGATCACCTACCATTGATTGAATTTGTATATAACAACAGTTATTATGCAGGCATTCAGATGGCTCCTTATGAAGCCTTATATGTGAAGAGATGTAGATCACCAATTAGGTGGTTCGAGGTTGGAGAAGTATAGTTGATCGGGCCTGATCTTGTCAAACAATCGATAGAGAAGATTAAGGTCATTAAAGAAAGATTGAAAATTGCACAGAGTCGCCAAAACCGATCTGAGGAGGAGAGATTTGGAGTTTGAGGAAAACAATTGGGTATACTTGAAAGTGTCACCTATGAAGGGTATCATGAGTTTGGGAAGAAGGGTAAATTGATTCCACGCTATATTGGGCCCTATTAGAATGTGAAGAGCATTGGAAAGGTTGCCTACGAGTTAGAGTTTCCTTCCAAGTTAGACAGGATCCATTCAGTATTCCACGTATCGATGTTGAAGAAATGCTTGGGAGATCCTAACTTGGTGATACCTGTGGAGATTATTGGAGTGAAGGATAGCTTGACATAGGAAGAAATTCTGGTCTAAATCCTTGATCGTCAAATTCGCAAGTTGAGAACCAACAAGATAGCCTCAGTCAAAGTCATGTGGAGAAATCAATTCGTTGAAGAAGCCATATGGGAAGCTGAAAAAAAGATGAAAGAAAAATATCTGCTCTTATTCGTGCCAAATGATAAGAATGTTGAATGTAATTTCCTTACCCTTAACAAAACTGATTATCTTTTCTTGAACTGATTGTCTATTCTTGATTTCGAATAGAGTTGATTGATGATTGAGAAAGAGTCGAGAGTCGATTGATAGATGTGAATATTGAGAAGAGCTTGAGTCTATTCGTTCCTCGATATCTACCTTTACTCATCATTCGAGGATGAATGATCCCAAAAGGGAGATGATGTAACACCCGATAAAATTATCAGAATACCTCTAGAGTATAGATGTGCACATAATGCGTCTTTCCATGCTTTGTTTGGAAATCTAAGACCAAATTTATGGTTAGCATGAAAATTGAGTTGGAGAATGGTCTCGATCGATTTGTAGAGCAACTGGATCAACAAATAATTTTTTTATTCGAAATGAAATCTAGTGTTGATGCGTGACAGAGGTGTGTTGTGCCCCATTCGCAGATGCATACTTAAATTTTTCAAATTTTTTCGATGGATATTGGAAAACTCATTATGAAAATTTCTGAAAAAATGCACGTAAGTGCAAAGGGTCTGCATCATGGACCCACTTCTCTGAGGTGAAAAAATTCTTTCAATTTGTGAGGGCCATTCTGATCAATTCTCAACCCCTCCTAAACTCAAAATATAATCAAAATAGGTCATTTTGATGCGTAAATTAGGTCTTAAACCCCATTCTAAGTCTTTTTCTAAAAACTTGAAAGATTAGGGCTTGAGAGAAGAGAACAAAGACGCTTGAACGACGGGAATTCAAAGAGAATTCTTGAAGATTGATCATTAAAGCTTTATCCTAGGTATGTGAGGCTAAAATAAAAGCATGAGATTTTTCTCTCATGTGCGCCATAGATGGTCATAGAAGAGCTAAAGGTCTAATGAGTCTACATGCATGATTCTTCAATTGTTTCTTCAAGATTTTCTTTAAATTTATATTACTTATATGTATTTTTATATATTGATTATCATCATAAATTTGTTTTATTGAATTGATTACTTTTCATGAGATATTGCATAACCCTACATGATAATTTTGAAAGCATGCATGAATGAACCTAGGGATTGAGTCTAGAGCCTCGATTTGAGAATTTGATTGTGATTATGATGTGACAACGATGAGATGATGAGTTGATAGAGCTTGTTAGTCGTATGAGTCTCCATAAACGAACTCTAATGATTCTCCATTCGATTTTTCCTAATGATTGTTTGTTCAATTTTTTAGTCTATCTATAAGAGAAAATCATATGAAAAATGTTTCTAAGCATTGAACTATTGATTGAGATGTAGATTGATGAGATGATGAGAGTCTCTACAAGACTGATTAAATGGTGAGTGCCTCCATGAGGTTAATTTGAGATGAGTTGATTGAGATTATTTGATGGGATTGATTGTCTTATCAGCATTGAGTCTTGGGAGGAGTATCGAGCACCAAAAAAGTAACAGTAATCCAACTCGCACTCATCAAACTACGTAGCCAAGCATAGGCGCAGATTAGAACTATTACATCTCATTGTGGTTCCCTGTTGATAGATTCCCTAAAACAATAGAGGACTAGTTTGATTTGTTGGTGGTCCCTAGTGGATTCGATTCGTTCCCTACCTTGAAAGTACAAAATGGTTGTGGCAACATTAGCATGATTGTTGTATAATCACTGGATCATAAGTGATTGTTTTTGGATAAGAGAAACTCCCAGAAAGTTCCCAAATTGAGTCGAGATGAGATGAGTATGATTTGATTGATGATGTTTGACCGGTTGATAGGTCACTTGTCTACTCTTTATTCTTACTTTAGATAGACATTGGACAAGTTGATCTGTTATTGTCCTTGATGTTGATTGATGTTTCATATTATTCTACCTATTTTAGTTTCATTCAGCTATTTTACAGACCATACATTTCACGTACTTACGCCATTCGACGCTACATCATTTTATGATACAAATACAAGGATTACAGATCACCAACAGATGCATCATTAAGGATCTTGGACTTTCAGCTGATTGATGAGCCTCATTTACTTCGGAGGATTCATTACTTTTATTTTCATCTTACTATTCTTACTTTAGATAGACATTGGACAAGTTGATCTGTTATTGTACTTGATGTTGATTGATGTTTCATATTATTCTACCTATTTCAGTTTCATTCAGCTATTTTATAAACCATACATTTCACGTACTTATGCCATTCGATACTACATCATTTTATGATACAGATACAAGGATTACAGATCATCAACAGATGCATCATTAAGGATCTTGGACTTTCAGCTGATTGATGAGCCTCCCCTGCTTTGGAGGATTCATTACTTTTATTTTCATCTTGCTATTCTTACTTTAGATAGGCATTAGATAAGTTGATCTGTTATTGCCCTTGATGTTGATTGATGTTTCATATTATTCTACCTATTTCAGTTTTATTCAGCTATTTTATAGACCATACATTTCACATACTTGTGCCATTCGATACTACATCATTTTATGATACAGATACAAGGATTACAGATCATCAACAGATGCATCATTAAGGATCTTGGACTTTCAGCTGATTGATGAGCCTCCCCTGCTTTGGAGGATTCATTACTTTTATTTTCATCTTGCTATTCTTACTTTAGATAGGCATTAGATAAGTTGATCTGTTATTGCCCTTGATGTTGATTGATGTTTCATATTATTCTACCTATTTCAGTTTTATTCAGCTATTTTATAGACCATACATTTCACATACTTGTGCCATTCGATACTACATCATTTTATGATACATATACAAGGATTACAGATCATCAACAGATGCATCATTAAGGATCTTGGACTTTCAGCTGATTGATGAGCCTCCCCTACTTCAGAGGATTCATTACTTTTATTTTCATCTTGCTATAAAGTTAGATTTTTCTTAACTTTATTTTGATTGAGGTAACCATGGGTCTATCATTGGCACCACCTGATAGTGACAAAGACTTCATAGACCAGAGTCAAATGTTGATTGTTAAGACTGTGAGCTAGTTATTTCTACTAACCTTTCATTATATTATTAAAATGAGATTTGATAGATGTTCCTATTTACTTTCCTTATGTCTTTGGATCATTAGTAGAGTTTATTGATTGAATGATTTTGATGAAGCCAATTGGTTTGCTTGGGGACTAGCAATAGTCTTTGGGTAGTCTTGGGTCTCTTCTCGAGGCATGACACTCTAATCATTCTGGCTAAGGAAACTATCAGAGATCCAAAGTAAACCCCAAGTTTGCAACCTTGAAATTATATATTAAACATAGGAATGTATATAAATTCACTCAAATCAACTACAAATAAGTTAAAATATCAGAGACCCAATAGATAAATAAAAATGTTATATTAATAGAACACCCCTAACATGGGTTTTTTTAGCCACACAGGCTAGAAATTAAAGATTTTATACAAAAATAGCAGCTGCAGTCATAGGTAACAAGATTCAATAGAAATTAGTTGATTATAATAGGTCAATCTACTCCAATTTGCTTCCTAAAAGCTTCAAAACACAATATCCCCTTTGTACTATAAAAGGAAGGTTCTATGTACTATTCTCTAAAAACTAAGAAGAAGAATATCTTCTGATATGATATGTATAATGCCCTTTTTAAATTGCTTATATGTTCATGCAAATATGTGAAAGTTTGTTCTGTGAAATATCATTTCACGGTCAAGGCCGATCATCACCTAGCACTCTGGCGATGCGCCGAATGTGCACTTAACCACTTTCCTCTGCATCTTCACTAGGTTTCCTCTTCTACAACATTAGGTGATGACTCTTCGTTCTACTGATTCAATTCAGCTATTCACTGTAGTATCCATCACATCATCTTCTTGTCAATATTTTGAGGCTTTGAGTGTTGTAACTTTAGGCAACCTTCTATGCAATTCAGGGATACGCCAACCATGTTCAGCGGTATCAATTTTGTCTGCATTCTTGACTTGATCTGGAACCTTCGCTACTGCTAGGCGGTCTCTCTGAGTATTTGAGAGGATCATCGAATGTGTTGCCAATATCGCTTTACTCCGCCTTTTTGCACTTTTGGTCCCTTTCCAAGATTTTGCCAAGTATTGTCTATTTGTACACTTTTAATCTCATTTCCTGACATAACACATACATAATTATTAGAAATTGAAAATAATAGCACACGAAGAACAATGTTTCTTTGCAAGCTAGCTTCAAAATGAGTCAGAAATATAGACTCATCACTTTCACATTTGGGGAGAACCAATTGGTCGTTACTATATATGGGTGCTTGAGTTTGGAATCGATTATAAGGAAAGTCATAATGGTGAATCTTGGAATGGGTATTAATATGTTTAAGTGTGAATTTTATTCCCGAGATCTATACGGGGATTGTTGACCTCATTGTAAGCCAACAGGAGCGCATCAATATTGAGATAGCAAACATATGGACTAATGAGGTTTCGACAAATTCACTTGTATAAATGGAAATAAGAATGTTATTAAGAAACTGCATGTGGATAATTGGTTAAGTCAATATTTCTGGCTGATAAGACTTGGGATTAGGTTACTATATCAACTATAGGATCAGTTTTGTAGTTTGACATGATTTTGTTTACCATGTTCGGCATGTGGTAATTTGGTTACACTTGCATCAGTGGGGTTAAGAGATTGTTGGGTATGATATAAGGGAGAAGTCTAAAAGTTGGCTCAAGTGTGAGAATGGGCTTCTTTATGGCTTCAATTATGTGAATTCATTTGAGTAGTTTGGTGTGAAGTAAAAGACAATCTACTATAGAGTTTTTCTAAGAAATAATGACAATAAATAGGTTAGGAGTGAGTACATGAGCCTTGGACATCAAAGAGTTTGGGTATTTAGGATTGGGTCATGGGTATGGGTTAAGCATTCAAACATCCTTACAACATTGATGATAGATACAAGTTAAGAAAAGTGAAGGAGATTAGACATCATGTATAGATCCATGGTTCAGCATTATAAATTATATGGATGTTTGCTTTGAGTTTGTGCAATAATGTGAGGTGGGCTGACTCACCACCAGGTTATGAAACATCATCAACTCCTTTTCAGAAAGTTTGGTTTGAATTGAATGACAAATGGGAATATGTGACAAATTGTACGTTTCATAGTAGGTTAGATTGTTCAATCGTAATAGGTGACTCATGGAAGCACTAAAGAAAGACTTATGATTTTATGTGTGTCGTTGATGATTTTGGATTGGATGGATACAACTTCTTTGATTGAAGTTAACATAGACCATCATGATGGATTATGTAAATACTTCATGGTAAATAAGGGTTATATGTTTATGGTATACTGAATTCAATATATATATATATATATATATATATTATGTCACACCCCTCCCTGGGGTCGTGACCAGTGCCCGATAGGGGCACGTGAACACATGCTAAGCAAATTTCCTTTATAATCGAAGCCTAGAAT
>JAOTQR010000002.1:12161351-12174926 GCA_025774065.1 Solanum ossicruentum
GGAGAGGGGCGCGCGGGGACGGTGTGGGGTTGGGGGGGGGTGGGGGGGCGGGGCGGCGGTCCATTAAGGGAGCTAAACGAGGCCTTTGCTCTATGCTCCCAAAAATGTGAGTCCAAAATTTATAATTAATAAACCTTATGATTTTATTTTTGCTCAAGTAATGGAGTATAAAAATTTTAGATAAAAATTTCTTGAAATAAAATTGTTTATTGTTTATGTTAGATATTATTTAGAATTTTAAATGAAACTATTTACATTATATATGAGTAAATAAAATTTTATGTAATATAATCCAACTGATTGAATAGCAAACAAACGACCAACATCTTATTAACATGAATTAATCCTTAATTAGTGTAAATATTAGTAATAATATTAGTATATAAAGTTAAATACTTAATGTTTTTCAAGGATATTATCATAAACAAAAATATGAAAAAGAAAAAAAAAAGAGAAAAATATAAGCATTTCACTAAGCATAGTGGTGTATCTTATTATGATACACTAGAGTTAAATTAGAAGATTGAAAAGGAATTAAAGTCATATTTCAAAACCTTATAGCAATATAACTCAAACTAATTATATATAATTTGAATAAGCAATTTACAAGGTAAGAAATTAGAAAAAAAGGAAAACACCAATATGAAACATCTTACCAAGTTTAGTCCGATCAAACAATGTTAATTTACAATGTACTGGTAACTTTCCTAAATTCCTTGCAAAATTAATCTTAAAAAAAATATAGCCGTTGATTTAAAAAGAAATCTTCTCATTTAAATACACTTAATCAACCAAAATTTCACACTAGATTTTTTGTTATTAAGAAATCAAAGATTTCACAAAAAAGATTGTGAATATCTTATTATGGGTTCGAAACGTTGTGCTGCTTGCAAGCAATTGAGAAGAAAATGTCCTTCAAATTGTATATTTTTGCCATATTTTCCTCCAAATAATCCTCAAAGATTTTCTTTTGTTCACAGAATCTATGGTGCTAGCAATGTCGGAAAGATGCTCCAGGTAACACTATAGTATATATAAATCATGAGAAGTTATATCTACACTCACTTTGTTAATTAGGTTCGAAGAATATATTTGTATCTATACACAAATGTTAAGTAGACGTTCATTACTTTTAAATTTTGAATTTGCTTTTGATCATAAGTTCGTCGAGTCTTATTGCATTCTCTACCTATGTGTTCGTCCCTCTTATTTCATTAGTAACCTACAACACATGACTATTGTCATTTGCCATTTATCTGCTCCTCTTTTCTAAGTTCTAATTAAGTTGGAAAATTATTGGATATATTTTTCATGAAATCAACGATAAATTAATTTTCCTCTTGTTGATTTTTTTTGTTGAAATGTCAGCAAGTCCAAGAGCATCAACGAGGTGATGTAGCGGATTCCATGTACTACGAGGCTTACTGTCGAATTAAGAATCCAATTTATGGATGTGTTGGAATTATCAGTACTTTAAATCAAGAAATTGATCGTTTAGAACGTGAGTTAACAAAAGTACAAGCTGAAATTAGCCTTATTAAAGCGAAGGCACAAACAGAAAAACAATTAGCCCAAGGGCAACCAATTGAACTCTCATCTTTTGATCTTTCTACTACTAATCCTTGGTTTTATTAGATTTGCTTTAAGTTCCTCTAAATTAAACACGATAATGGCATTTAATTTTTTATTCGAATAATTATTTATTTTTGAATTGACTGTATTTTCACAGTACTAATTGCAATCATTGAAAATTTCTAATTGAAAACTAAGCTTCCATCGCGTTACATATAAAATATTTACTGTGATTCATTTAAAAAAAAAAAAGGAAGACCAGTGGAAATTCAAAATTTTTTAAGTTTAAAATAAGATTTATGGCATATATTATTATATTTGGAAGTAAATATAAGGGATTTTGGACATTCAATATCTCCATTAACTTTTTTGTCCTAGTTAAAAAAATTAGTGCAAAAGTGAGCTACACACTAGAAGAATGAAAATTTATGCTTTTACAAGTCATGTCCGGCGGATTATAATTTAAAGTATAATCTTCATTTTATCTGTTTTAAAATTATTAACAATAATTTAAGTATAATCTTCATTTTAGCTGTTTTTAAATTATTAACGACTTATATTGAATTTATAAACTTATCTTTTATAAGCCATGTTGGTTGGGGTAAATTTGCTTATTCACAAGGTTTGCTGGATTCTCATTACAAAATATTTGGTGTTATTTTTTTTTAAAAAATACTTTTTTTGAAAAATTTTATATTAAAATTTCAAGTAATTTGAATTCACAAAGTACAATCCATTTTTCAAACTTGTGGATGAACATCATTTTCTTGGGAACCATCTTAACTTATATATTTGATCGGTCTCACATTTCTTTTTCATTTAAGTGGTATATCCAAGTGAATTGCCATTTCCCTTAGTCTGATGGTTTTCTGCTGCTGCCACCATCCAATGACATCGCCTTTTGCGCTTATGTATAATTAATAATCTTTCATTTTTACTTTTGGGATTTATGAACAAAAATGCAATTATGAAACTGATATAATGGAAATGGTGCAACTTGGTGCTCAGGAGGTGGACATAGGGCTTCAGCTGAGGAATGAGTATAATGTGAAGTTATGATCTTGAATTGAATTTCAAATAATAAATGCTAAGTTTTTCTATTTAAAGTTTTGATTAGTTAAGGACAATACAATCTTTCTGGTTTTCTACCTATTTGATGCAGTTTGAACCTTTGTAAGTTTTGCTTCATAAGTGTCGTACAGATGCAAACAACAATTAAGAATAACAAGATGATTGAAATCAATCGTCTAATATGTATTGGACAATTAGTGTCTACGTTTATATACAAAAGGAATTAAATAAATTAGAAATACAATTTTTTCTAAGTGTACAACAGTGGAAAGTCAGAAAGAAAGGGTTAGGGGTGTAGGTATGGAAATAATAGAAATTAATTACCATCATTCCGAAAATAGTCGTTCTATATTTTTAAACATAGGGGTCAAGCTGCGTACATTCGACTCTTCCTTGCCCTGCAATGGGCGGGAGCCTTTGAGACACTGCGATAATGTTGTTGTTGTTAATTACCATCGTTGGATGAAAAAGGATAGATGGTTGAGACTAAATCTCACAAAATTGGATCACATTCGTAATAAAATTGACTATTCAAATTCAATTAAATGAAATTGAATTGGAAATTTAAAATTAAGTCATAAATTGATCTAATTTAAGCTAAATTGGAAAGAAATTGTGTAGAAACTTGACTAGAATTGAAATAGATTGGATAGAAAAAGTAATGATTTAAGCAAATTGGAGGAAAATTAAATAGATTGTCATCTAATTAATAACTACAATATATACATTAATATGAATATATTATAATTTATCAAATAGTAATTTTATGTAAAAAATACGCTCATATGCATAATATATATTAAAATAACTATGTAAATATATTTGAACATCAAAATTGTTACTTTAAATTAAAAATTGATAAAAATAAGATGATTCAATTTATAACGTATTTAAAATACGATAATAATAGTAGTAGTAATAACAATAATAAAATAATGAATAGTATACAAATTTTTTTAATAAATTAAGAATGTTAAAAATATGTACTTAGATTCACAGGAAACTGTCTCTCTACTTCTATGATAATGGTAAGGTCTGCGTACACTCTACCCTCCCCTGTCCCCACTTGTGGGATTTTACTGGGTACATTCGTTGTTGTTGTTGTTGTTAAAATATGTACTTATTTAATAAAATTGAATAAATAATTTATTTAAATTTTTTTTAAAATTACCTATTTAATCAAATGACGATTCAAAAGAGAGGTTATAGGTATGTCAAAATTGATAGTATCATCTAAATCCATCATAACATAACGACGAAAAGATCTATTTTGTAAACACATTATTCATACAATATATACATTAATATGAATATATTATAATTTATCATATAATAATTTTATGTAAAAAATACTCTCATATACGTAATATATATTAAAATAACTATGTAAAATATTTGAACATTAAAATTGTTACTTTAAATTAAAAATTGATAAAATAAGACGATTCAATTTATAACGTATTTAAAATACGATAATAATAATAATAGTAATAATAAAAAAATAATGAATAGTATACAATTTTTTTTAATAAATTAAGAATGTTAAAAATATGTACTTATTCGAATAAAACTGAATAAATAATTTATTTAAAAGATTTTAAAATTATTTATTTAATCAAATGGCAATTCAAAAGAGAGGTTATAAGTGTGTCAAAATTGAGTGTCAATAGTATCGTCTAAATCCTTCATAACATAACGGCGAAAAGACCTATTTTGTGTAATGATCGATTTGATGTGATTGCATCATTATTATTATATCTTTTTCTCATTTTTTACTTTATTTATTATTTAGATGATATCTACTATATTTTCTGTAATTCCTTATAGTTTTATCATTTAAATTAATATTATACAATGATGAAGAACAATACAAGCTATTCAAATATTGTATTTCATTAAAAACAATACAGTACGATATAATAACAACAATAATATACTCGGTGGAATTTCACAAGTTGGGTCTGATGATGAGGTAGAATGTATGCAGAGATTATTACTTCCTGTTAATATATTAATTTGACATAATTTAGGGACAAAATTAATAATTCTGTTAAGTTGGAGTATATTTTTAGTACTTATCCCTCAAATATATATATGTGTATACTTTTAGTACTTATCCCTCAAATATAAATATGTGTAGAAATGGCAAGCAGGCAGAACCACAACTCACCTACCGTGACGCACCGCCTTGTCTAGAAGCTGATTGACCATCATCATCAACATCACCATTTTATCCGATCCACCTTCTCCAAGCTTGCTATTTTCTGTTCAAATATGAGCTGGTGGTGGGCTGGAGCTATTGGAGCTGCCAAGGTAAATGTTCTCTTTTCAATCCAGATTTTTTTTGGTTTAAATCGTATCTAATTCAGAGTTTTAATTCCACAGAAAAAATTCGAAGAAGATGATGCACCACCCAAGTATGAAAGTGTTGCTCTAATCATCGGAGTCACCGGCATCGTCGGTAATAGTCTCGCTGAGATTCTCCCTCTCGCTGACACCCCCGGCGGTCCATGGAAGGTCTACGGCGTTGCCCGACGACCTAGACCGTCATGGAACGCCGACCACCCCATTGAGTATGTCCAGTGTGACATATCAAATCCGGAAGATGCCCAATCTAAACTCTCCCTTCTCAACGATGTAACCCACCTTTTCTATGTCACTTGGGCCAATAGATCCACTGAGGTGGAAAACTGTGAAATCAATGGAAATATGTTTAGGAATGTTCTCGACGTTGTTATCCCTAATTGCCCTAACTTGCGACACATTTGCTTGCAAACGGGTCGAAAACATTATTTGGGTCCGTTTGAATTGTATGGAAAAGTAGCCCATGATTCTCCATTTCACGAGGATTTACCGAGATTAGATGCACCAAATTTCTACTATGTTCTTGAGGATATTTTGTTTAAGGAAGTGGAGAAGAAGGAAGGGTTGACATGGTCAGTTCATCGACCAGGGACGATATTTGGGTTTTCCCCTTATAGTTTGATGAACATTGTTGGAACACTCTGTGTTTACGCAGCCATATGTAAACATGAAGGGTTGCCATTGAAGTTCCCGGGTGTTAAAGCAGCATGGGATGGATACTCCGATTGCTCTGATGCCGATTTGATTGCTGAGCATCAGATATGGGCTGCAGTGGATCCATATGCCAAGAATGAGGCGTTTAATGTGAGCAACGGGGATGTTTTCAAGTGGAAGCATTTCTGGAAAGTTTTGGCTGAGCAATTTGGAGTGGAAGCTGGGGGGTTTGACGAAGGGACGAGATGTACATTGGCAGAGATGATGAAAGACAAAGGTGCAGTTTGGGATGAGATTGTGAAAGAGAATGGATTGGTGCCGACTAAATTGGAGGAAGTCGGAGTTTGGTGGTTTGTTGATCTTATTCTTTCTGGAG
Source organism: Solanum ossicruentum (assembly GCA_025774065.1). NCBI lineage: Eukaryota > Viridiplantae > Streptophyta > Magnoliopsida > Solanales > Solanaceae > Solanum > Solanum ossicruentum. The sequence goes on from JAOTQR010000002.1 coordinate 12,167,389, forward strand.
ATTGCCCTTTGGATACTATGAACAAGAGCAAGGAGCACGGTTTCTTGGGATTCCGGAACTCACAAAAAGCCTTCATTTCCTGGATTGATAAGGTGAAAGCCTACAAAGTTGTTCCTTAGTTTGATATCCTTTTTTATTTTACTGTGTGATAAAATGTTTGAGTTTGTTTCCTGTCTGTTATATGCTGTTTAATAAGAAATAATAATAGCAAAATGAAGCTATTTCTAGCATGAAACGATGTACATCTTTGCTGTTCTGCTATAATTATCCCTTTATGATTGGTTCCACTATTGTTTTCTTGTATCATCTCTTTGTACATGTTGGATGACTGCAAAGTGCTTATGATTTTGATGATATCTGTTTAGTATGTTTCTGATAAAGAAGTAAAACTGCCACCACTTTTACATAGTTGTCACAATTGAGGAATGTGCAACCTATTTTTATTTCTATCCTATTAGCACTTTAGTCGTTCTTCTTTTCCCCTTTTATTCCACATCTAGTATATTCTTATGGGGCTTGATTCTTGAGACGAGGGTTTATCGGAAATAGCCTCTCTATCTCTATGAGATAGCGGTAAGGTCTGTACATTTTATCCTCCCCAAATCCCACCTGTGGGATTTCACTGGGTATGTTGTTGTTGTTGTTACCGATGGATAACTTAATTGAGAATGGAAAATGAAGCAAGTTTTGACAAGAATGCAAGGGGAAATAGAAGATAATGAAAATTAGCAATGATCATGAAGTGCCTTGTTTTCCTTTGAATGTGAAATGCTAATCTAGAAGACCTTATAGATGTTGATGCATTTCCTGTATAAGTCAGAATGCTAGGTTGAATGGCTATTCCTTTGAGAAGTTTGTTACTTGTACATGATAAGGAGATTAGATAGTGAATGATGTAGCTAATTAGACCATACAGGATCTCAGCTCTCTGAATCTGATTTGGTAAATTATAGTTGCAAATTCAACAAGAGTGTGATCCCAACAGTTCCCAAATCCTTGTCTTGTAGAAGAATTACAAATATGTGATCTTGGATGCCTCTATCTATCTTAAGAGAGGGAAATGACTTTGAAAGATAGATTCTGGATTCTAGACACCTCTCTGCTAGGTGTTTACAACATCATCATTATCATATTTGACAGGTTAACTAGTTAGTTCATTCACCAAGACTGCACAAATATTTCTGGGATTTTGATCCATCCTATGTCAGCTGTCCCTATATGTCTTGAATGTTGATCTTAAAATTTGAAATCCCAGAAATAGAGTTCAAAGTGGTTGCCTCAACTTCTGTCCTCCTATAAAATGACCACACAAACTAGTGTGAGATAAATTTTCCTAAGACATACATTATTACATTCCCAGGAAACAGTCTCTCTACCTCTATAAGGTAATGGTAATGGTAAGATCTGCGTACATTCTACCCTCCCCAAACTCCACTTGTAGGATTTCATTGGGTAAGTTGTATATACATTATTACATTCACAAATTACCTTTAAAAAAAAGAAGTAAAAAGCTAATAATACATTTCAAGCAAGAAAAAATACTGATAAAAATTAACCCTTTGGGGTTGGCCTAGTGGAATTAGACTTGAGCTTTGGGGTTTGCTCCCTTTCAAGGTCTCAAGTTTGAAATTCACTGGGTGCAAATAGTTTTTGAGGGTCATCGGACTGGGTAAAACCTGAATTAATTGTGGTGCACTCGCAAGAAACTCCTTGCCGAGGGCCGGTGTGCACCCTCGAGATTAGTTGGGGGCTCTAAGAGATTCGGACACTCGGTGCAAGTTAAAAAGAAAAAATCACCTTAGGAGAAAAATAAAAATGAAACTCCACAGCATAGTTCTTCTGATTGAAATAAGATAGTTATCATAACAAGAAATAGGAGCATAAAAAACTAAGTGAATAGCATTGTTTATATATATAACTTACTTTTACAGGTCTAAGTACAAAAATCTCTTTCCTAACTATGCTTCAAAAAGTTTCCTTCTAGCCTTCCTTTACACGTAGATTCACTACTATGTCAAAGTCCTCGTCATATACAACTAATTAAAGAATTTTTTAAACACAATTATGAATAAATTATTTAATTATTATAACATTAAACACAACAAAAATGTAGACAATTGTTAATGCCAAAAATAAATAATACAACTATTACGTGTTAATAAATAAAATTCAAGGTGGTTTTAAATTCTTATTATCCTAGGGAAGGAGAAGAAAAGGTTGTACATATAATTCAGTTATATTGAAGTCAGATAAATCTTTTAGTAGGACTTTTTCATAATATTTAGTAGGAAAAATTGCATGATTAAGCAATCATATGATATGTATTTATATTATACCACTATAGTTTGAAAAAATTACAATTTATAGACTATAGCTATAGTTAGGGTTTTATTATTTTAGTTAAGGTTTTGTTGCTATTTTCTCTCATTTCTTCCTCTCTCTCATTTCTATCCTCTCTTTCTCTGTAATTTCTTGCTTGATATACAATTACATATGTATATCAGTTGCGTATATACAATTATTTTAACAGATATACATAGTTAATTCAACAAATATACATATACAATTCATCTCTCTCTGCCTCTCTGCCTCTCTCCTCTCTATCTCAATCTCGCTTGGCTCTCTCCTCCGTCTTCCAATTTCGCTTGTCAAATATACAAATACATGTGTATATCAGTTATACATATACAATTATTTGGCAAATATACACATATAATTTATATATATATTATTCGCTTCTCTGCCGTCGGCGATGCTATTGTAAATTTAGTTGATCCATTTGAGTGCGTTGATTAGTATTTGTTAAGTTAAATGGTCCAAGTGTTTGATCATTTCAACGTGCATTTGTTTTGATGGACCACATATCATTTATGTTTGGTTGAACTTGTCTAATGACATAATCATATGGAGGATTTTCAACTTAAATTAATATCTATCACATTTATCTATCCACGTTACCATCTCTCATTCTACTTATGAAAGACTTCTTTGCTTATAAGTAATGGTACATCTTCCTTTATATTGGGTGGGAATGAAATATGTCTAAGTGTATATATAGTAGTGAAAGACAGAGTTGAGACGAAGAAAATATTTCGAATTTTCAACTAATTCACTCTACAAAAGAGAGTAACTATATGTTGAAGGAAGATGTTCTTTTCATCAAGTTTTGAACTCTTCAACTAATTCAAAATTATTTGAGTTACACGATGTTGATGGGTGGTTGTATCTTGGAGGGAATAAATCAAGAGATATATTGCTAGATAAGAATGGACTTAAATCTTAATTAGGTATATGCACCTTAATCTGAATATATTTTTTATTATTTTATTTTCAATCGCAATTTATTGCAAGCTATTAGTAATAGTTCCAAAGGTACAATAAAATCTTGGAGATGTGAAAAGTAGACCATCATATCTAGTTGTGACATTCCACTAACTAAATGGTCCCAAACCGTGTTTTTGTGTACATTGAATAGTAAGAGGTAAGAACGTAGCCAACTTCTTAACTTAAAATGTTCAAATCTTTCTTTTAAAAGTGAAATAATGATAGATAAAAGTGAACAGAGAGATATATTTCTAAGTCGAGGAAAACAAATCTCAAAAGAAGAAAGAAAATGAAAGATCTAACTTGCCATCCCATGGGTAGTAGCTAGTTGGACATAATCTTGAAAAGTATGGAGTTGTGTTGGCCGTGAAGTTCACTTGGAAAAATAAAATAAAATGAAGTTTTATGAATAAAATTATTATTTCACTTGAAATACTTTTCAAACAAGTGTTGCGACTTGGAAATAATGACTTTATTAAATATTTTCGCCAAGTATTTTTTTTTTGTCCTTAAATTTGCTAACTAATATATACATGTGTTTTTAATTTAAAAAATTAAACTTTACATGTAATTTATATAAGGGATAATGACATCCACAATCCACAGTCACTGAGAAAAATTATTTACATAAAAAATAGTTTATTTTTTTAATTACTAAAAATAGTCATTCGACTGAACTTTGACTATTTGTTACAATTTTGGGCATTCAGTCCTCATTGTATAGACATATATAGTAAGTATATATTTGTGCATCATAATGTGTGTATTAGTGTATAACTGATGTATATGTAATATACATTATATAGTAATGTATACTTTCTATAACTTTAACAAAACATATTGTATAATTATGTATAGTTTCGTTGATTTTGGGCTATTTTTTATGTAAATAAACATGAGTTACTTTTTTGTAAACTTTTTTCCCTTTTGTATATATATGTAATTTCCCTCTATATAATTCATAAAAAAAAATTAAAATTAGATGCTTAGCTTTTGTTCTTACACTTCGAAGCCCATCATTCTTTTTAAAAATAAGATTTTTCAAAACCATAAATACTTAAAATATAATAAGGTAACAAAATAGTTATAGTTTGTTAAAATAACGATTTGTAGCTACATATTATACGAGAGAGACAGGCGAGATCGAGAGGGAGGAGAGAGGCGAGTGAGAGAGGGCAGAGAGGCGAATTGTATATGTATATCTATCAAATTGTATGTGTATATCTATCAAATAATTGTATGTGTACCTGATATACATATATATTTGTATATCTGGCAAGCAAAATTGGAAGAGGAAGGAGAGAGGCGAGCGAGAGAAGGTAGGAAGTGGAGAGAGGCGAATTATATATGTATATTTGTCGCAATGTATATATACAACTAGTATATATGTGTATTTGTATGTCTGGCAAGAAATTGTAGAGATAGAAAAGAAAAGAAGAGAAGAGAGAGAAAATAGCAATAAAACCTTAACTATAGTGATATAATGTAAATACATATCATATGTTTGCCAAGTTACGTAATTTATCCTTTTAAAAAATTAAAGTATATTGACGATTATTTTCTAGCCTAAACATTTTATTTTGTTCTTTATTTGATGTTCAATATTTACATTTGAGCTCGACTAATTCATATTTGCATCCATTCAAGACAAATACTTAGTATTAGAGATTTTTCATATCTAAAACTTGAAATAAAAACCTATATAAATACTCCCTCCGCGTGGCTTCATCCATCTTTATTTGTCCACTATATCAAAAGTAGATGTATGACAATACTTGTTCAGTTTATGAAATCAAGAGATAATTTCACACTCAATTCTTAATTAACCCTTATAATTAATCGTACTCATTTTTCTATTATATCTTTTTTTAACCAAATTACTTCTATCATACACTGCTTTTTAATCTTTGTACGAAATCAATGATAGACAACTATTATTGAACGGACAAAATGACTAACAAACAACTTCATTTGTTCCAACATGTACTTTGAACATAAATATAGTTTGGGAAGTAGAACCCATCATTGAGTTGTGAAATGGGAATAAATGAATTAGAGTAGACATACTGTTTAGAAAATTAAAAGCAATAGCATGTGTTTCTGATTTCAAGCAATTATTTCATAGCCAGCCTGACCCCCTCCATGTGAATACATCCCCCAATTCACTCTTCTTTTAAATATAATAAAATAAATATTCTACAAGTTTACGTTCTAGGTATGATACCACAAAAAATATTGTATAGATTATTTAAGATAATTAGAAGTAAATTTTTAAAATAGTTATTAACCAGCACGTTTGGGAAAAATTAATCAAACCTGTTATATTTATATACGAAAGTATGGTCACTAATTACTAATATTTTTTCGAGACTATCGAATCTGAAATTCACTGAATATCGTTCTTTTAGGTTTTTCTCTAATTATACCACAAGTTCAACCATGTATTCCTTAGATAAAGCACTAACTAACCATCCATTTGAAATTGTGACTAACCTCTTTGAGATCGTTTCACTCATAAGCCACTAATAATTGTTTAGGGTTTCAATTTTTTTGGACCTCTATTTTCTTTCAAAAAAAAATTAAAAAGTTTCATATATTGATAAGTTTGAAAGAATTTTTCGAATAGAAAATATAATAACTTTCTACCTTATTTGATATAGTGGTTATTGTAATAATTAAGAAATGGAATAATATTTGGTTAATTGTAACATCTTTTCTTACGTGGTTATCGATTTTGTTTTCTGATTTATATTTTGTCGGATAATCATGAACCAATATCATTATTCTTATACCTAGTTTTGGTGTAGTAGTTATATTTCGATTCATCCTACCCCAGTTACAGGATCTAATCTTCCATGAAAAGTAAGAACTTTCGCATATTTTGACCAATTTAAGGTGAAAATGGTGCATATTTTGTCGGGCTTTTAGCTTAATCTTTCTATTCAACGAATGTGGTTATTGACAAGAATTTATTGAATTCATTGTTTGAACTCATTTACTTTTTTTGTTTTCCTTTAATTATTTTTGTTTATTTATAATTGAATATTCTAAAATCTCTCACATGGTCAAACCTTCTATACTATGTAAAATCAATCGCTATATGTTAATAATAAGATTAAATCCATTTTTTGGTGTTCTCTTCGAATTTTAAACACCGAAACTAACCAACATTACTTTAATATCATTATATCAACTTACACTTACCAAATTCAGTGCATAAATTGTATTCTTTTCAGCTCAAATTAGATGTTATGGTTTATTTTTGAGAGAGAGTTTAATTTATTGACGTCAAATTGAATTTAGATCAATTCAATATTTTATAAATAAAAATTACAAATTAAAAAATTATATGAATTATTTTTCTATATTGAATGATATCTGCCGACTAAATATCATCAAGTAACAAGTGAATAAAAAGAGTAGCCCTACTGGCCATTCAGTTTCTTCCCCAATTTATTAAATAAATAAAACAATTAAAATGACAAGGCATAGTCCACTTGTATGATGGAAACAAATGAAGATTGAATAAATGAAAATATGTATATTTTTGTTGCCCAGTGGATATTCGACATTCATATTGGAGTCTGATTAATACAGATTCACGTCGCGTAGGGTTCATTCGGTAGTAACGCTTCTCGTCAAAGATTTTTTCATATTCAAAATTAAAATTTGAGATCTTTAGTTAAGGAAAGAACAGTCTCATCCTTATCGTTTAATTGTTTGATGTGATAATTATTGAGAACCATAGAAGTTGTATGGTTTTTAGCTTTTGTTTTTATCTAATTTTAGGTATTTTTTGTTGAGATTCTTTATGGGAATAATTCTTTTCAGTACCTATGGAAACATATTTCCAAATAAATCAATATCACATATGTGCTGACTTTTCTGAATCACAGGTTTACCTAGCCAGGGCCTAGGAGAATGGAAGCAAAAATATTATTAAAGACATAGAAAAATGTAGCAAACTAAACTCTTAGTTTTATCAAGAAATTACAATAACATTTCTTCCCCTTTTATCTCACTTTTTACTAAAAAGTGTATTTTTAAAGATTATGGGAGTTAAAAAGTTGCTAAAGCATACAATAGGTTCATATTTGCTCGAATAGTTTAAGGTATATTTGTAATTTTTTAATTATTTCTTATTTTTAATTATTTATTTTTTTTGTTATTTTTAAAATATTTAATAATTACATAAAAATATTATAAATCATGAT
>JAOTQR010000002.1:12183901-12207316 GCA_025774065.1 Solanum ossicruentum
TGTTAAGTTTGTATATGTATCGTATGTGTGTTTCTGGGAGCTGCTGTCTTCTTTTTCAGGTGGCTTAGTCAATAAAATAGAGGAAACTCTGCCGAATTTTCTGTAAGATTGATAAGTAGTGAATGTGTTTTAGGATTTGGGTTAGTGTCTAATCGGCACTAGTCACGACCCCGGGGTCGGGTCGTGACAGGAAGCTCGAACATAAGTTTTGAAAGTCAAAATCAGTGAATATATACTGATAAACAGCAAATATACACCAAGTATATATCACAGGAAATATGGGCCAAAGCCCATTTGGACTAAGCAGACCCAAAAATATAGAAAGTAGGGCAGGTGGAATATTGGGCCTGCTAAGCTTAATCTTTATTTTTGTTCTCTCCCTTTCCTTGTATATTTATCAATGTTATTTGTGATATTTGTTGATTGACACTAACTTAATACATTTATTCGTATTATTATTTGTTATTAATCTAATTGTTTCCCCAATATTGTCTCCATTTATGTTAATTTTCATTATTAATGATTTTCTTAAGTGTTAAAATTATTCGTACATTTTTTTTTTGGAGGGGGTGAGTTTGAAGTGATAGTTCATTTTAAACTTAGTGAATTTTTGTAAAATTAGTCCATTCTTTTAAAATTAGTCTATCTTTTTTTTTTCAAATCTACTCAATTTTTTCAAATTTAGTCAAAATTCTTTCAAATTCGGTCAATCCTTTCAAATTTAGTCAATTTTTCAAATTTATTCAATTTTTTCAAATTTAGTCAATTCTTTCAAATTTATTCAAATTCTTTCAAATTTAGTCAAATTCTCTCAAATTTAGCCAATTCTTTCAAAATTAGTCAATTTTTCAAACTAATCAACTTTTTTTTCAAAGTCAGTCAAATCTTTAAAAGTTAGTCAACTTCCTAATCATTGATCAACTGCAAGTTAACGGTCATTTTAAGTAATTAATTTCTTCTCAAAGTAGAAATTGAATCCTTATCCATTTCTCGGATATTTTAAAATTTTTATGTTAGGTTTTAAAATTTAATCTTCGTTTCTTAATTATCATTAAAATTAGATGGCGACTCTTTTAATTTTCGAGAATTTTGATTTGCACTTAAATTAATTAGGTATTAAATTGAATTTTTGAAAAAGTCAAAGTCATTTTTTCAAATTAATAATTATTTCTGTAATATTTAATTTTAAGTAATTCACAAATAATATCTTCACCATGCTGGGCACTACTCTAAAAAATTTATTTCAGCGTTGTGATTTTTTTTCGAAATTAAACATGTCTTCTTTAATAAAATAGAGGATACATGAATGACCAAGATTTGATTAACACTAAAAAGTTAATAATGGGGAAATAAAAATTAAGAAAGCCAAAATAATTATTAGTTTAGAGGTGATAAAATGGGTAAGTTATATATTTGGGTACCTATCAAAATTTATTCATTTTAAACGAGTTGGGTATACAACTCATTTAATATTGATAAAAAAAGGGTAAAGTTCATATTTTAATTTTATCCATTTAAAAATGAGTAATTTGATGGGTAATATAGGTAAAAAAAAAAAAAAAAAAAAAAAAAAGACTCATTTGTAATGTTAATTAATTTTTTATTGGAAGAAATTGGGGTGGGTGAGGGTAAATAAAAATTTTTGAATTTTCTAAATTAAATTAACTTTCTATTGGGAGGAGAAATTTTTTTTTTTTTTTTTTGCATTTGGGGGTTGGGGTGTGCATAGGTCGGTTCGATTCGATTTTATATATTATTGGTTCGATTTATCGATTTTTAATTTTTAAATAAGCTAAACTAATAACAAAGAAATAAAATACTTTTTCTCTATTTTTTATTTATCGATTTTATTTCTTCATGGTTTAATTTTTGTTTACCCCATAAGAATGATACTGAGAATTTGCATTAATAAAAGCAAATGGAGTACAAAAGAGTAAAGACTAAAGACTAAAATGCGTAACTAATTAGTTAAGTACGGTAAAGAACTGTTATAGTGTCTTATTACTATTAAATTACTAATATTTAAAATTTACGTAGGGATAAAATAGTAAATTATTATAATCTTATTAGGCCATCGGGCCAATTGATAAGCCAATAGTTTTTTTTTTCAAAATCATTAAAAATCCAATAACCTAATAAACCCAATAAGTTTTTATCAGTTCGGTTTATAGGTCGGTTCGATTTTCGCACCCCCGTTTGGAGGTAGAGGTGGGAACTTAAGAATTTTTTTTTTGAAGAAAATATTTTTTTTTTTAGGTTTTTTTGGGGGTCCTGGGGAGTGGGGTGGCATGGAGCTTGGGTGGGGGGTAAAAAAATTATTTTTTTAAAATTGAATTTTCTTTTATATTTTATTTTGTGTAGAGGGCCCTTGAGGAGAGACTCGGGATAAAGGGGTAAGGGAAGAATGGCTAAAAAGATTTATTTTTGAAAATTTTAACATGATTTCTAATATAATATGATTATTCATATTATCTATTAGGTAACTCATTTTTACTCGTTTAAAATATGAGTGAAGTTAGATGTTTTATCCATTTTTACTTAACTCATATTTAATTGACTAATATCCAACTCAACCCACTCGTTTATCACAACTGAATTCCATAATTTCAAAAAAACTATATGCTAAATAAACTAAAATAAAATTTTAAAAATATATTTTAATTTTTTTAAAAAAGAAAAAACTCTTACTAAAGCAAACACGTTTCATCTTCAATGGCCCCTTCCAACGAATCTTAGATGGAGACCATATATAGTCGGGCTCGACTAAGTCGAAGATTTATATAGCTAGTCTCTACTCATTTAGAATTATTAGTGATTAATTAAAAAATGTTATTATATAATTATGGGAAATAAACCTTGTAATCCATGTAATTTTTGTTTTTGACATTAGAGATGACACTTGGCAGAGCAAAATAAGTCCGAAGTGAATTTAAAGCTATGTGAGATAGGGTAAATTTAAAGTAATGTAAGATGAAGTAATTAATAATTAATGCAGAGTGGGGCAAGTTGCCTGTAAAGAACCAAATATGAATTCAAAAAGTAATAAATCTTTATAATTAGTAAAAGTTACTTTAATTTTAATTTTTTTTTAAAATTTAAATGAAACATATCTGATAAATTATTAATTGTTGAAATATTAATAGAAATATTTAATAAATGATTTAAAAAATAATCGTTGAAATATCAACTAGAAATAGTTAATTAGTTATTGAAATGTTAATTAATAAAAAATTATAAAATTATAAATTTTTATTTTTCATATTAAATTCAATTAAAAAATAAAAAAACTTAAAAATTTATACGGAGCAAGGTGGGACAGGTTACAAATAAAAAAATTTATGAGATGAACTTAACTCGCCTACACCCACCCCATTGCCATCACTATCTGACGTGGCTCCGACACTATACCTCAGGGAAACTGAAAAAGTCCGGTCAAACATAAATTTAGGATGACTATAAAGGAGTAACAACATATTTCATCTCAAAATCATGGACATCTATTTCACTTTTTTATCTTTCTTATAATACTTCTTAAAAAAGAGAAACGAGGAGAATCCGTTTGGGAAAAAAATGTGTTTGGTCAGCTCCTAAACTGAAAGCTTCTGCTGGCAATGCATACAACCAGCCACCCAAGACTGATTTTTATGTACAATAATCTGCTTCTTTCCACGTATCATATTTCATTTTCACTACCATAATCCTACTGTATCCATTATAAACTGCCTTCCCCATATTGCCTCTTTAACCCCGAATCATTCTCTTGATTTTCGATTCATCCCTGGCCTCATTCAAGGAAACTCTAACCACTTGGTTCATCTGCAACCCCATCTGAATTATAGGACGAGATGTCCACAGGCGGAGAGATACAGCCAATTGTGCCTTTGGATTGGAAAGAGTTCTTATGGTGATCAAAGTAGATCACTATAGCTGTTATATCATCGTGGAAATGACGTCTAATTCCCTTCTCTATTTTCTTTATGTCCTTGTACCTCATCTCCCTCTTCTTAGAAGCTTCCTTAAGAGCTGCTCCCACCAGTCTCTTAGCTATTCCCTGCAAGTATACCAACCAAACATCAGTCCATGATCGTACAAAATTCAAGTGGGTCACATTTCATGGATGAAACAAACGAAACTAGCAAGAACCACTCCCATGTCATATCTCTACATCTAAGCGAGAGACAGGTATCTAGTTTCTAAGATGACTTATACAAGAGTGTCATCAATGCTATTATCAATCCCCTTCTAAGAGTTAACAGACTTGAGTTCGGACTGTATACAGCCAAGTATAGCTGGCAGCTTGGCAGAAACACAAAATTTTATATATATATCGTGTATATATTTGACTACTAAGACACTAATAACAGAACTAAAGCAATAGGCAGTCACTAGCATTGGCAGCTTAACGAAATGTACATATTTTTCCATAACTTGTCAATAGAAAGTATGAACAAAAGATGGGTCAACTTACAGCTCTTGGGCTTTTAAATACTATTTCCACAGCAGCTTCATCACTTAGTTGTTCCCAGAGGCCATCAGAAGCAAATATCACAAACAAGTCATGCGTTCTAATTTTTCTTGTAACTATGGAGGGTTCTGCTGTCATTACAGCTCGCTTCAAAGGAACATGATTTCCACATTGCTGAAACATAAGAACCCTGTTTAACTCCGGTCTCTTAAGATAGGCATCTCCAATGGATCTCGAGACCTGCAAAGTGCCATGTAGGGTTATCTATCTCAAACATTCACAAGACAAAGTGTAGAATACAGAGCAAAGACACAAAAAGGCTACAAACAATGTGCAGATATTCTCTCTTACTTTCCCAGATAATGTTCATACTATTACAAACATATGAAGAACAAAATCAAGATCATCAGAATCTACAGCCAAAAAAGTGCAAAGGGCGATGATAAATATTCCCTGAAATCACAAATCTCTGCTTTATGAATTCGTCAATTAAAAAGAGAGGATAAATATTCCCTAAAATCACAAATCTCTTCTTTAGAAATCTTCAAGTACATACGTTTCATGAATGTAAACAGGCTACCTTTAAACTTTTTATTTAACAGAAATAGCACATAATTTTGACACTAAAGGGTTATTCGGGCAGAACACGTAATTCTGGGAAGTGCAGGACAGACGTAAACCCATGGGAACATATTTGACAGAGCCCGTTTATGATGCTTTCCATAAGCAGAAGATGATATATAACATAAACCATATGTGGAGTAAGACACGACAGTAAACACTCTGCAACAATGGTTCCAATTCCTCTTTTTCAGTGAACACTCTACAACAATGGTTCCAATTCCTCTAAGTAAAGAGGATACTCTATCTCAAGACTCGAAGGCACAGTCAGCAAAATAAAAGGGAAAATGGGAAGCTCCAAGGTGAACACCATTTCCTAAATACTAAAACAACAATAAAATCCCACAAGTGGGGTTTTGGGGAGGATAAGATGTACGCAAACCTTACCACTACCTCATAGAGATAGAGAGGTGGTTTTCGGAAGACCCTCAACTCAATTATATCAGACCTTACCATTACCTCATATTGTTTCCTAAACACTACATGCATGAAACAATATGAAGGACATTTTCTTAGAAGAAAACAATATGTTGGGCACTTCTGCCGGATTTAATAACTCAACAAGTATTGTGACTCAGCCGGGATCAAACTGAGCAAAGAAATTGGGAGGATGAAATAATACATCGAATACTAGCTTGCATGATTTACATAACTACACAGGAAATGAGTAAAAGAAGCAGAAAGAACAAAAATTCAGTTTAATTCTACACACCAAGAACTCTGTAGCAAATCTCAGGAAGACAAATGAAAATATTTTCAAAAAAATCCAACTAAAGGTGCTACGCCATAGCAGTGGCCAATGATTGACCTCAAGTTAGCCAACCATTATTGACAACAACATAACATTTGAGTTTACAACTATGAGTTGTCCATAACCAAGATAAGCAAGCTCACCTGAATTATGCCTTTAACCCTCCAAACTCCTCGACAATGTACCACTATAGATGGATCATCAGGGTGAAGTGCTTCAACCTCTTTCCGCACCTTCTCACATGAAACATTATGATCAGTGGACAACCTTTCAGCAACCACTTTACTTCTCTCCCCATCGAAACCTCTGCGTCCAAGAACTGCCCTGGAGTCTCCTAAATTAGCAACATATAATTCAGTTCCCGAAATAGCACCAACTAAACAACATGATCCAACTGAAGCAATCTTTGGCACTGAAGGCAATGATTGCTTCACCAATTGAATAAAATCCTCTTCTGTTGCATTAAATGCTCTCTTTATAACCTCCGATGATAAACACCCTTGCTCCTTCTGGAACTCTACACCAAAGTACAGCAAATAAATTAGAAAAATAAGGAGGAGAATCCTCTATTCGAAACAAGAGATAATACGTACTTTGCAAATAAGGGAAGAGATGTCTATTGACGAAGCGGGCGGCTTCAGGGCCACCATGGCCATCATAGACACCAACATAGGTAGCAGAAGGAGAAGTAAGGACTTGGCATTGGTCTTCGAGAGTGGAATTAGCCTGAACAACAGCCATTGAAAAGTCACCGGAGGCATGAGGCTTCAATTCCGTATGCCACAAAAGGCCATCTCCACTCCGCCTCCCAAAACACCTTTCCAACGGCCTATAACACAATCTCATCATATTTTTTCCAATCAATTACAATCTGAAGAGAAAAACCCTTGAAGAATTTAGAGAGAGAAGAGAAAGAGGAAGTTTGTTAAAAAGAATAATAAGTGGAAGAAGAGTTTAGAGAGAGTCAAGGGGAAAAACCGCGTATGGAAAAAGACAACACGGAATAATCACCTACACTTTACGCGTAATAGTCCTTCAATATATTACTACTTATCCCTTTTGTCTCACTAACCTCTCCAAATGACAAATATACAAGTTAACAAATTCTCATACATATACATATATCTTTTATATATTGATAGTGTTTTCTGTAAAAACACCTGATCTTATATACATATTCAAATTTAAATATTTAATTCATCACAAAAATATACTTCCATAAAAATCACTAATACAAACCTCACATATATGTGTAGAGATTACAAATTCAATTTAAACTTATACAAATTCAATTTAAACTCCCTAATAATGCACATAAAGAATTTGTATTTTGACCATATAATCAAACTAACATTTTTCTAAATATAAATTCAAAAAAATGTATAATCAACAGAACTGGTTTACTAATTCATTAATAAGATTTTTATACAAAATAACTTGATGACAAAAAATAATTATTGTGATTAAATTACATATCTAAATTTGAATTTTTAAATCACATTTGAAACTCGGAAGAAGTTAGTATGGTGTTCTTCTGTCATAATTTAAGTCTAGGACCTAGGTGTAACATCGCGAATGGAAACCAGAAAATTCTCAAATAAGCCTCATCGTATCCGATGGGATCAGAACTTACCGTTGGCAGAGTTTGCATATAACAATAGTTACCACCCCAACATCCAAATGGCACCGTTTGAGGTATAGTATGATTGGAGATTGTCACGCCCCAAACGGATACCCTCGACGTGGCCGATACTTGAAGAACCATTTCTGATTCTCAACAACGGAAGAATTACTCACGTACAAGTCATCAATGTAGAAATAAAGCTCTTACTAAACAACCTCAATTGGCCAAGTTTAATAAAAGGAATAAATAAATGATTCTCAATAATTCTCTACTCATAGTCCAT
The DNA here is from genome assembly GCA_025774065.1 of Solanum ossicruentum. NCBI lineage: Eukaryota > Viridiplantae > Streptophyta > Magnoliopsida > Solanales > Solanaceae > Solanum > Solanum ossicruentum. The sequence goes on from JAOTQR010000002.1 coordinate 12,191,646, forward strand.
GAAGCCTCTACCTCTAAACATCTAGATGGTACCATGACAAGCCATGGCTTCCCAACTCAGAGAAAATAGAAATAATCAATAAAACAAAAGAATGGCTCCTCTGGATAGTAAGGAGGCCTCACCAACTCTTGAAACAAGGAAATTGAACCTCAACTGCGCCTGCTGAAGTCCTCTATAACCTGTGTTTGCATCATTCACTAATAAGCCCAAATGGATGTCAATACATGGAATATATACTAGTATGTAAAATAGCTTAAGGAAACAAATAATGCTCAAACTCAATCACCCGACTCAACCCAAGACTCAACCCATCATCTCATAACTCAACTCAAATAAATGATGCGAGTTTAAAGTTTGAAATCATGCTTTAAAAATTAGACTCCATATTTTATGCAACTTAGTTTGAAGATCATGATATGCTCAATCTAGTGTTGCTTGGAAGTTTCTCTAACCAATATAACTCTCCACCACAATGAATTTGGTGATGCACAACGAATCAGACATCATTTCCATGCTCGTCCTAAACTTGCCAAGATAAAGGATGTCAACCTCTCCCTCTCTCTCGGATCCAAAGAAAGTGTCCATCCATTGGGACATAAACCGCCAGAGTTATCTGCACGACTATCTTACGTTGTCAACGTAGTTCTGCGGTATTTCTCTCATCCAACTTGATGCTCAATACTCGTTCCAAGACTAAAACATGCTCACGAACATCAACTCAAGCTCATCTCTTTGACTCATCTCAAACAGCTCAACTCAATTATTAAATAGCTCAATAACTCAGGATTAACACTCAATGTAATGTAACTCAAGACTCCAACTCACCTCATATAAGACTCTCACTATTACGGTCAGTTAATGTAATAACAATCATGTTTGGCACATAAGACATATTAGGTACTCATCACATGTGTACGTAAAACAAGAAAATTGTACTCCTCAAGCTTAATTTACTTAGCTCAGACAATTAGATTCATGATCTCAATTTAGTCAGCATATAGGAAAATAATGAAATTTAGAGCTAGGCTATCAAGCATATGATTAATATTCCAATCTCATGGTAAGAACAATGAAACTCATTAGTTTACTCAAGTATATTCATGAGGACTCAAACAAGTGCAAGAAACTTATAACTTAAAATCACAGGATTTCTATTACTCGATTATCACTCGCATGCTCGACTCAAGTAGACGAAGGGACGAGTTGATGAACTCAATCCAGCACTTTAGGTAGCCTTACATACTTAGAATTTGGAAGAACAAGCAATCCTCTTCCGATCTTTAACTTTGAACTCAAAACTCTCGCTCTTCTCCTTCTCTCCTTAGTCCTAGCTTTTGTTAGAATAATGTAGAAAGCTTAGGAATGAGTTTTAAACCCTTTTTTAGCAAAACAAAATGACCTATTTTGATCATACTTTAAGTTTCGGGGGGATTAGAAAAAGTTTGAATTGCCCCTCGTGAAAAACTGAAAAAGTTTCCCTTGGCATGCCAATCCGCTTTCCGAACTTGGTCAATTTTAGGGTCTTTCATCAAAGTTTTTTAGATCGAGTTTTCTAATCCCATAGAAAATATTGGGATCATATCCAAGTGTGAGTCCGCAACAAGTCCGTGACAAGCATGTCGCACATTTTTTTGGAATTGTATTTTCTAATCAAAAATTTATCTTTCGATTCGATTTCTCTAAAAATCAACCAAGACCATTTTCCATATGATTTTTTGTGTTGATCACATTTCCGGCCTTGAATTTGCCAACGGATTTTAGAAAGATGCGTTTTGCAAACGCCTCTCCTCTAGGGGTATTTTGATAATTTTACCAGTTGTAACAGAGGTGTAGATCGCGCATCGAATGGTTCAAATCAGGTTCAGTCAAGGTATTGGGTGTTGGTTTCTTCAGGATGCCATGGACTGAGCCCGACATTCAGAGTAGACTTTTGATAACTCAGAGCCTCCAGAAGAGTTATGCCGACCGGAGAGTTAGACCTCTTGAGTTCTATGTTGGTGACAGTATATGGCTAAAAGTTTCACCTATGAAAGGTGTGATGAGATTTAGGAAAAGGTGCAAGCTCAGTCCCAGGTTCATTGGCCCTTTTGAGATTTTGAGGAGAGTTGGTGAGGTGGCCTTACCACCTAGATTATCAGCTCTTCATCCAGTTTTTCATGTTTCCATGCTCTGCAAAGTACATTCCCGATGAGTCCCATGTGATCTCTTATGATTTTGTTAAGTTGGGTCCAAACTTGTCTCATGTGGAGGAGCCTATAGCTATATTGGACAGGCAAATCTGGAGATTGAGATCCAAAGATATACCTTCAGTGAAGGTTCAGTGACGGAACTGGTCTGTCGATGAGGCTACTTGGGAGTTGGAGTCAAATATGCAGGCCAAATATCCTAACCTTTTTGAGGCTTCAAATATTTCTTTTTTTCTTATGTTTGAGGACGAACATTATTTTTAGTGATGAATAATATAATGATCTGATTGGTTATTTTTAAGTTTATCTGTGAAAATTAATGTTTTACATAACACATGACCATCAACATTACATACTGATTGTATTTTTGAACGTGTGCAATTGCAAATTCAATATTTTTCAATTTTTAGCAATAGAAAAAACTAAAAGCTACCTACATTACCAATAGTTTTTCAAAACAGAGCAAGACAAAATTGAAAATCATCAAATTGTAAAAGTTGTAGAAAGATTTTAAGACAACATTATTAATACATAGACATAAACTAAATACATTTTTAAATAAAACATCAAATTAAATAAGACAACATTATTGATACATAGACATAAACTAACTAAATTTTTAAATAAAACATCAAATTAAATAGCACACTGGTACATAAGCAAATTGTCAATGTTCTTTTTCACTTCAACTCTTGCTCATGCTTATTTCAAGAAACTTCAAACAACAACATTAGCTTGATTAAAAAATGATGGGTCATACCAATCAAAATATTTGGAATGTGCTCAAGCACTCAACTGTAAGAAATTGAAAGATAGAACATTAATAACAAAGTTTAGTACATAGATAAATCCAACAAAAAACATGTATAAAAATAATCATAAACACAATAGAAGGAGAAGGAATATTACAGACTATAAATTAAGCAATTAAAAAAATGAATGAAACAAAAATTGATCTTGTTTTGAGATTACTGTTAATGGAGAAGAAGTCAACTAGGAAGAGAAAATGTATTGAAGCCATTGGTAATTAAAAATAAAAGGAAATTGTTTTAAAAAAATTAAGACTAACGTGGCCTTTTTTTTAAAAAAAAATAAACTTTCACATGTTGAAATAGATTGTAGCCATTTTTTATACTGTGTGGCAAGGAAGGAATATATTTAAGCTTAATTTATCAAATTAAAAAATATTTTAAGCCTGTTAATAATTTAAGAAAAAAATCAATAATTCTCATCAAGTTCGGAAGTGATTTTAATACTGTTCGTTATAAAATTCTTATGCATGGTTTTTTGCATTTCTACAATAAAGCAGAGCGTTGGAAAACTAGTTTGATGGACCTCTTTTCATTCTTGATCTATTTCCCCACCAAAAATGCAATCCTTCTTACCTAATACTTGATGGATGAAAGTCATTTACACCTCCCAATTTTGATTTTAAAATCAAACTTCCTTCTCTCAACTTTGAGAATTAATTATTTTTCTCATTTATCCTTGAAAAATCTATTTTACCCTTATTTGTAATATTTTTTTTATGTTATGTATAAAATATTTTATTTTTTAATCTTTATATTTATAATTTTTTTTTTAAGTTCATTAGCTTTATAAGTTAAAATTTTATTTTAAAATCTATTGTTATTTTTTTTGATTATTATTTCATTGGGACATACATCTATGTATGTATGAATGTACTATGTATGCATATTTTTAAGTTTACTTATCTCTTATGTATAATAATGTGGCCTTTTAACTTGGTATCAATTGATATTTATTTCCTTCAACTTATGAGTGTGCACAACGAAGCATTTAAACTTATAAAGTTGAATAAATAGACACATGCATCCCACATGTAGCGTGTTTCTATATGACATAATATGATTTAATTAGAGTGTGTCTCGTGTGAATTGTCATGTATAATACATATGTCTACTTGTTCAATTTTATAAAGTTTAAACATCAATTTGTGCACACTCAAAGTTTGAGCACATAGAAGCCAGCTGAAACTATGTTAAGAGGGCATGTTTATGTAATATGTCTATCTATTATTCTCTACTATCTATGTTGATAAATGAACTTATATTTTCTAATTTTCTAAATTATAAATTTAAATTTATTTTGCAATATAAATGTATAATCATTTTAGGAATTATGGTAAGAATATCTTTATTTTTGTTAATTATTTTTTATTACTTGCATCAAAATATATATATAAGATTATTACATTATAGATTTTATTAAGATTAATAATATTATTTTTATTTTATTGATTTATTTTATTGTAAAACGACATAAAATTATATCTTCAATCAATATTTTTTTTCTTTTTGGATGAAATTAATATTTTTTTAATAAAAATTTTGTTATATAGATTAAAAATAAAAGATGATTTTAAAATAAGTATAAAAAAAATCAAGGTTGAAAATCTGAGGATAGAATAGACATAAAAAAAGTTAATTAAGAAAAAGGGGAGAAAATGATTGTTTTTCAAAGTTAAGGGGGGAAGTTTTAAAATTTTGGGGGACACAAATGATTTTCACCCAATACTTGACCAAATCATTTCTGCATAAGGTGAAATTGTTTCACCCTCAAACTTTATTTTTAAAAAATATAACATATAAATTGGATTCTAAATTTAACTTCAAATTTTAACTTGCATAGTGTACAAGTAGATACTTTAACTATTTAATAATTCAAGTATTTGTCAATTAAAGTGTCTACTTGTACGCTATAAAAGTCAAAAATCAAAGTTAACATTTGAAAGTAAGTTTAAGTCCAATTTCTTTATGGTACCTCTAGGGATGACAATTGGGCTAGTTGAGTCAAATTTTAATGAGTCAAGAGAACAAATGAGTTAAGATCCAACCCAAACCATATTTGATTAGATCAAAACAAGTTGAGTAATGAGTTATAGAGTGGGTCAAGACACAACCAGACCCAAGTTTTATTAAGTTTTACTTTTTTATTTATTCTTTTTGAATATTTTAATACTTAATTAAGTTATATATTTTTTTTATTATGATGTTATGTAACATATTAAATTTTTAAAAAAAGTATTTTAAAATTTTTTTGACAAGATTGCTCTCGGGTCAATTCGGGTTGCATATCAACCTAGTTTTAAATGAGTTGAAATGGATTAGGTTGAGCCAATAAAAATTTCAACGAGTTAGGCGGATTGGACATTTTGAGTTTAATTTTGCCACTATTTGGTAACTCTTTAAAATCAAACTTCCTCCTTAATTTTGAACAATAATTATACTCTCTCCGTTATCCTAATTAACATTTTAAAATGCATATTATACCTTTTCATTATCATTTTTTTTTTACTTTCTTAATAATCAAGATATTTTTATTTTCTTAATAAATAAATTTTTCATAAAAGCAGAAACATTATCTTTTGGACAAAAGAAAAAAGTTCCAAATACGAATTAAGTATATAAGTTAATGATATTTTACAATGAAGTAAATTAGCATAATGAGAAAATTAATTTTAATGATGTTTTACGCTGAAGTAAATTTGCATAATGAGAAAATTAATTGTATTGATAATAATCAAAACTCTAATTTATATTTGTACTCTTATATAGGATAACTATTTTTAGTAAGATGCCCATTTAATATGGGATGCGGGAGTGATAATCAAAATTAAAGCCTTAAGGTATTATTATTAATGTTAGTTTAGTAAAATGCACCTCTAATTAATTTTTTAAGGGATATTACATCAAGAAAGATCAAGTAACATAAAACACATGAAATAAGTGAGCGGAGAAAGATAAAAGTATATGCATACATACATATACATGCGCTTAATGCATATTATATTAAAATAACGGTCACAAAAATAATATTAAATTTTGCAACAAATTCATAAAAATATTATTTTATTTATTTAACCTAAAGAAAAAATTATAAATACTTAAGTTAAAAAATAAGTAATATATAACATCAAGTAGTAGTATATATATACGACACAACAGACGATGCATAAAACTAAAGAGGGAGTTTGATTATTGTTTAAAGTTGGGGGGAAAAGTTTGATTTTTAACTGAAAGTAGCCTAAGGTACATATGGTCCACTCATCTAGTAGAATTTAAAGATGCAGAAAAATTTTCCTAAATCTAGTTGGAAGAAAGAAGAAAGACGACGGGAGGTGGTATTGATAAGTTTAGCGTTTCACATCAGATATAAGATAATTATAAGAGTTTACATTAATCTAATTCCTAGCTTAAACTATGTAAATGTAGATTCCTTATGGTTTAACAAAGGCAGTCTGTGCATAAAGGTCCCCAAGTGTGGGATTCAGAAACGGTTGAATCTATTTATCAGTCTTGTATTTCTACAAGAAACTGTCTTTGTCTCTACGATTGAACCCATTACCTCTACGATCACACTCTGTCAGCTTTTATTATTGCCCCTATGCTCCCCCTTCTCGTTTAAATGTACACAAAATATCAGTGTGTCTTCTAACCCACTGTTGACATTTCTTGTGACAAGGTTTTAGAATCTTGTACTGTCTTAGAGTGTCCAAGTAGGCGAAGAGACGCATCATCAGCAACAACCCCATCAAGTTCAGAAGGTGCTGATCGTTCTTCAAGATCATTAGAAAGTCCCGATTGCTCTCTTGTATTAAAATGACACCATTTTTTCTCCTTTGCATGTACTATGGCAGGATACAACAACAGTCCTAGAAGAATGACCGAGCCACTTACTACAAACGTCTTTAAAGAAGCCAGATACATGACAAAAAGAAGCAACAGAGAAGGCGGTAGGCAAAGCACTGTTGCTCCAACTGTTTGCAATGGGACCTTATAAGGTCTACGAAGATCTGGCTTCTTCATCCTCAATTTTATGAAGGCTGCAAACTCAAGAAGCATACCTACTGAATAGAGGAAGTTGAGAAATTCCAGGATTTCTTGAAAAGTCATCCATGATAGAAAGATCATCCCTGTTGCAGAACATAAGATGCTGATAGTAGGTGTCCCATATTTTGATCTGCAAGATATGAAAAACAATAACTTGTCTTGTGGTAACAGACTCAACAAACCAGAAGGCTATATTGTAAATTTGTTTTTTCCCTTAAGCAATATTCATGATACTTGAATACACAAACCTTACCTAAGAAGTCTCCATTTTTTTACTAACCAGATCAATACACCGGAATCTCCAAGGTACAATTCTGTCTCACAATATATGTTAACGATATGGTCTCATCTACAACTCCTATGACTGGATTTTTTTTCCGTACACCTTCTGTCTCAATTTATATGGCATAGTTTGACTTGGCCCAATATTTAAAAAAAGAGGGTAGACTTTCAAAATATTTGGTCTGAAGCAAACCTTGGACATTTGTGTGACTATAAACCATTTCACTAAAGGTATAAGAAAATTTTTAAAATTATGTTTCTTCTAATCATATATAAAGATGATATTCCTTTTGAGAGAGACTTAAAAGGAAAAGGCGTTGCGCAAATTCAGACAAAGTAGTACATTATTTGATGATTGTGATGTACCTCAATTAGCTTGTAATGTTCAAATGCTTGTTATTTAAGACACTAAAACCAACCTAAAGAATCAAGGGGAAATTGCTCAAACCTTGAAGAAAAAACAGAAGGAAGCATTCCCATTTCACTCATCCCAAGGAGTTGGAAAGCATCACTGCTCATTTCAGCTTCAAACAAGCCCATATTAGACATTGCAGCTGCAGCCTGGATCCACCATTTTAACCATACGCCGCCAATGAGCATTCCAGCTTCTGCAAAATAACCATCACTCCACTCACTAGGATTAGAATCTAAAGCTCCTGTTCCCGCAAGAAGTGGAATTATGTAGGACAAAACCACCAAAACCACAGCCCCGAGTAACGCCTTTGGAAATGTTTTACTAGGTTCTTCAACCTCTCCAGCTAGAGTACTGGCCTTATCCCAGTAATTCAGATTCCAAAACATGGTATTAAAGTATCCCCTCCATTCGACGTTGTTGAAATCCACAACGAACCACTTTGTTGGCCTGATCCGAGGAATGGAGAGAATTCCCATTACCAGAAAGGGGAAAAGGGAAAAACTCGCAAGCAAAACAGTTGAAAAACCAACAATATGCAGGCCTCTGTAATTCAAGTATGTCAAGGAGACTGTAATTCCTAAGAGGGCTGGAATTCTTGCAATCAAGTGATCGAAGACGGGCATCGAATGCTTCAAGTAATCGAGGAAGAGTACCGGGTAAAGAGCATTATCCATGACACCACTAAACCATTTCCAGAAGCCTTCTTGGAAACCCCAGAAAGGGCCAAAAGCAGATGATATCCAAATGACATAACCACCATTTTTAGGGAAACTAGTGGCTAATTCAGTAGTGATTAGAGCTTCAGGTATGCTCCATAATAAAGGGAAAATGAAGAAACCTAACAAGGATAACAAAGGGCCACCACCTGCTTTGACTGAATCTTCTACACCAAAAGGTCCGCCTGAAACTTGATAGAAAATCAGAGCAATAAGAGGCAACAAAGTTAGTTTTGGATTGACATCATTCACCATTCCCATAAACACAAGGTGGGGAGAGAGGTCACAAAGTCAAACCCACATTGCAAATCTGTAGATCCGTTTTATATGGTAAGGATTTCCTTAAAACTATTCTTTCCTGAATTTTAAATATTGAAAACGGGACACAGTCAAACTAAGTAAGAATGTGCGTTTTCTAGCCTTCTAAGACTTCTGTAATTATTTTAAACCAAAATTTCCTTCCTGACTTTTAATTTTTTTTTATATGTTTCCCCATACTTCCTTCAAACATTAATTGTAACTATAGAATCAATCACCATGCATTTCATAAAAACTACACCATCAATTGGGCCAAAGCTAGATGGAGCCAAAGATTTACTATTTTTTGGTTTTGGGATATGATGGAATAAAGCAAAATGACTCTTTAAACTGTCTGCGCTTCTTTTAATTGTGAAGTAGTAGTTCGTCAATGCAACTTTCGACGCTTATCATGGGTCATCCGGAAACAGTCAATCTATGTTTTAAACATAGGGGTCAGGCTACGTACATCCGACCCCCCCTTACCCAGCAATGGGCGGGAGCCTTTGAGGTAATAGGGTAATGTTGCTCTTGTTATTATTATTGCATAAATTAGGCAACTAAAATCTTTTCAAATGCTTTTACAACTAATAACAACAGCTTCAATCTAAGACTTAGAATAAGGGATTGAAGACTAGATTGACTACAACACCAGTGTTGACCTTGCCAGACGAGACGGGTAACTTTGTGATATACTTTGATGCATCCAGAGTGGGATTAGGTTGTATGCTTATGCAGAGAGGGAAGGTGATAGCATATGCTTCCAGACAACTCAAGGTTCATGAGAAGAATTATCCGACTCATGATCTAAAGTTGGCAGCTGTGGTATTCGCACTTAAGATTTGGCATCATTATTTGTATAGAGTACATGTGGACTTGTTCACCAACCATAAGAGCTTGCAATATATGTTCAGTCAGAAAAAGTTCAACCTGCGGCAAAGGAGGTGACTGGAGTTGCTCAAGGATTATTATATGAGCATTCTCTACAACCCAGGTAAGGCTAACATTATTATTGATGCTCTTAGCAGGATATTCACGGGTAGCACTGCCCATGTAGAGGAGGGGAAGAGAGAATTAGCCAAGGAAGTGCATAGATTGGCTCGATTAGAGTGCAAATTGAGGAGAACAACGAAGGGAGGGTCAATGTTCAGAATAGTTCTGCTTCATCCTTGGTATCAGAGGTGAAAGAAAAGCAAGACCAAGACCCTGTCTTACACCATTAGAAAGAAGCGGTTCACAAGCACAAGGTGATGGTTTTTTTCAAAATGGATAGATAGGGCATTGAGATATCAAGGGAGATTGTGTGTACCTGATGTTGATGGTGTCCGAGACAGAATCATGGCCGAGGCTTATAGCACAAGGTATTCCATTCACTCTGGCTCTACCAAGATGTACCATGACTTGAGAGAAGTCTATTGGTGGAATGGGGTGAAGAAAGACATTGCTGAATTTGTTTCCAATGTCCCAATTGCCAACAAGTTAAGGTTAAACATCAGAAGTCGTGTGGGTTAGCTTAGAACTTTGAAATTTTGAAATGGAAATGGAAGGTGATCAACATGGATTTCATTACTAGCTTACCAAAATCTAGAAAGCAGTATGATTCGATATGGGTGATTATTGACAAGATGACTAAATTAGCCCACTTTTTGGCGGTTAAGACAACTTATTCGGATGAGGAGTATGCCCGACTTTATATTTGAGAGATTGTGAGGGCGGGTTCCCTTGTCATCATCTCGGGCAGAGGAGCTCAATTCACCTCTCAATTTTGGAGATCTTTCTAGAAGGGATTGGATACGAAGGTAAATTTGAGTACCGCTTTTTACCTTTAGATCGATGGGCAGGCAGAGCGCACTATTCAGACTGTGGAGGATATGTTGAGGGCATATGTTATCGACTTCAAAGAAAATTGGGATGATCATCTGCCGTTGATTGAATTCACATACAATAATAGCTACCATGCCAGTATTCAGATGGCCCCATATGAAGCATAATGAGGGAGGAGATGCAGATCACTGATTGACTGGTTCGAGGTGGGTGAAGCTAAGTTGATTGGGCCTGATCTGGTACACCAGTCTATGGAGAAGGTGAAGGTCATCCAGGAGAGGTTGAAGACAGCCTAGAGTTGCCAGAAGTCATATACGGACGTGAGAAGAAGAGACTTGGAGTTTGAAGTAGATGATTGGGTGTACTTGAAGGTGTCACTCATAAAGGGTGTCATGAGATTTGGCAAGAAGGGGAAGCTGAGGCCCCGTTATAATGGACCATACAAGATTGAAAGAAGGATTGGGCAGGTTTCTTATGAGCTAGACTTGCCTTCCGAGCTAGATGGAGTTCACCCAGTGTTTCATATATCTATGCTAAAGAAGTGTTTGGGAGATCCAGCCTTAGCAATTCCTGTGGAGAGTATGGGTGTGAGGATAGCTTATCATACGAGGAAATTTCATTCTTGATCCATGATCCACAAGTTTGTAAGCTGAGGAATAAAGAGATAGCCTCCGTTAAAGTCTTATGGAGGAATTAATTTGTTGAGGAAGCTAGTAGGAAGATGAGGAAGCGATGAAACTCAAATACCCGCATCTATTTATGCCAAGTGATGATGATGTTAACGGTAAATATTCTTATCCTTAGCATTTTCGAATATTTCTTTTTGTTTAGTTGATGTCTTGCTTTATTTCATTCTCGAATCTAAGACAGAGATAGATAAATAATGGATAGTGAGGGTTCGAGTATTTCTGAGTGAGATATGACATAAGTTCGGGGGTTATTCGTGTTTCTGTCCGACCTTTACTCATCATTCAAGGACGAATGATTCCAAGGGGGAGATGATGTAACACCCATAAAATTATCAAAATGCCCCTAAAATGCATCATGCTCATAACGCATCTTCCAAAGCTCCAATGAAAAATCTGAGATTGAATTTGCGATCAGCGCGGAAAATCGAGTCAAAAAATGGTGTCGAACCGATTTAAGAGCAACCCGATCAAATTATAGAATTGTATAATTTGTGTAAAAATAGTAGCAAATCTGCATCCCTTCCACGATGCGTCAAGGATGCGGACTTGCACTTATCATTTTTGTGATTTTTTCGATGGGACATGTTTCCAAAAAATTTCCCAAAATACACTAGTGCGCGCCCCCTCCGCGACGCGCACCTGTGTACCCAAAAAAAATTTAATTCGGGAAGGACAATTTTGTCCTTCCCAATACATTTTAATATCACAAAAATAGTTTTAAGTGTATTTTCATACATTAAGGGTTCAAACCCATAAATTTTCTAAGTCGTTTATGCAATTCAGAGAGAAGAAAAGGAGAGAAAGAGTAAGGGTTTCAAGAGACCTTCCAATTTCTTTGAAGAATCTCTATTCCCAAGTATGTAAAGGCTACCCAAAGGCATAGAATTGTCCTTTCATGTGCCAATGTAGAGTTAGAATGAAAAGTAAATGTCTAGAAGTCTTGAATTATAATTTCTTGAAAGTTCTTGAATATTTACATTAAATTCTTGAATATTATCTTGAGTGTAAACTATATTTTCATATCCTAAATTGATGATCATCATGCTTAAAGGTTGTTGTATACTTACATATTTATGTGATTGTGTTTAAACTCTTATAATTCTCTCTGTAAAGACTTGAATAATAAACTTAGGGGGATGTTTAGAGCCTTGATTGTTTGAATGTAATGTGTGACTAAGTTTGAGTCCCGAGGTGAGTGTGTTGATGACTATGATAGTTGAAATTAATATTGATAGAATTGAATGAATATATTTCCCTTGAATTTGGGAAGATATTCTTGCCCATAGATGTTGCGTGATAAGAGTTCTTGAGGGATTGATAGACTTATGAGCATATTGAGTCCTGGGAGGAGTATTAGCACCGAAATGGATGAGAGTGAGTCTCACTCGTACTTATTAACTACGAGGTCAGCATAGGAGAGGATTGGACAGTGAAATCAGATGTTTCCTTTCTCCCAAAAAAGGACTTGATAGACTTTTGGATCTTGTGACAGACTCGTCCCTTACCCCGGCAAGGTACTGGACGGATGTGCAACGACATATCTTCGTTGTATCACTACCGACTCATAGGTAGTGGTTGTCGGTTATAGAAACTCTCAGATAGGTTTCACGATGATAGAACTCCGATATTATGTGAATGTTTGATGTTTGATGGATAATGAGGTAATAAAATCTTGTCCTTTACTCTGAGGTAAGACTGAGTGATTGAAAAGTGATTGCATATTGTTTCCTTTTCTTTAGCCTGTTGTACATACAGTACATTCCACGTACTAACGCTCCTCTGGCGCTGCATCGTTTTATGATGCAGATTCGATAAACCAAGACTTCAGCAGCCCGATCGTTGAGGTTCAGAGCTCTCTATTCCAAACAGTGGTGAGTCCTCTCCTGCATTCGGAGGATATTTATTTTCTTTAACTGATAGTCATTTATTTGATTTTTGGTAGTCATGGCCTGTCATGGTACCATCTCAAACTATAGTATAGAGGCTTCATAAACTTAGATGTTGATGTTGATGTTTGGGGTTCATTCCCTCTCCTTTCTTTACATAGATTTTCGTTTGGTATTCTATTTCTTCTATGGTAGATCGATATTGATTGTATTGAGCCAACAAATAGAATTGTATTACTATTATTATCTTATTTCTTCGTTGATTAATTGATTGGACGAAGGCAATGAGACTAGGTGGTCCGCTTGGGGACTAGCAATAGTTTCCGAGTGCTAGTCACGTCTAGGGTACCCTTCCAGGGCGTGACATTCACTTTAAAGTTTAAAATATAAAAGATTAAAATCAAATATTCAAAATAACTTTAAATTCCAAAGTTAAAAGTTAAATTTGAGAATATTTAAATTTGAGAACTTAAAAAAATTTAAATTTATCTTCAAGTTTAGGACTTTAAGTCTATAAATTCAATTAAATAGTTAAACTTTAAAGACTTATAAATTAAACTTGAAACATCAAATTTCAAAGTTCAAACTTCAAAGTTCAAATTTCAAAGTTCAAACTTTAAAAAATTTATATAAACTTAAATATAAATTTAATATAAACTTATAAGTTATAAATAATAATATAACTTAATATATAAACTTATAATATAAATTTTAATTTAAACTTATAATAATAAACTTAATTTAAAGTTTTAACCTTATAAACTTAATTTAAAATTTAAGGGGGGGGGGACTCCGGTCTGATCTGGTAAAGTGTCGGTTGGTGTCGATCTGAAACGGTATCGCTAAATTTTCCCGGTACTTCCGGTAACGGTTACGATCTGGGTCCGATGATTTTTTGGTGACATAGTTATCGATAGCGGTCCAGTCTCGATAAATACTGGTCCGATGGTGCCGGTTCGGTTCGCTGCCACGCCTAGCGCTAAAAGTCTCAAATAAAAAAAAATGATTAGTAAATATTTTATTATGTGAATTATATTGTGATAGAAAATATGAACGTATTAATTATAATTCATATCGAGGTGATAGGAGGTGAACATGAATTTAAAACTCAATAATAAACTAAGATATTTTTTCCCTTGAAGATTAGAAGACATAAAATTATCAACATGGGTTGTGGTCCAATGTTAAGACTACTCCATTCTTAAGACGTCGGATGAGAAAAAAAGGACATACAAAATCAGAAGATTCAATTATTTTGTCTACTTCTATTGTCAAATAGAATAAAGTTGATTTGCATCTTGCGATAAGAACAGAAAAATGATACATTTGTAAACTTAATAATATGAGATAGTAATATTTACGTAATTATCTATAGTTGTGTGCTCAATGATATAAGTTACATACATAATGATTCATTTATATTTTTATACACTTTTTATTAATTGACACGATACACACATGCACAACACGTATACTAAACTAGTAATAATTAAATGACTACTTGAAGAAAAATGGTGAAAAAATAATTTTGTCTAAAGTTTAGTCTCTTAATGAAAGGCAAAAAGTTCAAACATTTTAAGGGCTTTCACGCTTTTAATATAGGAAAACTATACAAAATGGACTTAATGTGAAATTATTTACCCTTAGTTGATTCAATCCAAACTATTTGTCCTTAATGGACCCATCGTCCAAACTATTTACTCCATCCGTCCCATTTTATGTGGCACCCTTTAACTTGGCATGTTGTTTAAGAAAAAAAGAAAGACTTTTAAAACTTGTGGTATAAAATTATCCTTAGATATTTATGTGACTGAGAATCATTTCATTAGGGGTAAAAAAAAAATTTTAAACGTAAATTATTTCTAATTTGAGTAAGGTGACATGTTTTTTAGGAAAGATAAAAAAGCAAAAGGTGACACATAAAATGGGACGGAGGGAGGAGTACCTTCTTACCTCACTTTGCCCTTTTTATTTCGCCCTGATGTCACGTTGACATCAGTGTGATATCAGCATGAATACATCCTCTGGATACTCTCGCGGTATATATATACACCATACTGATATCATATAGAATGAGTTCAATCCTCTGTGATACTCTAGTGGTATATTGATACCCTATTGGTATCATATATGATTATACTCTTTTATTAAGAAATAAATACATAAATTATGAAACTCTAAATTACTAGAAAATATATTCGTTGTGATACTCCGTCGATATATTTATACTATATCGATATTGTATAGTACTAGAAAATTATTAAAGTTACAAAATTATTTATTAAACTCTAAATTAGTAGAAAATATATTCTTGTGATACTCTGTCAGTATATTGATATCCTATCGATATCATATAATTTTGAGTTTTTTTTAATAAATAAAATAATTAAGAGGAAATTATTAAAATTACAAACTTTTTTATTAAATTTTAAATTAGTAGAAAATATATTCTTTGTGATACTCCACTGGTATATTGATACCATATCGTTATTATATAGGACTGAGCTTAATTATCTGTGATGC
>JAOTQR010000002.1:12209937-12222311 GCA_025774065.1 Solanum ossicruentum
AACAATTAAGAGAAAAATATTCAAATTACAAACTTTTTAATTAAATTCTAAATTACTAGAAAATATATTCTTTATGATACTCTATCGGTATATTGATACCATATTGGTATCATATATGACTGAGTTTAATCTTCTGTGATATCCTGTCGGTATTGGTACATTATACAAGGTGGGTTTTGATGTTAGCATGCAAATTTTAATAGTAGGGAGGTGAATTTTAATTTTTTGTGTGTGTGGAGGGGGGTGGGTGCATAAAATGTAAATGAATATATGGATGATTGGATGTAACAAAGGAGTATAAGTTTACTTTTTCCTTTAATATAATATAAATAACTCTTCCACCTTTAATTCAAATTATGTTTAACTTCCTGCTTAAAATTGTTAGCTAATCCAATGTACTACATAACATAAATTTATTGAATAATACATAAAGTAACGATATTGTTGCACAAATAAAAGACACATCATATCTACTTTGTTTTTCATTGGAGTGTTGCATTTTTGCATAAAGAATTACTCATAAAAATAATATACTGCGCGTATTTAATTTATTTGTTCAATTCAATTATTCTACGATTTTTTTAAACATAACAAAAATCAAACCAATTATATTCATGGCCATTATGGGTAAACTCTTTAGAAGGAGATATGTTAGTTACATTTATATATGAAAAATCAAAATCCGATGATATAATATAGGGTCTTTCAAAATTAGAATAGGCGTTAGAAGTTTGTTCGATCAATTCAATATCCATGAATCTTGAAAAGGGGGCTCAAAGTTGAAACAAATGTTTACAAAAAATTCCTGAAATTCCTTGAAGATTCTTGATTAGTGCTGAGCTTCAAAAGCCTCATTACTAATGGAATCCAAATGATTTCTGAATTGATCAAAAGATTCTTTCAATTCGCTAAAATCAATTATTCAAATGAAATTAAATCTTATGAAATCATATTAAATATTTGATGACATATTTTATACTTAGCTAAAAAAAAATCAATCCTTGTTTACCAACTACACATTGTCTAACCGAAACCAGTGCTCTCTCAAATACATTATAAATTTTTATAATTATAAAACCAAACCAAATAAAAATTAATTTATTCAATCGATTGGATTGATTTTTACCCAAAGCATGAACATTCCTAACCATGATTTATACTTGAAGGCCAAAACAAAAATTTATGTAGCAGAGGGGGAACATTGACCCTAATAAATTATTCAGGTATAACTTTTAGATTTTGGGGTTATCATTTTTAATATATTAAAAAAAGTTTTGAAGGAAAAGAAACACTCATCATCATTTTTGTAAGGTATAGATGTATCAATAGTCGGAATTTGTACCTACTGTCACGAATTTAGAACTCTTGCTAAGACTCCCAGCTGTCTACACTGAAACATGTATGCTGACAGTAGCAACATATACTCTAGAAACTATTTTGCTTACGAAGAACAGAAAGAAAAGATTAACCCATTTTCCTTTAGTTTGAACTTTGAAGAGAATCTTCAACAGCCTAACATCACAGGCGTCAAAGGGAAGATGAAATGATTTAGTTCCCAGAAGTAGAAGAACCATCTGCTCTGCTATCTGTAATTTGTACACATTCCACTGCTCGTAAAGGTGGAGGCTCGTTAAACTTCAGTACGTAGGCAGTGAAATGAACAGACTGCAATGGCGTTATTACTTGAGCATCTAAATATGCATTGCACGAGAAACACCATACTGATAGATCACTGCTCCAGAAAAGGAAAGGCAATCCAGTCAAAAAATATGTATCTTCACAGAGAGAAAGTATTGATGTCTTGTCTCACAAAAGTTACCTAAAGCTGAGTGCTAAAGAGTGATTGGTCAGCTTATAATGCTCGAGCATGTGCTTATTAACAAATCGACTGCAAAGAACCTCCTTGCAGCACAAACATAGCCAGTTCTCTGCTGGATGTTGGCACCTTCAAAAAGGATTTTGCACAATATCATTCCTTTGCTGCCAAGCAGAATCTCCATATCCATTTATAGGTGATTCGCACAAGTATAGTACGTTTGATAATGAAGTCAGCCAAATAAATTAGAACCGTCTTTCCTAGTCTGGGATAACTATGGGTGGAGGTGTATCAGATTGCTAAATGCCTATGTGATATATCTGAAAACCAAAGCAATGAATGGACCAGTAATTCCATTATACAGTCTTAGAAACTACAGAACTGAGAGGGGACGGACCAGCAAGTAGAACATACATTAATGCATGTGAAATAGCACACAAATGCGAAAAATAAAATTTAAAACGAAAGGATATTACGACAACAATCCAGTACTGTCCCAAAAGCGGTGTATGAGAGTGGTATAGTGTAACCGGACCTTACCACAACCTCGACGAGGTTGAGAGGCTAGTTTGGGAAGACCCTCAGCTCGAGTAACAACCATCAGAGCAACTAAAAAAACAATACAAAAATAAAGAGGACATGGAATAATAAGCAAAACATAATGTAACATGCCAAAGAGGAGCAACGACAATAATCAACTAATGTAATAATTGAAGCATAGTAAATAATGAGGAATAACAGAAGTCGTAAGATAAGCCAACTACGAGACAAATGCTACTAATACTGACAAAAACATAAGAATCAGAAAACAGATACTATGCACCACTCCATCTTGCTAGGAAATGAGAATACGCTCAATTACCTACTAACCTTCTACCTAATCTGCGACCTCCCTAACTTCCTATTTAAAGTCATGTCCTCAAAAAGTTAGAGTTGTGTTAAGTCTTGTCTAATTACTTCTCCCGAATATTTCTTCGGCCTACCTCTACCTTTCCTAAAACCCACTATGGTCAACCTTTCACCCCTCCTCAGTGGGGCCTCTCCATATGCCTGAACCATCTCAGTTTTGCTTCTCTCATCTTGTCCACTATGGAGATCACGCTTATCTTATCCCGTATATTTTCATTCCTAATCTTATCTCTCTTAGTATGACCATATATCCACATCCACATCCTCATTTTCACCACACTCATCTTTTAGACATGCGGCTTTTTAACTCGCCAACACTTTGGTCCATATAACATAGTTGGCCTAATGATCGTTCTAAGGAACTTCCCTTTTATGTTTTACTGGTACATTCTTATTACATAAAACTCTCGAGGCAAGCCTCCATTCTATCTGTCTTGCACGAATACAATATGTGACATCATCATCAATCTCTCCATTGCCTAGAATTAGAGATTCAAGATATTTAAATTGTCTCTCTTAGGATTGGCTTGTGTATCTAGTCTCACTTCCTTGCCACCCTCATGTGACGCATCACTAAATTTGCACTCCAAGTTTACTATTTTAGTTATGCTCAACTTGAACCCTTTAGACTCTAAGGTTTGTCTCCAAACCTCAAGCTTAATGTTGACTCTCAGTTTTTTCAATCAGTAGTACATCAACTGCAAGTAACACACACCATAGCACCTCACTAGATAAATGTTGTGTCAGCTTCCATCACTAAGGCAAAAAGAAATGGACTAAAGGTCGATCCCTGGTGCAGTCACATAAATGCGAAATGGTTCGACTCCCCTCACACTAACCTTATCCGAGTCTTAGCTCCAACATACATATCCTTAATCGCTTCAGTGTAAGCCACAAGAACATCTCTAGCCTTCAAGCATATCCATAGGACCTCCCTATTCACTTTGTCATATGCTTTTTCTAGGTCAATAAATACCATGTGTAAGTCCATCTTCATCTCTCGATACTGCTTTCACAAACCTCTCATGAGATGAATGAATTCTTTCATAGAATGCCCCGACATGAAGCTGATTTTCGAAGATAGTGATATGTATGTTACCTGCAACTCCACCTCTCCAAGCTTTCATTGTGTGGCTCGACAACACGATCCCTTATAATTGTTGCAATTTTGGATAACACCCTTGTTCTTATAAGCATCATAGTCCCACCACTTTTCAGGCATTTTTGCCATCTTAACATAATATTAAATAACTCAATCAACCACGCCAAACCCACCCTGCCTATGTTCTTCCAAAATTCCATGAGGATCTCATCCAGGCCAATCACCCCACCCCTACACAATCTATGAATGACACCCTCAACCTCCTCCACTTTTATGCTCCTACAAAATCCTAACTACTCTCACAATGCTCGAAATCAGTGGAAGCAGAGCTATGGTGGTGTCAAGGTGTTCACATTCATCGAAAAATTAAACTATATCTATAGGTCAAATCTTACTTTATATTGATATATATATATATATATATATAGTATTTTGAACACTCTTAGAACCAATGTAGACCTGTAGCACAGTGGCAAGGATATGCTCAAGAATTACATTGCAAACAGGTTCGATCCCTGAGAGAGAGTAGGTTTTACCTTTTGTGCACCCAAAGGGTAGCGACTGCGGGTTTCCCTTGTCAAAAAAAAAAAAGGTTTGGTCCTTGTAGAGTAACCTTTTTATTTAATTTACTATCCAAAATTTGGACACCCTTCATGAAATTTCTAGCTACGCCACTGCAAATCACCCAACATAATGACCCTATTTCCCTCTTCATTTAGAAGTCTATGGAAAAATATTTGTCATCTCCACCCAGTAAGTGTCTCCTCAACCAATACCTTGCCTTCCTCCTCCTTGATGCACTTTACTTGGTCGAAGTCTCTTCCTCTCTCTTGCCTTAGTTAGCTTGTACAACTTCTTCTCCTGGCCTTTGTCACCTAATTCCATATACAAACACTCAAAGGCTGCAATTTCAGCCTCTATCACTGTTAACTCCGCCTTCTTTCTCACCACCTTATACATTTGCCTTTTCAGCTGTTTTACCTCCTCGTCCTTGCTCTCCACCAAGGACGCATAAGCGACCTTCTTTGCCTCAACTTTCCTTTGGACTTCTTCATTCCACCACTAATACCCCTAATGCCTACCAAAGTTGCCCCTTGATTACCCAACACCTCTCTCACAGCGTTTCTAATGCAACTATTTGTACTATCCCACATGCTACTCGCATCTCCACTATGTCCCAAACCCCCTTCATCATCAACTTAGTCTCAAACTCCAAAGCGTTGGCAACCGTCATGGCTAACCCATTTGATCCTTGGTCGATCGCACCCAACCAGCCAACCCTTCCTCATCAGCTTAATGTCTAAATCCATCGCAAAAAGCTTGTTCTGGGTCATAATATTCTCACTCGAGATAACCTTGTAATCTTACAAAGGGCTCTATCACTCTTCCTAAGGAATAGGTAATCTATCTAGGTCTTAGCCAAAGTACTCCAAAGGTCATGGAGT
Source organism: Solanum ossicruentum (assembly GCA_025774065.1). NCBI lineage: Eukaryota > Viridiplantae > Streptophyta > Magnoliopsida > Solanales > Solanaceae > Solanum > Solanum ossicruentum. Next base: position 12,215,210 of record JAOTQR010000002.1, read on the forward strand.
GATTTTTCTTCTTAGGGAAACTCGAATTAGCTATGACCAACTCAAAAGCTTTAGCAAAATCCAAAAGCGAGGCTCCTCTTTCGTTTCTATCTCCAAAACTAAAACTTTCATGCACGTCATCCTACTCCCTTGAAGTTACCTCAATGTGGCCATTGAAAGATCCTACAATAAGCTTTATTTAGCGCGTGGAATACATCTCACAACCTCATCCAATTCCTCCCAAGAGCTCTTTTTGACTTCCTTATCTATGGGTGATTGCAGAGGATAAGCAATAATGATATTCAAAGTATGCCCACCAACAACTAGCTTGAGTGCCATCATCCTATAGTTGATCCTCTGGACGTCTATCACTTGCTCCCTAAGATCACCATCTACTAAATGCCTATACTATTCTTGTTCTTCAAACTTCCAGAGAACCACAATTTGAACTCGGCCATCACCCACTAGAGCAAATGTAACTACAAAAGTGCAGGATATAGGCACTAAAAGCAAATGAATGGGACTGAAAGCAAGGAAGCAGGTTAATATGCAAGCAAGTAAAGAGAAACAGTAAATCAGCCCTAATACCAGTAGCAGAATATGTGACTGGTCCTATGAAATAAACGAAGAATAGATTCTGAAACTTATCTGCTAGCAATAAAATCTAGAAGAAAATAAAATTTACCTTTCCTTCTTAAAAGATAAAGAGAAAGAAGTACTCAAAATATGTCAATTCAACCTTGAAATCAGTCCATGTTTCTTCTCTTTCCATGTCTTTAAACTTCTCAAATCGGAACTTGCTAACATTGCTTACATTCTCTATTCCTTATATTTGGTGTAACTTAAAAACAACATGACAAAAAGAGAACTGGTATAAGGTTCTAGAAGAAAAGGAGTGTTCAGTGCCTAAGCTGGGGTGCTTGAAAGGGAAAAAATTGCCATAACTGTTAAACATGATTGTTAATTCGTGATACTTTAACCTGGAAACAAGTTTTAAATAGCTTAACATTGAAAGGCTAATAGAAGAAAAATGGTTATTAGATACTTATTTCATAAAACAATAACATAAATTGATCTCATTACAAGCTCAGAAAAGAAGGAAACAAAATGAAACAAAAACAAATGTACACTTGACAACCTAGTGCGACAGCAAGTTCTGTAAAACCATATGATATAATATGTATGTACGGGTCTAGGAGTTTGGAGAGAAAAAATATAGGGCTGTAACAAGGCGAACCTGTTGCAAGGAGTATCAGGAGTTGGAATATGGGTGAGATCAGAGGACAAAGACTCTAAGTGATCACAGTAACTTTTGGGCTCAACCCAACCCGATTCGGACCCATATAGCATCAGTATCTCATCTTCTTCATCAGCAGGAAGTGAAGACGATGAAGAAGTTCCAGTTGCCATGGATCTGGATTGACGAATTATGATTATGTTAGCCACATTTGACAAATTTAACTAAGGGATCTTACAAAGTCACAGCATAATTTTGAATCAGCTATAGAAGACTTTGAAAAGCTATTTCAATTTAATCTGAACATGGAATCCATGGGTTGGAAAAGAAGACATAGATTATTAATCAATTGTTTGAATCTTTTTAGTGAAAAGAAGAATATCCCATCAAAGAGTTGAATGGCATGAAAAAAAAAAGAGCATAGAAAAGCCTCTAGAAACAGCACCGGACTGCAGCAAACCAGAATTAAGCATTCTAAAACAACTTAAGTAGAACAAGCAAGAAAGAGAAATCACACTAAAAGATATACAGAAGAAATAATATGATATATTGATTCTGGTAAATTAGAAAGAGTAAATGCAAGGAAAGTTGTATTAGAACATTATTTATTACAGCTTATTTCTAATAGTTACTGCTGCATGGGTAGATTATTTTATTGTATAGTTAGTTATTCTGTTTGCATTATTCTAGGAGTTATATGTTTTAGTTTTCCTGATCTCTGGATAGTTTCCATCGCAGGAGGAACTTTGTTCTTTTGTTTATGTAAATAGTTCAGATTATCACTGATTAATAAAAGAATCGTTTGATTCATCTTGCTCAAGTCATTATATGATTTCAGAGCTCACATTTTAATTCTTCCGATCCTCTGACAACCATGACAAACTCAATCTTAACATGCCTGAGAACGTCTGGAATGTGGACTCCACCACTAGCGGCAACTCTAACGTTGTTGTTCAGTTTAATCCTGTGTCCCAGTTGCTGATAAAGCTTGTTGGCAGCCACAACTTCTCTACTTGGAAGGTCCAAATATCTATGCTAATGCATAGGCACAATCAGTTTGGCCATCTTGATGGCTCTTCTCCCGCTCCTCGCACAACTACCACATAAAATAGTAGAGAAGTGTCGAACCATAGCCTTTGGTTCCACCAAGATCAATTGATTCAGAATGCTATCATGGCTTTTGTCGATCTGACGATTGCTGCAACTCTAGTTGCTACCTCTTCTGCTAAACCTGCTTGAGACTCTCTGCACCTTGCTTATGCCAACAGGTCCCAAACACAAACTTTTAGCCTTCGTAACCAGCTCACACATCTATCAATGGGCTCCCACCGAATAGTCGATTATCTCCATCAAGTGAAGTCTCCCTGCAACGAGTTCGCACGGCCGGTGCTACAATCACCAACAATAAGTTGGTAGTGAAAATTCTGAGGGGTCTTGGGTCCGATTTTTTCGTAAGATTTCCGAAGTGATTTGAGCAAGAGATTCCATCATCTTGTATGACGAGTTGTATGGAAACTAACTGACTACGAGCTCTTTCTCAAACATGAGGAAGTGAAGAAAGAAACCAATGCCATAATTGTTACTATGGTAACTCACAATAGAACCATCAATTCCAACAACCGCACTCCTCGTCGACCCAACCACACCTCACAGTGGTGTTCCGATAATCGTACAAATGCTCCTGCACAAGGGCATTACACCTATAACCTTGTTCACAGTCAGTTATGTATAAATAGGGTATTGCGAATGTGTGCCAGTCATATTCTCACAATCATTCAGAAGAAAAGGCCAATTTTGTTCCGGGTAACCAAGTTACAGAAAACCAATGGATTGTTGACCCCGGATCTACTCATCATGTCACAAAAGAGTTTACCAATCTGGAAGAAAATCATGGTTCTGAAGGCATAGCTACAACCGATGGTAAAAGGATTTTAATTGCCCATCATGGTTCTACTAAATTAGTTGCATCAGATAATGCTTTTAGACTAACTGATACTTTGTGTGCGCCTGCTATGAAACAAAACATTTCTTAAGATAATCTGACCTCCATTGATTTTTTTCTATTTTCTTTCTTTGTGAAAAACTTCAAAATGCGGGTGCCACTAGTCTCCAGCAAAATAGGAATGGACTCTATAATTGACCCAATTTCACAGTTAATTGTTTGGGTTGCCACTACAACGATTTCTCGCCAAGTTTGGCATTGTCCCCTTGGCCATCCCCATTCAAGAATCTTGAAATTTGTTTTGAATAAACTCTCTCTCCCAGTTTCAACATCGGAAGCATGTTTCTCAAATACAGTTTAATGTTTTCCATTCAATGCTTATTTCTAATTAGTACTAGTCTGCTACTATTTAGTAACTTGTGCGGTTCATCACCTGTCCTTTTCATTAATAATAAATGATATCACTTTTCTAGTGACTTGTGGCATCTATTGCCTGTCCTTTCCATCAGTGAGGAATGATATTACTATGTTCTCATCAATTACTACACCAAGTATATTTGGTTGTGCACTCTTAAAAACAAACATGAGGATCAAGATACTTTTTCTAAGTTTCATCCCTTATTGAAAAAAATATTTTAGGCAGAAAATTGTCTCTCTATATTGATGGAGGAGGTGAATATAAAGGTCTTGATCTGTATCTCAATTTTAAATTAATTGAACACCTTGTATCACCTTCTCATACACCTCAAAGAGTTTCCATAGAGGAGCATTGCCATCGGCACATTGTTGAACCTGCCAAAACATATTACACGAGGCATCCCTCTCTTCAAGTTTTTGGTTGTTTGCTAGTCAACATGCAACTTATCTTATTAATCGATTGCCCACCCAACTTTTATACAATACATCTGCATATGAAAAATTATTCCGTATTGCACCCAGATACAATTCACTTAGAACTTTTGGTTATCTATGTTATCTATGGCTCAAGTCTTACACCAACCATAAGCTTGAGCCTAGGTCCACTCCATGTGTCTATCTAGGCTTCTCCCAAGTTCCTTAGCGCACCAATTAACTCTAAATTTTTTATCTCACACAACGTAAAGTTTTTTGAAAATATTTTCCCCTTCCACACAATATTCTCACTTCTTAAAAATAAATCTTTTCTGCTCACGTGGGAAGTTGTTGACACTTCTATAGATTCTCAAACTCAACCTCTTTCGTATGATATTTCTCCGCTTCCTTCTCCTCTTCTTGTTCGCCACATTCCTACCAATGGCCAAGTTTGTGATTCCATCTCCAACGACCATATTCGCTCGCATCCCACAGGTTTAGGCAATTCACTTTCTTAGTTTTCTCCTACTCTGCTTCTTTGCAACAATCCCAATCTTTTGTCCTGTTACATAATACAACGCCCCCAATCTAATTCTGCAACCTATCTTGCATAACCAACAAATTTGCCTTCAAATCCTCTACCTCCACCACCTCCTCAAATTCGCCCAACGACCCAATCACAAAAATAATATTTTCTGCCACAAGAAACCATTTAATTACCTTGTCCAAATCCCTGCTAATGTTGCCCCTTATAGCTTCAAGTAACCTCTAAAGCACTCAGAGTGGAGGTCAGTTATGAAAGCTAAATTTGATGAGTTAATTCAGAATCAAACATGAAAATTGATTCCTAAGGATTTTAATAAGAATGTTGTCAATTGTAAGTGGATTTACAGGATCAGAAAGAAAGTTGATGGTTCGATTGACAGTTCTAAAGCTTGGTTGGCTGCCAAAGAGTTCACTCACATCCAGGTCTTGACTAGCACTGCACATTATGTCCGATTGTCAGGCCTACAACCATTCATGTTGTTCTTTTACTTGTAGTTCGACATAATTGGGTTTTACATCAGCTGCACAGCAACAATGCTTTTTTACAAGGCAAACTAGAGGTTTTCATGAAACAACCACCTGAATTTGAGAATAGATCTCATCCCTCACATGTTTGTCTTTAGCATAAGGCTATTTATGGTCTTAAGCAAACACCTCATTCTTGAGACAATGAACTGACATCCGATCTTTAGATTTATTAAGTCTCACTCTGATCCTTCTCTCTTTGCTCACAATGATCTAATGGTGTTGAGTATATTTTAGTCTATGTTGATGATGTCATCCTTATCGGAAACAATTCTTTAATAGTTCATCAGATTATCTCTTCTTCAGCTTCTTGTTTTTCCCTTAAAGATATTGGCCCTTTGTCCTACTTTCTTAGAGTTGAGGTATATCAAGATGGCAAACGCCTCATGCTGTCACAAGTAAAATATGTCTCAGATCTTCCCTGTGACCTTTTGATGCAAGACTTCTCCATTTGTAATGGTGTTCCACATCCATGAGCTCTTCTCAAAGTCTTATACTAATGATGGTACTCCATCACATGATTCTACTAATATAGGAAAGTCATTGAAAAGTTGCAATTCTTGTCTTTTACTAGGCCTAATGTTTCTTACTCAGTGAATAAATAGTCTCACTTTATGCATGCCCCATATGAAGCTCATTGGAGGGCTGTTAAACGCCTCATTCAATATCTCAAAAGCACTGCAAACTATGGCCTTGGAATTCTTCCAAGTAGCAGTCTTAATCTCTGTGTTTTTTATGCCCATTGGGCTAGAAACCTCTCTGATCAAATTCCACCACAAGTTTTACATTGTTTTTCTTGGGCTTACTCAAGTTAGTAGGTCATCAAAAAAAAATTAAAAAATGTACCATTGCCCACTCATCCACGGAAGCAGAGTACCATGCTATTGATGAGACTAGTTGGATGAAAAATCTTCTCAAGGAACTCCATATCAAAATCCTCACACCACCTACGATTTTCTGTGACAACCTTGATGTCACCTACTTATGTGACAACAATCTGCACAGCTACATGAAGCATATAGCTGTTGACTTCCATTATGTTCGCCAACAGATTCACGATAAACGTCTTATCTTCAAGCCTATTACTAGTTCGGACCAGCTGGCTGATTCACTCACCAAACCACTTCCAAGAACCTCATTTCATCGCCATTTGTCAAGGCTAGGTGTTGTTGCACACCATCTAGCTTGAAGGCGGTGTATTAGAAGATTATTTATTAATGTTTATTTCTTATACTTACTGCTGTATAGGTAGATTATTCTAATGATTACTTAGTTATTCAGATTCCACTATTCCCTGATCTCTGGGTAGTTTCCAGGGACTAAGTTGAACACAAGATAAACAAACTACAGCGGGACTGAGTTGAACACAAGATAAACAAACAAGAGGTAACTAAGAGTTAAGAGTTTTTAGGTAAATGTAGATTTCAAGCCCAAATGCAAAAGCATTACTATCCATGATGGCAACAAACATAAGAACCCGAGTAGCCTATACATCAAACAGATTCACTAAGGTCATCCATATAAATTCTTCAATAGAAAGTCCTACAAATATTTGCTCTCATTCTTTCTACTTCAGTTTTAATCTCACTTAACTCTAATATAAATTGACAAATTAAAACTCTTTTGTTGAAAAGCAATTAGGGATTTCCATACCTCAACGCCGAGACGAGAACAATTACGCGGAGCAACTACAAATTGACTAGGGCCGAGAATACATTTATTAGGGAAAAGTATACAAAATAAATCCAATTTAAAATTATAGAAATTATTTTCTGACACAAATTATATATCTTTCTTACTCACTTTTTATTTTAATTCATCCTGATGGTATGCTAACGTCAACATAAATATTATGAAATATGCTTTAACGATATACATATACATATATATATATACACATATACATATACATATACATATATATACATATACATATACATATATACATAAAATGAATTCATTATATATGATATCGGTACAATATATATACATATACAAATAGATATACATATACATATACATAAAGATATACATATAGATAT
>JAOTQR010000002.1:12229745-12242123 GCA_025774065.1 Solanum ossicruentum
GGTCGTGCAATCATTCCGACCCTACCCATATAATTCTATCTGATTGTGACCATTTCCAACCATCAAATCTAATAATTCGCCTCATGTGCAAGTTTCAATCAGTTTCCGACATCTCATATAATTCTTTCTCTGCAGGGTCGTGCCATCATTTCGACTCTACCCATATAATTCTCTTTGTAGGGTCGTGCAATCATTCCGACCCTACCCATATAATTCTATCTGATTGTGACCATTTCCAACCATCAAATCTAATAATTTGTCTCATGTGCAAGTTTCAATCAGTTTTAAAGTAGCCTGGAGCAATTTTGAGACGATCCATGTTGTCATTCTTCATTGGCCTTTTAATCAGTTGAATATTAAGAATGCTTTTCTTCGTGATGATCTTGAGGAAGAAATTTATATGGAGCAACCACCTGATTTTATTGCTCAGGGGGAGTCCATTAACCTTGTATATCAATTGTGTAAGTTACTTTATGGTATGAAATAGTTTCCTGAACTTAGTTTTGGAAGTTCGACACTGTAATTTAGGAATTTATTACTCTATGTTTTATCGACATTATGCATCAAATTCAGTATTTCATGAGATGACCAAGCACATTGAAATTGACTGATATTATGCATCAAATTCAGTATTTCATGAGATGACTAAACACATTGAGATTGATTGTCAATTTTGTGAAGTTGAGTGATCAACTTGCAGATATCTTACTAAGATTTTCATCGGTTATCGTATTGATTACATTTGTGACAAGCTAGGTATAAATGACTTGTATGCACCAGCTTAAGGGGCGTGTTCGAATAAAAAATAGAAACAAGAATAATATCTACAATCCTACTTAGAATAGGAATATTTTATGAATAATAATAGTATATAGAATCCTACTTGGAAAAGGAATCTAATATAGTATCTATAAATAGGGTCTCAATGTAATAATGTAGAGACATCAAAACAACATCAACCCAGTGCCTCAAAGGCTCCCGCCCATTGTGGGGTAAAGGGGGGGTCGGATGTACGCAACCTGACCCTTATGTTTAAAAACATAGAGCGACTGTTTTTGGATGACCCATAACGAGCGTCGAAAGTTGCATTGACTAACTGCTACTTTACAATTGAAAGAAGTGCAGACAGTTTAAAGAGCCATTTTGCTTTATTCCATCATACCCCAAAGCCAAAAAATAGTGAATCTTTGGCTCCATCTGAGATTGTTTGGAACAATAATGTAGAGACATCAATTCAATAATATTCTTTTCCAATATTTCCCACTACTAGAAAGACAACATTTTTGAAAAATAAACACACAGAAGGAAGAGAAAAAAGAGGGAATCACTTCCAGCTGTATTTGGTAGGATGGAAAATGTTTTCTAAAAAAAACAAGTGATTTCTTATTTTCTAGTGTCTAGTTAGTAAGAAGAAACTATTGTTCCAAGAGCATTTGAATATAATCCGAGTAGATACTATGACAATGACCTGGACCCACTCTTTAACACAGACTTGGATCCTGACCCAAATTGAGTCCACAACCAATCAGAGACAAGACCCAACTTGGTACCCGGCCCTAACATTGACCCCAACTCAAAACTTGATGTTCAATCCCACCTTGGCCTAACCTTAGCTGTCAACTTACCCCAGCTACGACCTTGACCATGAACCTAGATCTGAGACTCGACCCCAAGCCAGACCCAACCTTTACCCTGAGTTAGGGTTGGGCAAGTCCTAGGTCAAGGTCGGGAGTCAGGTTGGAGTCGAAAGTTGAGTCCATGGATGGGTTGAGAGTCAGGTGGTGAGGTTGAAACAGGGTTTCGGAAAATGTTTTCCTTTATGCAAGGAAGTCATTTTTCTTAAATTGGAGGAAAATAATCCATTTGGAAAACACTTTCTAAAACATTTTAGCGAACCAAGCATATCTGTAAAATTTTTACGTTTGTACCAAACACACCCTACGTGTTTTCAAGTGGGTAAAGACTGAATGCTTCAGAAATCTATGGTCATCATTCAAGTGAATCTGGTGGTTGTAAAACGGTCCTTTGCATTCTCACTGCCATTTCCTTGTTCTTCCCAACTCTACTTTTTCAATTTACTGTGTGTGTTATGTTTTTATCTTCTTTTTTACTAGTATTTGTGAAGATTTTGCTGGATTTTTTGTTCTGCTGCTTCTGCTCTTAATGATGTATCCCGTCTTTTTGTAGTACTGAACAACTATAAGAATGCCCCTCAGTATCTTTACGGCCTCACTCCGTCACAGATGGATATGTTCCTGACAGAAGATAACCCAGCCCGGCGACTATCAGAAAGTGTTACTGAAGTAAGTTCTTTCTTATACTCATCTCTTGATTGGTTTCCTCGCATTTTAATGGCTTTATGATGTTAGGTGTGTTGAACTTGTTTTAAATATCCCATTGCCAAGTCTGCCTTTTAACAAAAAAGACATTTAATATATTTTGATTACAGGAGAGCATATCTTCATGCTATAACTATCTGAACAATGGTGGAGTGTGGAGTATGTCAGGCATGAATAAACCGGCCGCTCCAACAGCCAACATGAGCGTCAGCATGTATGGAGGAGGAAGCGAAGCTGGAATCGATATTGAGCCTCCTGATTTGCCATCCTTGCTTTTAGATGCTAGAATTGTCTATCTGGGCATGCCTGTACTAACCTTTTCCTAGATCTTGTCTCCCTTTAACTGGTTGCACGCATTTTATATTTGCACCATTATCCTGATTGTTGTATTGATTTAGCGTTTGATTATCACAGATTGTGGAATCTGTTACAGAGCTTATTGTTGCACAGTTTTTGTGGTTGGATTACGATGATCCATCAAAGCCTATACACCTATATATAAACTCACCTGGTACCCAGGTAAGTCGGTTTGCCTCCAATTTAATTTCTCTGAATAAATTTAGTTTCTGGAACGAGGTAAGATGAGGACTGTGGAATGATTCATCAAGCTGATTTTTCATTTATGTTGCTTAATTGGAGGATAATGAGTTATCAAAGACGCACTCATATGGAGGGTCGGATGATTGATCTTAGGATGACACATGGTGGCGATTGGACATAGAGATCTGGCAGTCTTATTTGTCTACCAAATGACAAAAACTCTCACATGCAAATGAATTATGAATAATAACCTTGAAAATGTTTGTATCCATCTGCATTCTTGCGTACATTTATGAATACTCAAAGATGTCCATGCATCATAATAGTTAATCTTAAAGGTAGCTATATGTTGTATGAGTCGTATCGTTAAAAACTTACAATATTGATACCATGCATGTGTGTATGCGTTAATACAGTATGCATATACACAGATAATTTATATTATGTATAAATATTATATATGCATCTACACATTTTTGAGATGTGGACTACTTGCAATACATGATTTTTTGTCTTTCGCAAAAAGTTATGTATTGCACAGTCCACATTTCAAAAAATGTTACCACAAATAGTCTGTGGAAGAGCTTCGAATAATTATATACCAGTAATCTAGTACTAGGTATGTACTTGCTGCTTCGTATGTCTGCACAAGACAGTACTTTCTTCCTGAAAGTACGGATAAAATATTGGGTTTTGCTCATTATAATTCATCCATCTTTCAAGTTCCAGCATACAATGGGATCATTGATTTGCTAATCTAGAGAATTTTCTCACTAGCCGAATGCAATAGAGGATGGGTTCCTGGGCCGAAGTCATCCATGAATCATGATACAGGGATGCGAAAATCCATGTCATCCCATTTGTTGACCAAACGTTCACTTTATACTTTGTTCATATTTTGCTGCTGCTGATGTACTCTTGCTTTTCCCAGAATGAGGAGATGGAGACGGTAGGTTCTGAAACCGAGGCATATGCCATTGCCGATATGATGGAAGTAAGTATCTCCAGACTTTTATGTTTACTTACGTTTTCGTGATATTGAGTTTAGTGTTTGGGCTACCACTGCACGACTCTTTTTGAGTTTTTGGACAAACAATGAAGAATTGAACAAAGCCACCTTTAGTCTCCATAACAGCAAAACACCTATGGATGGAGGGAATGGGTGAACAATTTTGATGCATCTTATTTATCTGTATGTGTCCCGAAACCGAGATCTTCATTCATCTGATTTATTACTTGTGTGTTTTGAATCATCACTAGTACTGTGAATCAGATGTCTATACAATCAACTGTGGCATGGCTTTTGGTCAAGCAGCAATGCTTTTGTCACTTGGAAAGAAAGGGTTCCGTGCTATGCAGCCCCATTCATCTAGTAAGGCTCAACTTTTTCACATTCAATATCTTGATTCTTCAACACTGGCATCTGTATAATCACATGATCTCCTCTCTCTCTCTCTCTCTCTCTCTCTCTCTCTCTCTCTCTCTCTCTCAACAAATCATATGATCTCCTCTCTTTCTAATTCTTATTTGGTACTACAATGGACGGGAACGCACAGATATTTGCTTACGGGTGTCTATCTATAACAGCATGAAGAATTGAATCACTATTTAACTTGACATATAAAAATGCTTCTCAACTGTACTATCACACTAGTGCGCTGTTTATCAAGGGTTTGAGTGTAGACAGAAGTTGCTATACTTTCATTCATAATAACTCTGTATTCATCAATCCTCTATGCTGCTACTTCATTTCCTCCATCATCCTTATATTTGCTTTCCTTTTTATTTTTTGGCTGGAGGGACGGTTTAGGTTAGAAGCAGAACAACTTTTTGTGACTCATTATAACTATCTTCTATGTACATCATTCAAAGTCCTCCAAACTCATGCTTGCCAACTTTATTGTAGTTTTCTGTTTTTACTGCTTTCGGTATTCACACGATTGATGATTGCAGCCAAATTGTATTTACCTAAGGTCAGCAAATCCACTGGAGCAGCAGTTGATATGTGGATAAAGGTTGGTCTTTCTCTCTAGTTCTGTCCATCTATATATGTGCATCACAAACACTAATGAATTTATATAGCACACATGGGTCACACTAGGTTTGCAGCGTGTATGGTCACACCTGCCTATCCAGGTCTGTCATTTGTGTCACTCTATTCTGCTACTTTGCCTCCACAGGCCAAAGAACTAGAATCGAACTCAGAGTATTATCTTGAGCTATTAGAAAAAGGAACTGGAAAGCCGAAGGAAGAAATTGAGAAAGATATCCTTCGTCCTAAATATTTCCGTGCACTAGAGGCGATTGACTATGGCCTTGCAGATAAGATTCTTGATTCAAAAGACAATACATTTGAAAAACCGGTAATTTACTTTGTGATACTTTCCAATTACCATGCCACGTTTCTTGTTTCATGTTCACCATGATTTTTGTAATCAGAACTATGATGAGATGCTCAGAGGTATGTCCGGACCAAGTGGACCAGGTGCTCCATCTGGGTTCATGTGACTGAAAGAGTGATGATGGTCCCAAACATTCAGGAACAACTGATGTTCCCATCTAGTTTTGAGGAACAAAGTGTCTGGTTACTTTGTACAACTGGGAGAAAGCACGTCTCTGATCTGATATCAATTCTCTACCAGTATAGAATCAGATAGCGATAGTACATGGTATAAATGAATATAAAGCTCTCATGTCATTTTTCTTCATCTTATATCGGATCATTTGTCAGTTCACATTTTCAGATGTATGATTGATTGTCTTGCTGCCAAATGGTAATGGTATCTAGTAAGTTTTACCTACTATTGAATTTGAACCAATGAGTCGTATGTAACTTACAAGCTTACATATCGAAGCCACCCATTTCTGGTCTATGCATGAACCATACTTTTGTGTTTTTTTAGGGATGTGCAGTGTATCCTTCTTTAATTTAAAAAAAGAAAGGAAAAGAGGTTCTGAGAAAAGAATGATGGTAAAAAATTGATTTCCCTGTTGATGCAGTCCTATAGTGCTGCTTCCATTTGGGTGTGGGATTGAAATTCTTATTATCGCGATTTTGATATTATCCTATGGTAATTAGAATGTATTTTAATTTATTTTGGTATTTTACAAATACATCGAATATGGTATTGAGAAAAGGACAAGTACACTACTTGAACTATCATAAATGGTAATACCTTTCATTATACTTCTATTTCTATCCTTGCCGTTGGTCTTTTGGTTTGCCTATCCAATAAGAAGATTTAAACTCAAGCAGAGAACACAGAATATCATTATAAAAATATTTAGGATATTCAACAGGTCATTCCCAACAATTACAAGTACTGAATTAAGCATCAAGTCATACTTCATACAAGTATCCGCTTTAATACAATGAAATGAGATCGGATGGAATGGAGTACAAATGATAGAATGCAATGTTAAGTAATCATGATGCGTGTTTGTCCTATAATATACTTCCGTTGGTTTAATCATACTGAAACTCGTAAGGACGACACAGGGACCATGTATTTTTCGAAACTATTTCCCTTCGCATATTTTATCTCTAGCCGGAACTCTTTTTTTGGCTTTTTATTACACTTTGTGGGAACAATTTTCTTTCGACACTTTTCATCTCTAGACGAAATCACTTTTCTTCTGCTTTTTATCAACATTGGGACTCTATCCATATATTATTTCAACACAAGTAATCACATTTCAAATAAGTATGAGAGTATGTAAAGAATCTATATAATTCAAATAGCCAATAATCACATCAATCAATCTCATCATTCTTTCAATAATAGAGTTATCATCGAGTTATTCAATAGTAATATCACATCGTTTTCTCAGATTCTCAAGAACCAGTTTCCATCATCAATCAAGAATACTCATCAAAAGATTGAACATTTTTCACTAATATTCTTCGACGATTTTTCCACAATATCAAAATTATACCAGACTTGGTCAATATCACATTTATAATGCCAATAATGGATCTAGGATTTCAATTCAAGGGGTTGAAATATAAAAGTATAAATGTTCGAATAAACCAACCAAATACAATTTCCAAAGGAAATAGTAATACATAGTCTAATGTTATTTTATTACTTCTTTTTGAAAAATAAAGTGAAATATTGGGTTGGGTTCCCCAAAGTCGAAATTAGTTGAAAAAGAATATTTAAGAAAAGCTAAAAAATAAAATTTTAAGTGAGATTTGAATCCTGAGCATGATGATTCATTTAAAAGTAGACCTACCACTATGCTAGATTTTGCTTATTGTTTAGAGGGTTCAAGTTTAATATATACAAAAATATAGAAAATTTACCTCATATATACAATATAATTTTTTTTGAGGGGGTTCGGATGAATCCCCTTCACCCACCCTAGGTCCGCCTCTGATAATGCCTCAATAGTCATTTTCATAATAGCATGAGTCAACATAAGCAATTCATAATTTTCAAGAACGGGGAGGACATAAGCCATCAATATTCTCAACATAAAGATTAAAATCACCAACAAGTATATACTAAAATATAAATCAAGTTTCACATATTATCACATAGACTTTATTATCCCGCTACTTTCATCAAGTCATTTCACGAATTATTCATCAATTTTCAAATCCTCATGAATCCCTAAATACACAAAGGAGGAAGATACAAGGTGTTAAGTGGGTCCCTCCAAATGGAGGGCCCACATTCCATTCAACTTTGGCAACTCAAAATTTGCAACTCAAATTTGGTTGCACAGTCAAATTTGAACAAGAAGTTGTTCAATTCAAATTTGGCTGCATAGCCAAATCTGAATTGATCTGAAAATTTCTCTATAAAAAGGAACATTTGCTCCTTAGTTTAACATCCAAAAAAGGAGAGAAAATACAGAGAGAGCCACAGAGAGATAGAGAAAAATACTGTGTATTTTTTTGTGAGGTATACCATAAACTATAAAATAAAATAATTTATGAAGAAAATTAGAGTGTGTGCTTAGAAAATATTTTTTCGTAGTGTGTTTACTATTTTTTGGTATTTTTCTCTGAGAGCCTACTATTTATTATAGAAGAAATTGTGCCTACTATTTGTAATAGTAGAAGAAATATAGTAGAAGTGTTGATTTGTGGACGTAGCCCAAAAGTTTTGTTTGAACCACGTTAAATTTTCTGGTGCCCATTTTGATTTATTTATTTCTCCTAAATTTTATTGCCACTCAACTGCATGGGCTCCAATGAGCAAATGACCAAAATATAAGGTTCAACCCATTTCATAAGTATGAGGCCTTTTGGGAAATGCCCAAAAAAAATTCGTGAGGGCTTGATCCAAAGCGAACAATATCATACTAATGCGGGGTTGGAGTGAGGGTGCGCGTGGTCCTAAAAAGTGGTATCAGAGCCTAGGTTCGAAGGGCAGATGTGATGGACCAACACGTGCGGAGTTCTCGGTATGACCATAATCAAATTTAAATCTGCAAGCGTGCCTTGTATTGAAAATCTTCCTGTTAAGTGGTGGTACAGGCGGCGTGTCCCGTTAAGTGATAACGGCGGTGCAAGATGATTTGGCGATCTGATGTAACCTAGCGATGTGGAGGTCTGCAGTAATATTTTGTGTCAAAAGTCTTTCCGATAAGAAGAGATGATCGGGCGGTGTGTCCCGCAGGTTGTTGTAGCGGCACAAGATGGTAGCAGATCTGAAATGATAATCGTTGGAGGGGAGGTCACGAGATTATGTGGTCTTGGTTCTCGGTGTGAAATCATGACCAAGTAATTGGAGACTTGTGGTTGATGCCTTGCGTCAAAAGTCTTCTTGACAAAGTGCTGGTCAAATGGCGTGTCCCATTAGTTGATAGTGACGGTGCAAGATGGATAGCAAATTTAACTAGTGATGTTGACTCTCTTGACTCGAGAGAATCTAATCAGGTTACTTGATTACATTTGCAGGGGGAGCTGTGTCATGACAGTTCAAATTGCAAAAGTGTATAGCCCTCCATTTATCGAGAGGGGGAGAATTGTTGAGTGGGTCCCTCCAAATGGAAGTCCCACATTCCATTAAACTTTGGCAACTCAAAATTTGCAACTCAAATTTGGCTGCATAGCCAAATTTGAACAAGAAGTTGTTCAATTCAAATTTGGCTGTGATCTGAAAATTTTTCTCTATAAAAAGGAGCATTTGCTCCTTAATTTAACATGCAGAAAAGGAGAGAAAATACAGAGAGAGCCACAGAGAGATAGAGAAAAATATTGTGTATTTTTTTGTGAGGTATACAATAAACTATAAAATAAAATAGTTTATGAAGAAAATTAGAGTGTGTGCTTATGAAATATTTTTTCCTAAAAGAAATAGTGTGTTCACTATTTTTTGGTATTTTTCTCTGAGAGCCTACTATTTGTAATAGTAGAAGAAATTATACACTTGTGCTTACTATTTGTAATAGTAGGAGAAATATAGTGGAAGTGTTGATTTGTGGATGTAGCCCAAAAGTTTTGTTTGAACCACGTTAAATTTTCTGGTGGCCATTTTGATTTATTTATTCCTCCTAAATTTTATTGCCACTCAGCTGCATGGGCCTTAACGAGCAAATGACCAACATATAAAGTTCAACCCATTTCATTAGTATGTGGCCTTTTGGGAGATGCCCAAAAATAAATTTGTGAGGGCTTGGCCCAAAGAGGATAATATCATACTAATGCAGGGTTGGGGTGAGGGTGCGCGGTCCTAACACAAGGTTCAAGTAAACTCAACAAGATTTAGAAATCCATTTGCCTCAATAAATTCATGAAATCACCCAACATGGAGCCTTAATTTTTAAATTTTTTATCCAAAATACCACAATCTATTCAAATAATATTCACAATCAAATTCAAGATTAATACTTCCAAAATCATGAAATTTGGGAGAAAATGCAAAATGGGTCCAAAAATTCATCACCGAAAAATGGGATTTAAATCTAAAAATCAATACTTGAAAATATTCTTCTAAGTATAGGAATCCAATAGTGAAATCATTCTAAACATGGAGTTAAAACAAGCTCACAATTACCATATTTTTCAAAAATTCGAGTTCATGAAAAAACTCCAAATTCTCTAATCGAAAACACTAATTTTGATGTTAAAATCAAGAAATAATCAGTGAGTAATGAAGATATAAGTTAAAAATAGTTTACCCAATAAAGTCTCTATGAAAAATCATTTGAAAATCATCAAAACCCAGCTTCCAAAATTCAAAAATGAAGAAAATTGCCAAAACTCGTAACTTTGAGAAGGTCATTGTTCAGGTAGTAGGTGTTCATCGTGATCGCAACAACTTACTTTTGCGATCGTGAAGCACAACATGAACTACTCATAGCGATCGTGGGCCATGATTTACAATTGCGAAGAGCAAATTAAGTACACTCCGTGAATACGAGCTCCAAGTCGCGAATGCGAAGAAGCACAATGGCACCAGATATAAGCAAATTTCAACAAAGCACAAAATTACAAAATAGATCCTCAGGATTCATTCATAAGCCTGTAAATACAAACCATATATGCATACCTACTAAAATTGACATTTTGGACTTAGTGAAATCGTCGGAAATCGAATTTGAGGTCTTCTTGACCCAGAATTCAATTAGTCTTAATTAGAATGATGTAGATTCTACAAATACATAAACGAAATTGAAATATCAAAAAATTATACCAAAGGTCATTCTAGAGATAAAATCATCTCTTGGGACCAGTGGAACCATCTGAAATCCAATCCGAGCACCTGAACTCAAAATGTTGACCCAAGTCAAATCTTTGTCAAATTTCAACTCAATTTTCAATTTCGACTTCAAATCCACATACCAACTCAAAATTTGATTCCGACAACTCTCCCAGACCAACTTTCACATTCTGAAACTAATGGAATCGATGAAATTTTATTTTGAGACTCGAATCTCCAAATGACTCCAAAATTCATTATTGAGCAACTTAAACTATTAAAACTCATCTCTTTAGCAAAAAATCAACTTTTCACAAAAATTTTAAAAATCAACTTTTACAACCAATCAAGTATGACTTGTGGTAACTATCAAAAGGGTAAAACGATAATTTTTTAAAAGTACCAAAAATGAAGTTCATGATCATTACATGGAACCATCAAAACACCGATTTGAGGTCTTCTTGATCAAATATTGAGCTGAGTTTAATTCTTAAGTTAGAAATTTCTAAACTTCCATATAATGACTCAAAAGTCATTTGAATCCATTTGGACCCAAACCAATGGTCCAATTAGCTCAAAAATCACATTTTAGAGATAAGGAAACTGCCATAATTTTAATCAGAGCTCATCTTCCATAAATTTTGACTTTGGTAATTATTCCAACTTCCCAATATTCCAAAGTGAAAACTCATGCAAATTCCATCCACCACCTAGAAATTGTGCCACCCACTCTTACATAACAAAAATGTCATAATGAAGTTATCAAAAAGAGTAGCATAGTAAAAATATACAAAAATTGGAAAGTTGCTATGGCGGCAGCTATAGAATGGGTCTTGTCCAGGGGAGAATTTGTATAGAAATTTTGGGTCAAGGAAACTCGTGGTCATCTGACTAAATTCAGTAAATTACTTGTATAATTCTTAAGGAATATATTAAATATTAGCTAAAAGAACTCATTCTTAAAATGTCAAATTGGTTCACTAGTTCAAGGGCTCTTTCTTAGCATGAAGGTTGGGAGTTCTATCCCAACCAACAACACTATTTTATCCCTTTTTCAAAAATAAAGTGATGGTGCACACATTTCTTGAATTCCTAGATTCGCCTCTGGTCTTGGCATGCATTTGGAGCCCTCTAACCCTCATGCTACTGTTAGTACAATACAATACAATGTTTGAATAGACGGTACGATTTGCTACTAGGACTGTGCCAAATTCTGATCAAACCGTTAATCCAAACCGATTTTTTGATTTATTTGACTATTGGGTCAGGTTATTGGCTTATTAGGTGGGTAATGATTTATTCAAAAGCATTATGGGTTATCAGTTATCAATTTGAGTTTTAGTATTTTAATTTTGGGGCCGATAACTCGATACCAAACCGATATAAATTACTACTATTTCTCAGACCCAATTGGTGAATTGAGCCAATTCCCACTTCAGCACTTCCCAGTTCCCACGATCCACATTTATTACTGCTATTTCCTAGGGCCCATATATTACTATTAGTTTTATATTTTTATACTTTTATTGCTCCTCTTTATTTTCAGTTTTTACTTTTCAACAATTAGGAATTTAGGCTTTAGGGTTCACGTCAGGAATTAGATACTGTTAGACCCCATACTCTCGTTATATTAAGAATACAATTAAGTTAAAGTCGGAAGTCCTTAATTAGATTAAAATAGAAAAGTTTGGGACCTAATTGGTCAATAGGCTAACTAAAAGTCCTTATGATGCAATTTTGAAAAGTTGATTGCCTATATAGATCCCTTCTTATTCAAATGTTAAGACCAATTTTTGGTCTTCAACACTTAGAAAATTTTGAGGAGAGGAAGAAGAAGAGAAGAA